>JAIWYR010000059.1:0-165899 GCA_022818075.1 Armillaria altimontana | reverse complement strand
TAGAACAAAAACGGGAATGGAAAGCCCGTCTAGGTGATGTTCGATTGAATTCGCTTCGCTTCGACGGAGACGACAACTATGCCCAAAATCCTAAAGTTGTGCACTCAGATACATTCACGTTCGTTGCCCTTGACCGCGCAAGAGAAAGGGCAGCTCACATCCTGGGCTCAATTTAAGCGACAAATTCGCGTCATGTGAGCCAGAATAATGATTATTTCACCGTCCTTGTGTCGATCCCTAAAGTATGGAACACCTCCAGACCTACCGTATGTATTTGTATGAATGAAACGTAAAGCATATGGCAGGCGCCGCCTCCTCTCCTACAACCGCAATTGTAACGCGTAACGGGGGTTGCATCTCAGTCTGGGGAGCGTATTGAAGAAGCGTAACGCCAGATAATGGTCTCCTTTCATCCACAAATCCGTAACGCGGAGGTACCCCGTTTCATACATCCAAGTACATACAGTATGTTGAAGCTTGTATGTAGTGACTGATATTAAACCCACGTATTTTATGTCAATCAGACTTTCCTTTATTAGCCATGTTCATCAAACATTCACAGAGCGTGCTGTTATATTTGACAGAAGCGATCAACTTGAAAAGCACCCTCTAGAAACATATCTCTACGAGCCCGAAGTACATCTCCCAAATGAAACCACTAGCCTCCTCCGGAACACCATTATACGTCATTGTCTCCACAAAGTCATCACGATCCTCCGCCATGTCTAAATTTTGAGAAATCACTTCTTCCGGATACTGATAGATTTCCAAATAAACACACAGGAGCCTTGGAAGATGAAGGGATGTTTGTGACATTTTTTGCGGAGACGATTGTCGGGCAGGTGATTGCCGAAGAGTATCCTGTACAGTCCTACGTGCTTCAAAGCGAAATGTCAGCATCAACTCCCACCAAAAAGCCATAGATACCTACATGGTGTAGAAAATACTTCGTTATTGCCACTGTTGGTGACATAAATGTTGGATGTGAGGTGAGCACCCTTTGAGGGCTTCCTTGCGCTAATTTAAACGCAAGTTACAAAATAAATACACACGCGGACGACCACTCACTGTGCGTCTTCGACGGAGAAGGATTTGTATTCGACTTCTTCGGGTGTTGCTTTTGCAGTGGCGATCCTCCGGAAGTATCTGGTGAAGGAACATCAGGATAGGGTCCAGATGTTTGACTTAGGTTGCGACGTCCTGGCCCGATCCGAGAGCGGGGTAATCTGGCAAGGAGACCAACAACATTGCTTGACCTAGACATCTGGCAATTAACGCGTTTTCAAACTGATCGAAGCCAAAGGCTGCTCTGTATTGGGGTGGCGAGCGCTCCATTTGGTCAGTGGCATGTTCTCTGTCCGAATGGTGAAATATATATTGTCGTCGTTTCCGTCTCACTCACTCAGAATAAAAAATTCCTGATCGCGCTCCAAAAATTACAGACCAAAACATTGTCCCCGCGTGATCGAAGAGACCAGTAATCTCCGGCCATTCTTCCCAACCTCGCAGGGACGAACGAAAGGTCACGGCATCCTCTTCTCCGTGCAAGGCTATAAACGGATTCAGGCGGCTGTTCAACGCCGTCGCCTGGTCATGACGCTGACAGTACACTGCGACTGGCCACTTTGGTCTGTTGACGCCGTTGATAACCCACACCCTAGCCAAGAGAAATTGTCAATGTAGGCAAACTTAGGACACCAATTAACATTACAGTTTATTATGGTAGATGCCCGGCTGGGCGTCCGGAAGTCCTGGAGGTGCAAGAACGACGCAGAATGGTATAGAATGGGCCATCAGGCGAGGTGCGAAGAAACGCCTCTCAAGTTACCGTATGTTTATAGGTTTCAATCACCGCGTAGGCCCCAGACATATTCCAGGAGCCAGCACTTCCTCCGCAGCCTATCAGAATCGCAATGTGTCCGTGCTATAAGTCATGTGGCGCATATCTCAATGCAAGCGACGACGCGCTAATACAGAGGATTACCGAGTACACCATATGGCACCCATCGGAGACCTACATTGTCCGAAGGATAGAACATCAGAAACCAGTACTTAGACACATGTCAAACATTGAAAGGAATGGAAGACCACGGAAAGTCAAATGCTATATTTCCCCTTCTAGGGAAACCGTAAAGTGAGAAGCTCGGGTCTCGGCAACCCTGACACCTTCAGCTTGTCCATCGAGAGCTATGAACAAATATAAGCTGTGAAAATACTTTCTTTCCTAAATGCCGGTCATTTCCTCCAAACCGCGGTGCATCGTACTTCTGTAAAACGAAATTTCTTTGCTTAGCAACCCTAGCAAACAAAAGGTGTGTATGCTACCAAGATGTCTTCACACGCGAAAGCTGCATATTTTTGTTGTGAAAAAACCTCGGTTAAGAAATGTTCCATCTTGTTTAAATTATGTATGATTTTCAGAAAAAATCTGCTTTACAAAAGTTGCACGACAAGCGACATATTAGAATCCATACCAGTAGTGTGGAAAATGGAACAGAGACGTCCAAAGTGAGATTCAAACACGGGACACAAGACAGAGACGAGCCGCATTTTTAGGTACATCGAAGCAGTTGCGCCAAGAGTAGCAAAAATGGAAAGACGAACGGCGAAATATTTTTTTTGATTCAGTATGTCGGGGCCCTTTATCTGCATCGCCACCGTGCACATTAGACTTTGCCATACAATATTGAAAAGTGTGTCACTTCGATATGCTAATAATAGCCCATGCTTACTAAGCAGGTCATCGAGACAGATGCCTCGTTGCAGCCGTACAGCTATCACCCTGCGAAGCTACGTCCGCCAGCTCAGGTCCATCGCACATCCCCGATCTCAAATTCCTGGACCTGTTCTCGAGGGTGAACAGCCTGGAGAATGTTTTGCGTCACACATCTTCGGGCCCATCAGACCCACCAAGGGCCCATTCGCAACCTCGGAAGAGCTCATCCGGTTGTTCAACAATGCAATGGACCAAGCGGCGCTTGCCCGATTGTGCGTGCACAAGGGGCCATTGCCGGATGATGGGACTCTCGTATACTCACACGTTGACTTCACCATGCGAAATTTGATCGTCGGGGAGGACGGCCAACTTTGGCTAATTGATTTCGCTACCGCCGGCTTCTATCCGAGATGGTTCGAATACGTAAACATGGTCATGGACGCCAGAATGGAAATGGGAAAGGAATATGATGCGATCTGGTGGGCGATCCTTCCATTTGTCGGTGGTCCGTATTTTGGTATATATGACTGGATAGAAGCTATAGCACCGGACTTTTTGTAGCGAAAAATAAACGGCTCTTTCTTTCATTTACGTATACTGTTCGATATCGATCGTTCATTCAACGTGAAGTGAAGCTCCCGACGCGTAACAAGCCTTTCCGACAGGTCATATTGGCCCAATTTGTGAACCGTTGGCGGCCGGCTGGCGCTGAAGGTACTATAAACAGGAAGTTTCCATCATATTGCGGTGAATGAAGCTCTGACAATAGCATAACGCAACACCCCATGCAGCTACGGTAAATTGAACAGTATGTTTATTATAAATTTACGATGTCCTCGTCAAGCACCGTCGCAACGCCTGCGTTGCAAATGTCTTCGTGCCATTGATACGCATCCTCCATCCAATCCTCCCTGATGATGCCATTATTTGCAAAGGTGTTGAGGGCTTCGAAACAGAACCTCCCACACGCCGCGTTGTTTACGTTGATTGTCGTGGTATCGAGGCCGGCTTCGATGAGGAGCTCCAATAGGTCTCCAACACGCAGCGTAGGTTCGAGGACCTCGAACTCCATAATGCGCTCGACATGAGCGCCGGATGGGATGACATCCCGGGCGGTGGCACTGCCAGCAGTATGAGACCAAAACCTGCAACACGATGACGTACTCACGTGACATATGGCTGTATGGTCCCATTTGTGTGTTCGCAGTAAACATCCAGTTGGATGCGGAGGCCACCTCCACTGGACGGCGATATTAACATCAAATAGAAATGGATGATCTTGTATGTGTACATCGCGGTCATGAAAGGTTTAGCGAGTAATTGAATTGTTGAGAGTGGAAGTACCAGCCGGGCGGGAGCGAGCGACACCCGTTTGATGGCGCCAATGTTCTGGAGACAGCAGTGTGAGCAATGATATTGTCAGTTTGGGAGACAGCTGGTGACATACGAACGAAGCCATTAAACTGATGCTTTGCATGCATCTTCCAACCTGAACTTATACCACCAACGACGGGCAGGCACGAAATACCGGTGTCAACACGGCCCATTCAGGGTGCAGCGAGAGTTGCCTCCGAGTGAATGGAGACTGCCAGGAAGAACTGACAAAGAAACTATCACCCCCGTTGATGAAGCACTGAAAACATTGTTTTATATATAGCTTTCATGTGCGCGAACATATGTTCCTACAAGACTACGGAAATAGGTCGGACCAAGAAGTCTGATTAATGTAACCATACCTAGCTGCCTCCCCTTGAACCAATCTGGAGGATTTGGTTAATCGATGGACGACAGAAGGTTTCTGTCGTCCAGGCCCTGATCGGACATCTAATGAATCATGATTGCCCTGGTGTATTCACTGCGCCGTAGCTAGGTTCGGTTCGCAAGTTTTGGGTAAATTTGGCCGAGACGAACAGACAAAGGGAACAAACACTCTTCAAATCACTCACGCCAAGGAATCGCCTGGATCGAAACAAGAGCAGAGTGTCAGGCCGAGAAGAAGGATAAGAATAAGCTCAGAAAGGCGATTTTGGGTCGAGACATCCCGGTGCCACACCATCACGCCACATGATCGGACTTCCTCATAGAGGAGCTGAATTGTCTCATTTGCGCAAACCAGCTGCCTATCTAGCCAGGCGTCCTCATTGTCGGATATGTCACCGGATCCCACAATGAGCCGTAAGAGGGCCTCTTCTCGTCTTTTCCCATCCCCCAGAGCCTAAAACGAGTTGATAGGACACCGAAATAATGTGATCAGGGTGCGAAGACCTTCAAGTTCTCGCTCGAGCCTTTCAACCTCCCCTTGGGTGCGTGCCAGGTCAGTTTAAGCTCTTGATTGGGCTGTTCGGCAGAGTGAGCCACCTGCGAGATTCAAGGGCGTGTGTCACGAAATAGGCAATGACCAGGCGCCATACAGATTCAGATTCACTTTGACAGGAGATTATAGAAGAAGATCACTGGCGCTACGGCTTCTCCAGAGGGTAGTGACGCTCGGTCATGTAGGAGGCATGGATGGAAACATTATCGTAGGGAGGGCTGACGAACGTCTGCACAACAGAGACCGAGACATCAGGGGAAACGATACGAGTTCCGCGAGTACATAATAAAGCCACTTGCCAGGCTAGGGAAGGCCCCAGAATAGACGGTGCTCGCAAGATATCAAGATTGTGATGGAGTTCGGAGTCCCTGGATATGTAGAGACGCTGATGGATGCAATTGGGCAAGCTGAGCGTACTCTGAGAGCTCTCGAGCCTCTATAGATTCATCATGACCGGGACCGTCAAGAACTTCGTGCGGGATCTTGCAAGCGACTGGTAACTAACGTTAGTATACTCTCCCTCTTACCATCATGACCCTAGTCCGACATATTGCCCTTCCCTGCTGCGCTACCATCTTCGCTGGGAACCATTGCCGCCAGTTTATTTATGACCCAGATGCCACCGACGGTGTCGAGCTCATTTGAAACGGCGCCGTAGATCAGGAACCACCCCGAGGCAACCATATCTAGCCAGTGTCTTGGTCCGTGGTTGAAGGAAATAAGGAGTTTGGACGTGATTTCGGTTGCAGGATAAGGTAAGTCCACCTGTTTCTCTCACCATATATCGTTGTCTTATTCCCCATAATGCTGTACTAGGTCAAATTATTACCATATATGCACGCCATCTCCATTTCGCCTCTCCTCCACATAGGTGCATAGTTATAATTTCCCCTGGGCTGAGTGACTTATATGTGTTCAACTTCAGCTTCAGATCGCTACGTCTGACGTGTTTTCGTTGGCCGCACTCTTTTTTTTCGCATGCGGTACGTTAAAGCTCTATCATATAGTACGGATATATGCTTAAAACCAGCCAGGTTCGCGGTTCAGTCTGCCGACAGCCGCATGCCCGTGTATGGACAGGAGACGGGAGTGTGATAGGTTGCAGGCCTGTAGCTACCCGGTGTATTCAATTTGTAGAGCTAGCAAGCAAATAAATGTGTGTCTTATTGATTACTATCGATGATACGCACCGAAAATAGTCTGTGAGCATCAATGGGTATCCATAGGTAGCGGTCGCCAAACCGTGCGATGCCCCATTCTTAGCGAGCAACAGCCTTCCATTGATTGATTGACTGGTATCTCTCCAAACCCGCCCAAGCCCACAGACATTTAACTGGGCTTCATCGGTGATACAAAGTTATCTGCCAACTTTCTCTGTTATACTGCGGCCAGACGTCTCGCAGAGACAGCCATCCATCACATGCCAATGAAATCTACCTGTCGTGATCGATTATAACAATGCGCATCCACCGAAGCCTTGACATTGCTCAAAGACATTCAGCCATCAAACTTTAAATGTGAACATTCAGAACTGCCATCCTCGATGGCCCAAATTAGGTAGACAGAGGCATCGGCCTCGATGCTCTGCTTAGTCATCATAGTCTATTTTTAGTGCATCGAAGCGACAATTTGCATGCCTAGCAAGGATTGTACGGATATTGAAACGGCCAAGTACGCCCAATCCACTATTCAAACATTTTCACTCCACGAAACCGCACACAACCACGAATGACTATGCACCCACCAGAGCTCAAGACAAGAAATCGAACCTCAGAAATGCCCACATAATACTGATACCCTTACATACAGATCCGTTAAATTACTATTAGTGGTACAAAAGCGCAAAATGTACACATAGCCCTATAGGGCCTTAGATTACTTTAAACATGGACGCCATCATCGTCATCATCGATTTTGATGTTATAAAAATAGATTCCGCTGACTAAGCTAAGCATCGAGTCCGATGCCCGTTTCCACGCACTTTTGGCCATCGGAGATGACAGTCCCAAAGGGGACACTACTGATGGCCGTCGTTATGGTGCAATAGGGTCTTATCCAGTAAACCGTTGTCATCTTTGCATTATTTATATTGTATTTTCCGGTATCTTTATGAGGAACCAACCTTTGGTTATATTTCACCGTTTTTTTATTTATTTATTTTACAAAAAACACATAAAAACTCCACATTTCGAACTGGCTATTAAGACGCCGTGGCGGTTCCTTACCTCTTGTTCCCTTCTCTCTTGCATCTGGTTTCATCATCTGCTATATTGTACCCACAGTACTAAACAATGATTTTATGCAAACTCCTGTAGTTACCATGTCATTAACAGTCTACATTACCTCACAATACTCAATGAAAAGCTCGAGTTGTGTAGCCAATGAGAGCTGAGTTCCCACATTCACTCGTTGTATAGTAGATTAGTGGTATAAGGCGCAAGATGTACACTTAGCCCCACAGGGCCTTAGATTACTTTAACCATCATCGATGTCGATGTTCTAGAAATAGAATATGCTGACTAAGCTAGTCATCGAGTCCGATGCCCGTTTCCAGGTACTTTTGGCCATCGGGGATGCCCCGATATGGGCAGTGAGCGCTTGTGGGCGCCTATTGTTCCCCGGACCGAATGCCGGTCGATTACGTGGATCTGATGAATACTCCTTATCGCAATGAGCGCACGTGGGGACGCTTATTGGATGGGACTCTGGTTGAATGCAGATATGATTGGAGTCGATAGGGATTCTTTACAAACAGTATACCTTACTATTCCTTTCTGACTGTGACAAAGGCTGATTACAGATGAAAATATCCCATCTTCAGAGATCTTCATACTACAGGTCCTTGTTACGGGTTATGTGAATATACGGCCGTAATAGTATAGTAACTACAGATTCGGGAGGGGGGGAGGGTTGATGAATAGTAGAGCACGAAAGACAAGCGACACAGGTGAACAATGGAAAGCATTTTCACTCACCGAAAGACGCAGTAACCGAGGAGAGGAGCGGTGAAAGAGAAGCATGGTGACTCCGAGATAAGCTAGTAAAAAAAAGATACTAAGACCTTGCAAGTATTATTCCTGCTACGTTAGTAGTAGTAGGTCTTATAGAGGGATGATGGTTTCTGAGCTTCGACAAAAAGCCGAAGTCCGATGTCACGAAAATTCCTATTTATGGAAAAATCTCCCGGCCTAGTGCTGAAATACTTCCTTGAAGGTAAAATATGCGGTGTGGCGATGACTTGGCTTGTCACTGCTTACATATGACTGACCGTTACTATCGTGGAGTTGACCGGCCGAAGCTTCGTCTGCCTGGGATTCTGTGAGAAGGTGTGAGCTTATTTAATAAGTACTTCCAGTTTGATGTTTGATGATGATAAGTTCTTTGCACAAAGTGAGATTAGAATTACCATGATAGAAACTCTCTTCTGCAGAACTCAAGGATATTCACAACGGTAACACAAAGATAATATTATACTTTCAAGGGGAGTAAACGTAGCAGGCTCTGTCCCTGATGTGGGCCTTGCAAGCATTATCTCAATAATGTTCATTGCATTATTTCTCAAAACCTTTGTTATTAAATCCACGTGCGGAGGCCGGACATCAAGACTTCCGTCCCTGCCTGGCCCGGCTCGGCATATATTTGGCACTTACATAAGTATCGGTTGGATTTATGAAAGTATTATTTCCGGTTATGGATTCGGGGTTGGAAAAAAGAGGTCAATTAAAAAAAAGGCACAGGAACATATCCGATCCGCAGTGTCTGGGGTTCTTATGGCATCACTCCATTTGAAATAGAGCGTACCAGTCCTGTATTCCATACCAGCCAATCCGAAGGCACTCGAACGATACGCATCGTAGACGGACAAGACCTTCGCAGAACCTATGAAGCCTCTCTGCGTGGATCGTGCAGGCAATACATTCATTAGTAGTCGATGTGAAGTCAATATGTAGGCTAGGATGATGTTTTGGGGGGATACTCCTGTGATATCGCAAGACCTCGTCAAGCTCCTCTGCGAAATCGAGGCTGAACATCAGCGTCATCGATGGGATGTATGGTGTTGCTAAGGAAAGCCGAAGGGAACGCAGAGCGAAGAAATTACGAGGAGTGCCAGTGGAATATCCTCCGAATACGCTGTAGTCCTTTTGGACTTCCCGCCATGGGCCGAGGTAGAGGCGCATTTCTACCGCATTCAGTCTATGGGAAATACGTGCAAGTGAGAGTAAATCCTCGCTCTCGACAAGTTTGAAGACTGAGTATAGGAGCTCGTTTGGAAGGTCGGTCAACGTCGATGCTTGTTGAAGCTTATGTTTCATCTGTCTTGTATGAGCAACCATGCTTTGAGCGAAAATAAAGCCTGATGAGACGTGACTGGAGAACAGTATGGAGCTGTGGTGGTGATGGTGGTGGTGGTGGTGGGTTGGAACAACGGGGCTTCCTATCTCCATGGGAAAACAGTCATTGCGGATCAACGAGACATCCTCAAATGGCAGATGATGATGGGTACTTCAAACCTTCAAGTATAACTTGACGAAGGAGAGGCCTTGTTGGCAGTCTTATTTTTTAAAATAGGGTTGTAACCAACGAGGCATCACCCGATTCAATACCAGACGCTGCAACCAAGACCTCTCAAACATTGAATACGACACGTTCAATAAAAATCATAGAAAGAGCCATTTGTAGCTCGACGATCTTGGAGAGCGAGGCGCATTCATGATGTTGATTTTATGACCGCTCTGACGGTGTAGCTAAATATCTCCCTCGCAAAATTTACGACATCTGGAAACATAAGTGAGTGTTGCGACATTATAAAACTGCGACAATGTCATACAGAAGAATGCGTCGCTTGGGGTCCAGTGTAATGAGGCGATAAGACTGCAACGACAGGAGGAGCATCCCTTAGACACGTCCTTTGGGGTCCAGAAGTTTGTAGACGATTCGGGTTGCGCTAAAGAAAGTACGACGGATAAGGAAGATTTCTGCATTGCCCTCGGTCAATGCAAAAGTAACAAGAAAGGCTGTGAATTTGAACAGATTCCTTATCGCCAGCGCTCTGTTCCATAGTAGGACTTGGTGCAGGTACCAACACACCGAAACCTCACTTCGAGATAAATCCTGCGCTAGCTGACAAAGCGGGGACTGTCAAAGAAGAAAGAGAGCAGCATCCTTTGGAAGGTCTAAGATGCTCTTTCCAAAGACGAGGAAGATTGGCAAGTTCCAAGCCACATCTAGCCATAGCCTCCGCTTGTACCATGTCTTTGAGTAAGTCAATAGACGCTGGCGTGTTGTACTGCATATTCAGGCGCCAAGGAGTATCGTTTCAAAAGGGCTGAGTAGCAACGATCACGTTTGGCCCAGTGGTATCGCGTGCCAAGAGCTCTATAGTTAATGGCATCGGTGACCAAAGTAATCTATGAGACATTGCGGCATTTGACGCTTTGCACCATAAGAAAAAGTAGTCGCCGGACTACCGCTTCCTGTCCATATCATGCTCCGTTTGAAGGGAGTGAGCGCTGATACGAGAGGATGGCCTAGAAATGAGTTATTCGGTTCTGAACCTGAGATAATCCATGACGGTCCTGACTATGCCTCCTTTTCAATCAGCTTTCCTACGTTTTGTATGATGATTCCTTACAATGAAAGAGAAAAAATGTGATTGACTACGCAACCTAAACAGACTTGGCTGGTCCTAGGCTTAAGCTAAAGTCGAGGCATCGAGGCACTAGAGCAGCATTGTGAATAAACCAAGAATACCTAGATCAAGAGAGGGATCACGTACCAAAAAAGTATGTGCATCGACTCGGTACCATACGGTCCTGAGAATTGCGGTGCAACCCATTGCATTGATCGTAAGTATCAGTCAGGAGGCACCTCGGCACTGAATCATAAAGATGGTCGAAGAAGTCTCCAACATCGCCCTTTCCACGCAATGTAGTTCAAGAAAGTTCCGCTTTTGACACGGCCATCATCTCCCGCTACATCGCATATGGATAACATGGATATTGAAGCTGAGGGCACGACATGCGTGTATATTCGACGCCTAGGCACTTTCCGAGACCACGAGGATAGTTCGAGGTTGCTATCCCAGGAATAGCTATGAGCTGAGTGCAAAAGCTTGCAAAGAAATCTGTTACCTGCATAGTATGGACGTATATAAGCAAGTTTGAAGAAAGGAGGGACTAAACATTGAGGAGTGTTAGGAAGGGACGACAACAAGGGACAAGAATGGACCTTTTTTCTCTGATTCTCCACCGGCTCTTCTATTTATTATCACGGACCGTATCTAAACCCCAGAGCACCCACGAATCGACGGGCTCGGAGAACTGAAGCGAGCATCCAGATCCATCTTATGAGCAGTACAGGCGGTACATTGTATCTATTGTTTGTCGGTCGAAGACTGTCCAACGTCTGAAAAGTTGAATGTCACGACAGAGCGACGCGAACGTACGGGAGGGTACTACTCAGCTTCGTCCTTCGTAATCCAAATATTTGTAGGCTTGACTTGCGCCAGAGAACAGGATATGGCCGGTCAGGAAGAGAGCCTGCAGTGCCCTCACTCAGTACAAAATGTATCAAGGAAAAACTGGAAGACGTTCCTTATCACATTGCTTCAAGATCAAGCCCTTGCTAAATGGAAAGTCCGAGCAATGCCAGAGAAGAGAGAAAGTAGTAAGAAGGGTCGAGTCATAATGGATGCCGAGCGCTCGAGTATCGAAGTCGACGCGATCGGAGATGAACAGAGGCTGTGACGTGACGGCACGCTCCCGTTTCTTTCCTTCCTTCCACCACCGTCGCAGTGCTCGTCGGTGGCTACAGCGACCTTCGTTTCTTGTCGTTCCTACTACAACGGACGTCCTATACTCGCAGATGCAGAACGGCCAACCGAGAAAAGCAGAGAATGGAACATGCTTATTCTGCGAAACGTAGCTTTGGTTTTTACTGGGTTTGTGGCATCTTCAAAGTGAGTTTTGGAATGGTGTTCTCATTTTTCAAAAGATAAAAGAGGACTAGAATATAATAATGCCCTGACGACCCCACCGCTCTTTTCTTGATCGACTATATGAAGCATGCGCACGGGACGTCAACATGAATACCGACCCTCCGCTAAGCCAGCTAGGGACCCTTGCGACGACCTCAGATCTAGGAGCGCGGAGCGACATTGGGAGCTCATGCTGAGGGTACGAATGACTCGTCATTGCTGTCGTTGACCCCGATGGGCAGCCTGATGACATATCTACGAGTATAACTTTCGGCTGTCCATCGCAAACGGCGTCGCGATGACGGGTCTTATCGGCCTTTTTTACGAGACCTGGGGCGGAGACGTTGGCTGGGTGCTTGCATGGAGCTTTGTGTAGCTCTGTGGTGTCAACCCTTTTGCGCTTCAGGAGAGGACATCCAGAGCCTCGAACTCTGCGGGATTGATGTGGCATGGGCGTTCTTGTACTTGTGTAACCAAGTCTGCGCCTGCTGGTGCAAGCTGTTGTTCCTTTCCGCTCTAGGAGAGAGACAATCGGAGTGATGAAATCATTAGGCTCATCGTGTGTGGCCTCGGCAACACGATTCGGATGCGGAATCAACTGTAGATCGTCAAAAACCTTGCAAAAAGGCAAGTCGAACGGCTCATGAATACGATCGTGGGCGGTATAGTTCTTTTGATCCGAATGAGCTTCGCTTTCTCCCTCGACAGTTAATTAATATTCGATAGATTCACTTCCAGATTGATCCACAGCAAGATTCCTTTCTCAACGCCCTGTATTTGGTTTCCGTAATCATCGAGTCGATATCGTGTGAGTCAGTATTAATTTCGGTCATCGCATACTTGATAGCTAGCAGATTCTTATGCTTTGCTAGACGCTAACGTTCATCTTTAGACGTATCAGCCATCTTCTCCAAATGTATCATCACTTGCATGCTACGATGAGGCTGCGGGAATACCTAATGGTTCAGACCATCACAAAACATGTACTCGCATCATACTAAAATATTAAGACGCTTTTCAGCTACACCGAGTTTGTACAATTTCATACCCTCATAATCATTGACCAGTTTGAACACCGATAGTTTCTCAAACCTCCCCTCTGACAGCCTTCGCCCGACTACCCAATGCGAATGGTAAACATTCCCGGCGAGTAGCGTGTACGTGTCTTTGGGTATGGGGTACTGGTGGGTAGCAATGATGTTGAATGCATGTATTGTCCCACCGGCATCTTCAACAATCAACTTCCCGCGACGATCTTTGTCTAGTACACCTCCCCTAGCCAAACCCTTCACGAATCCTTTTTCAATGCAGGATGCCTCACACTTGTTCGCACCCCGATAAATAAGTGGCGTAAAGCGGCCGTCTGCTGGGAGAGGCTTCGTCATGAGTTGGTCCCAAGAAGGTCGCCATTTTGTTCCTGCAGTTCCCGGTTCAGGATACTTGAAGAAGAGAGCTCCCCGTATATATTCATCCGTCGCGTTTACCAAGTCCGACCATGCGTCCTCGAGAGATTTGCTCTCGTTGTATGCTGGCAGGGTCATGGGGGCCAGAAGAATTGCCATCCCAGCGACTCTGTCCACTGGGTTGCTCGACACCCGATGCTGCATATCCGCCAGCGCCCTGAATATGAATTCTTCGTACTCCTTCATAATTCCGTTCAGCGACTGCAGCTGCTCGTGAAACCTCTTCAGAGTTTCACTCTCATAACTCCCATCCTTGTCTCTCCTCGCGTGCAGCGGTCCTTCTGGCGTATCCCCGCAAATCTTCCTTTCAGTGCCGACCTCTTGCAGCGTCCAAGCACGATTAAACCAACAACGCTCATTATCCAAGTCGCCATCGTTCACCCTCAACGGCAGCCCCAGCCCACTCAGGTAACAATGCACCACGTGTAGGATGCGATACACATACCCAATAGTGGGCACATCAAGCCTCCACTCCTCCACGCGCAGGTCCTCCCTCAGCCCTCCTCTCTGCCGCAAACAGAGCACATCCAACCATACGTACTCCAAGCCCAGATTCAACATCTCGATGCGGATGAGGTTGAGGTTGGCGCCCCTTGGTATGGGCACAGGCCATTCATGTCCGTTGATGGACATCCACACGTCTATGCGATCTTTATCATCCACCCAAGCGTGCGATATCGGAGAGGGCCATCTCGAGGCGGCCCACCCTGGGACGACACGATTACTGTAAAGATCCCAGACACGCCGAGGGTATATATATGGGTTGACAATCGTGTTTCCATCCAGTGCTTCTCGTCGCTTCCTCTGATCCTCAGCTTCGCATTTGCGTAGTCCGTCTTGGATGATACTCCAGTCATCAGCGTACCATGCCCCACGGAGACGGCCGTATGCGATACCAAAGTCGTAATTGTTTGCGACGCAGTCTTCGAGAAGGGAGGAGAGGTTTGGGGTGTCGAGGGTGTATGAGGTTCCGAGGGTGGTGTTGAGTCTATCCCAGAGGCCGCGAACACCGAGCGTAGCGCAGCGAGTGTTGGCGAGGGAGGCTGGTATCACTGGCTTTCTACCGGTGTAAGCTCGTTGTGATGGAACAATGATCTCCTCCTCCTCCTGGTCGGTCTCCGTGCGAGCAGATATCATCACCTCGGGGAGCTTTGCATACTTGATACGTGCCAGAAATATGTTATCAAAAGTGTCCTGGACTCGTTGATGACATGCGTACCGCTTCATCCCGTCGGCGGACCCTAGCTATTCCATACTTCAATTTTTCTATAGAACTTTGGTTGCGCGAAGCAGTAAATACCTTCGTAATCCATTGGACTATCACCCAGATGTCTAGTCAGGGTGCAACAAGCTTGATTTTCGGGCAAGAATTATTCTGCGTGGCTACGTGGTCGTGCGGAGCGTGGTCGTCAGTAGTTGACTGGTCGGGGGACCCCGATCAAAAGTTTGATCAAGTCCATCAAACGTGACGCGACGTGTTCCGTTCTACACGGATAATACCATACGCCTCGACTGCCAGGTAATCACTTGAAGACCTCACTGGCCGCCTCATGCATAGTTCATTTGTTGGAGGGTATATAAATGCGTGTGCTTAGTAGCCAGTTGGGTGAGTGTGGTGGTTTTTTTTTCGTGTCGCGGCGCTGAGGTCCATACCAAAAAGTAAAATCATACGTATTCAAGTCGTCATTATAGGTGACCATTGGGCTGTTTGTATCTATAGCTGACTATTTTTATCAAACTAAAAGCCCGTATTATTTTACACGATACCACATTCTACGGATTCAACGACCCCCGAGTAACCGTGTGCATTGCAAGTTTGCGCAGCGACTCCAGCCCTAACTCTATGTATTGTCCTCGGATCCCTCTTCCAAGTCTGGCATTGCGTGTGAAGATGTATCCCATCCAGATCCAACACTGATTTCGCTGTCGTTATGCGAACTTGAAATACTTCTGAATCGAAGTGATGAACTCGTGATGCTTTCGCTCCAGGAATCGTCTGGGCGTGCATGCCCTGCTGCAATGCGGCCAACCAAAATTGTAGGCACGATGCCCTAGAAGAGACGTTGTATTTGTGACAAAAATAGAAGTGGAAGTGGACAAGACGTACCCTCATTGCAATTGCTAACTCTTGGACGTAAGCTGCGGTTACCTCATTACGAATTTCGAACACCAGCACAACGATTATCACGGCAGAGTAGAGTAATGCAGATTCTACGAGCATCTCTATCACTCTCTGATATACATGCATCCTTCGAGCAGCACCGCCCACTCTCAGAATACGATAGACGATGAGAATGGTGCACCACAGCAAGGTGGCTAAAATGAGCGAGGAGTATAGCACAGCCCAGTTGACTATATTCTCGAGGTATAAGGCTTGCGGTGGCTTATTTTCGATAGGCCCGAAAGCGGTGTAGTAAGCTACGATCCCTCTGCTGGCTAGGTTGACATTTTTGTTGATGAGTTGAAATCATCGAGTGTATGGATTCAAAGACGTGCCTGTTGTCAAAGCGGTACAAGCAATTGGAATAACCACCACGCGCCATGACCGACCCCAGACAATCCAACAGCGCCATATCTAGGGATCCATAAGCAAAGAATCTTCGAAAAAATATATTGAATACCGTACCAAAGTGGCATCAGCAAGGTTCGTACTCAGAATCGCAATAATCCCTGAAGTCAGTAGGATCGGAGGGCCAGATATAGGTTTATCTCCGGTCCAAATGTTTGTCCCAGAAGTGATGAATGTTGAGACGTCTCCCGTCCATTCGTAGTACAGGCTGCCAGCTGCCAGAATATGCAAAAGCAGGATGATGAAAACAAGAAAGTGCGGCCTTCTGTAAGTCCGGTCGTTATTCCTTGAAGCTAAACACAATAGTCAAAGAGATACACGTCAAAAGAGGTGAAGAACACAGACCAACAGTCCACAAAGTGACGGCCACTACTCCGGTGTATATCCCTTTGAATATCGGTTACTGAAATCTGTCCTGTAAACTCAAATTTGCTTACCATATAGTAATGCAGCAAGCATTACCCTGTTGAAGTATGTGTCCTGACCAACAAACGTGTCTTTGATCTGGCTGTCGGTTAGGTCTGGCACAGCAGTCCCGAAATATGTTCTAGCGATCATAATGGTGACAAGTGAAGGAGGGACATTACGTCGTGTTGCCGAGATACCAGCTCGTTTTATATGTAATTCAGCACAAAATCAGATCTGTGATGAAGCACAGCCAATACTAAAGTGTTACGCCATCATTATTGGACGTGGAGGCCATAAATAGCAATCACCAAGTTGTCCCGATACGAGATAGTACGGTGCGGATTGATATCGAACTATCCATTGACAACATTCAATTCAGTAGGAACATTTAAGACGTCTGATGGAGGTAAGCGCCCCATCTGGTTCATAATGATGCAAGAAAGCCCACTTAAATAATTCAGAACGAAGCGTAGAAAATGAGACCTCTCGGAAATCTTATTCTGATGATACAATATCGTTCCTAAGATGTGACGGGGCAGTGAGCACATTTCCGAGTCGAAGATGCCATGAACCTACCCAGAGGTGAAGTGCAGTCGGCAGCGCACCCTGTACTCTTCATATCGGTCGAGTGCTCGAAGTCGACGGAGACAGAGGCTGTGACTTGGCTGTGACGTGACAGTACACTCCCGTCTCTTTCCTTCCGTGACCGTCGCAGTGCTCATCGCTGGAATAGCTTCCTCCGTTGCTCGACATTCCTACCACTTTGTGCATCCTATACTCACGGATGAATCAATGAAGAATGGCCAACCTCGGGAAAGTCAGAAAGTGAAACGACATCAAGCTTATTCTGCGAAACGTCCCTTCAGTTTTTTTCCTGGGCTTACAATGTCTTCAAGGTAAGTTTTCGAATGGCGTTCTCATTTTGAAAAAATATAAACAGATCCCTGGACTGTACCGCTCTCCCCTTGGTCGATTACGGTGCCTTGGGACACCAACATAAATGCCGACCCTCCCTTGAGCCAGCTAGGGACCCTCGCAACGACTTCAGGGCTAGGAGCGTGGAGAGACATTAGCAGCTCCATGTCGAGGGTACGAATGACCCGTCATTGCTGTCGTCGACCCCGATGGGCAGCCTGATGGCGTATCTACGAATATGGTTTTCAGTTGTCCATCGCAAACAGCGTCGCGATGACGGGTCTTATCGGCCTTTGTTACCAGACTTGGCGGCGGAGATATCGGCTGGCGCTTGCATGGAGCTTACTGTAGCTCTGTGACGTCGATCTTTTTGCGCTCTAGCAGAGAGGTCATACAGATCTCGAGCATGGGTTTCTGTAGTGAGAGGGGTTCTGGTACTGCCTCTACAGCTGTTGGCGCGTGTACCGGTCACGGCATTTATGCGGGGTCTGGTGTGAGAGTTCGTGTGGCAGTCTGGGATTCGATGATTGGTGTTGGTGTCGACCTTTCTCGTCAGGAGAGAAGTCATGCAAACCTCGAACTCGGCGAGATTGCTATAGTGCGGGGTGTTCTCGTGCTCGTGTCATCGAGTCTACAACGGCTGGTGCAAGCTGTGGTTCCTGTTCCGCTCTGGGAGAGAGACAATCCGCTTCATGAAATCATCGGGCGTGTCGCGCCTGGCCTTGGTAACACAAATTAGATGCTGAATGACAGACTACACGGATATCGCCCCCCCATTGGTCGACCAGTGAGCTCCTTGTCACATAGAATGTTCGTTATATTGGACTGCTGGCAGAATGAAGAAAACCACCCGAACAGAAGAGCTTGTACGATGTCTTTTGCACAGAAAGAAAAGGCGACAGAAAAAGATGGAATGAAATACGTTTCCTTCCTCGAAATGGAAACATACTAGCTCATGCGCACGAGAGTTACAACTTGAAGAAAGACGAAATCTATACAAGGCACGAGTCGAGTCATCATGGACGTGAGAGATTGTGACGTGACGTAATCCAATCCCTTTCCTTCCATTACGGCGACACCTCAGTCCGCTGCTTGCAACAACGCCCTCTGCTTCATCACCAAGCACAGTGTTCCCTGATGTTTTTATCTTGATAAAGAACAGTCTGCGATGAGACCTGCGGTCGTCCCTGCTCGTTGTTCAGCATTTCTGATACAAACCGTACCTCGAAGCTTTCGTGGAGTACTGATAGGCTTTCCCGCTTCGAAAAAGTGAGTGTTGAAAGATCCTAAAAATAAATTGAACGAAATTTGTAGATGTAATTCGACGTTGCTACCTGACTAGGACATACTTATACGCAACATGACGGACGACTCTCCGCAGCAAGGGACTGTTTTCGTCGGGATATGGAACAGTGAAAGAATCCCAAGAGGAACGGTACACCATGACACTCTGTGCAGAGGGTACGAGGGACTCGTTATCACTCACCGACTCCGATGGCCCACCTGACAGCGTATCTACGAATACGATGTTAGATGGTCTATCGCAAACAGTGTCGTGATAGTGGGTCTTGTCGGTCTTCGTGAGATGTGGATGCCACCATTAGCGTGTGTGTCTGACACGACCTTTATCCAGGTTCATGTAGTCAGCGACCCTCATCAGTATCACGGGAAATGTGATCCAAACCTCGAACTCGGCGGGATTACTGTAGTGTGAGCTTTCTCTTGCTGTGGTGCATACTACTGGTCCTACTTTGCTCTAGGAAAGAAACGATTCGCGTAAAGAAATCATTGAGCACATCGGTAATATGAGTCGGATAAGGGATCGACTATGGATTTCCGAAAACATCGAGGAAAAGTCATATCAAGTGGCTTATGAATTCGGGCAGTATAGTTCGTCTGCTCCAGTTGAGTTTTGCATTTCCTTCACAGTTAATTGATGTACTTACCAAGTTCGTCCCATATAGTGAGGTTCCATGCATTGTACAATGTCAAGAGTCGTGTAGCCATGGTAGATGGCAATTTAACGTGTCCCAGTCGCCATCCTCCTTGTTCATTTTCGATTGACTGGGAAAGAATTGTACGATTATCCTTTCCCTCTACCCACCTCACTACCTCAATACTGAACCTATGTTTAGAATCGACCGGCAGTTATTTCTCGTTATTGTAGGATGAGAATGTCTCGCCTCGCAATGAGTCAGGAAGTTGAACGCTGGAGAAATGGGCCTTATTCTTGGTTGTCTTGTCCGTCACTTATGAAGAATTCGACCGGTCCTGTTTCCTTCGATATGGCCCCGCACCGGCATGAAGCACTTAATCGTGGATATGCCGAGGGCCAAATCCATTTTGGAATAAGCATCCAAATATCCTGCTAACCTCGACGATGATGGACAACACAGTGCGGATGGATCACTCTTCCCAACGATATTTCATGATTACAGGGCTCATTCTAATTCTAATTGAAGGTGTGATACGGTTACTGCACTCAGAACCATCGAGTCATCCTGCCTTGGATGAAGAAGTGCATATAGATCAACGCTATTTCTTCTCCTCAATACACTCTGCACCCATCTTTCCGCTCGCTTTTCCCATATAAAGTGACTGACAGCTAGTGAAGCTTGATGGTTCGGTTTTATTTCTCGCTTTACCACGCTTCCAAGCTATTCTAACAAGACGCGTCTCAGTATTCGAGTTGAACATCATGCTCATGCGAAGTCCTGCCGCAAAAAAATAAAGCTCCACACCGTTTGTGATCAACCGCGATGGAACTTTTACTCTATTCACAACCTACGCCACTATCGCAACCCTCAAAGCCCGTCGCGCACTCCCTCTGACCCACAATTTCCGTCGCAGGTAATAAGTACAGATGCCCTCTTGATGCTTTATACTTGTTGCCTCCTACTTCAGTTCGGAGCGGTACATCATCGACTCGGAGGCTAGGACTACTCCGGAGTCCGTACTGATTTTGCAGCTGACTGTTCATCTCCCCAAGTTGCGTACCCACGGGTCGGGTTATGCTAGGGACCCACCACGAAGACGAAGATTGAAGATGTCGCATGATTTCTTATTTTGGATCACTCTTTCTGTCACCACCCGGGTACATATTCGAGAATGAGTCATCTTTTGTAATAAAATAAGGTGATTTTCGAGCGCCAATGTTGGGTGGTTATACTCTTGAAGGTGGAACTCGGGGTTCAAGTCCTCGGCGGAGCATTCTCAGAGATGAAGACCTAATTCACCTTTTTTTTCTTGTAAGAGAATTGTTGTAACGTGAAGAGTATTTCTAGCTCTGAGCGAGCATTGTATTAATGGAGAGTACAATTGATGTTGCACGGACCTTTGAATAGTCGAGCAGGGATGATGGAAATAGTAGCAAAGGAACATGATGAGGAAGGAAAGGTCTACCGTGGGTTGGATGGGCAAATGATGGTTCTACCAACATGGTGCACTCTCCAACTAGTGGCTGGAGACGGCCCAGGTTCGATTCCTGGTCCATAATTGAATATAGCGTTCAATTCGCATTTTTTTTTTCCACGGACAAAAATCTGTGAGGGAGTTATTTGCTCACCAGGTACTAGAAGAAGGAAATTAGCCGCATGGAGTAATCAAATAATGCTGGGGTCTTGCCGAGATGAAGGTCGATATCAGAAAGGAAGAATTTACCACTGACGTGGGTAAACCGTAAAATATGGCAATGATGATACGAGGTTTGTCTTGTAGATATGCCTCCAATCATTGGTGCTGTGGCACAAGCCGCTTGAGTGCGACATCCGAGGTTCGATTCCTAGGTCCATCAGTACAGAGATCCCGAGGACTACTTTTTGAGGCAAACCGGAAACTAGGAATAGGAATATCTCAGAGATTATGTTTTATACCAGATTAGAAACACGTTCAAATGAGCATCGTCGCGTCAGACATCCTGACGATATTTACAGATAATATTTCAGATAATTCGACGTGACGCGACATACGTGTGATCTCGGCATTTCCCTTTTCGATCAAGGCGACTATCCGTGCGAGTTCTTTTCGTATTCCTGCTTCCTCAAAGGCTCTGCCCTCTTTCTCGCCCTTATTCTGCCGTCTCTCGAAGTTCTGTTGCTTAAAATTTTCTATCTTTCATCAGGTGCGATTAATCATGACATCAATTGATGTGACTCGCCTCATGTTCACAGGTGACAGGACCATCTTTTCACAGGCGCTTTCTTTCTTTCTTTCCCGACTGTCACGGCAATTAACTGCAGCTGCGGGATTTTTCCTTATCGTTGTTGGAGGGTGTATTAGGTCTCGTGGCCAAGGTGAGCTGGCAATACGTGCGTCGTCTTTTTGTTCCATGTTGCTCCTGCTAACCGAGCAGTAGTCTACCACCATGACATCGACGGCAGCGTCGTCGACCTCGACACCCACCGTCTCTACGAGCCCGTCCTCCACCAACAAGCAGCCGCAGTCACCCTAGCCTCTGTCACCCTCCTCGTCATCGCCATAATCCTCTTCTTCGCTTTCCGACGCCGCAAACCCTCTGGTTCAGACTCAGACAACTACATTCTCTCCAGACATGCTGTAGGCATTGGCCGCTCACATATCGTCTTGCGAATAATACCCTTGGCGCACCGGGTGTGGAGATACTCCAAATTGGTGCGTACTAATTCCGTTGATCCCGTCATTGCTTGTCCTGAGAAGCTACGGTAGTGCACGCGCGAGGATCTAATATGCGTACATCGAAGATTAGACGGGGTGTGGATGTTATCTGACCCTCGAGCGGCTGCTGAGGACTGTGGCGGCGACCTCGGAACTAAGGGCATAGTGCAATGTTGGGAACTCGTGCTGAGGGTACGAATGGCCCGTCATTGCTGTCGTCGACCCCCGATGGGCAGCCTGATAGCGTATCTGCGAATACGTTTTCGGCTGTGCATCGCGAACAGCGTCGCGATGACGGGTCTTGTCGGCCTTTGTTACGAGGGACTACGAGGCGGGGTTACCGGTGCGTGTACCCTGTGCATCCATTATGCGGGGCCTGGTGTGGGAGTTCGTGTGGTCTAAGAGGTCATACAAGCCTTCAACTACGCACGATTACTATAGTGTCGGGAGTTCTCGTGCTTGTCCCGCCGAGGATGCCACTGCTAGTGCATGCTGTCAGTCCTGCTGTATAGTAGGAGGGAGATAATCCGCATTGTTGGGCATGTTGCATGTGGCCTCAAGTCGGATACGGGACGAGCCATAGCTCGTCGAGAACATTGATAGTTGCTGTGGCGAGTGGTGTGCGAGTCCTGCTGGTATAGCTCGTCTGCTTCCAGGGAGTTTCCCATTTCCTTCTACAGCTACTTGATGTACTCACCGAGGTTCCTTCCATAATGTCAAGCCGTACATTCTCCTGGTGAAAGCAAGGCGTCAAGTCGTCATGGTGAATGTTGATTTTTGAACACTAAATGCCTCTCTCTCTGCTTTGTTTCCGACTGACTAGGACAGGAGGGGACGGCTATCTTTTTCTCCATCTACAACTGTATTTCGACTAATTCTCCTTTTGAATAGAACCGATAGGATATTCACGACTGTGTCTCCCTCTATGACATTGGCAGCTGGCCAATAAGCGAGCAAGCAGAATATTAGAATCAAGGTAGGAGACCTTATTCTTTACGATCTCATTCGTTGCTCATGGACAAGGAAACCGTACTTCTACACTATGGTCCATTAATAATAGTTCCTTTCATCGGGGTACCGAGAGGTTACTTCCGCATCACAGCGACCCTGCACGGAATAACAAGACACGTTGTGTCTTGATATTCCCTCAGCTTTGTTATCGATTACTGGTGAACTCGGCCTGTCAGACCGCAAAAAAAACAAGCCCATTTGTCGTCAAGGGCGGAACCTGATTTTTGCCGTAATCATAGTCGTGTACGTTCTTCATCTGCAGTAGTCCAACTCCGATAATCCAGTAGCAAAATTTTCCCGCAGACCAAATATATATCCCGCGCTTTCTTCACTCCATTGCTCATCCAACAGGTCGGTGTCTACTACTCCCTCGGAGCGACGAGCTCGTGTATCGTTGAGACTGCACTATTTTCATCTCGAATAAAGTGCCTAGGCCCGTTGCCGAGAGACTTGTGCTGTGGCCTGGAGGCTGTACCAGTGCATTGTTCTCGCTATAGCTGATCCAAATAGGCGAGCCAGTCAATCGGCTCTTTTTTTAAGGACTGGCGATGTCTGACAGTGCGTGCAATGGTGCACATTTTCTGGTGTAACGCGAATGCTTATCATTGTTGAGGAAGACTGACCGTCGACTGCGCAGATAAAGGGCACGTAGAATTCTGCGTTATTCAAATGCGTGCGTGCGTTAGCCTGCGTTCTCTCATCTGCGTTTGCGTTTGCGTTCACACGCATGCGTTTCCATAAAAGGCAGCTGCGTTAGTTGAAATGCGTTTGCGTTCGCATGTGTGACATCATCTGCGTGCGTGACACCACATGTCCCTTCTCTCAGACTCCTATCCCCATCTTTAAAAGGTTTCCTGTACCAATAACATGCGTTTATAGTTTCTGTAGCTAAACTTACTGATTCCTGCATGTCAGTACTGTCGAGCAGGTTCAGTCTATGCCCAATATAGTATTATCTCGGTGACCGTTTCTTTAATGTCTTTATTTAGATTCTTTCTCCTAACTCGAGCCGTTAACCACGGCCGATCACTTTCGCCGCACCTCAGTCGTTGACTATCACTACCGTGTGTCTGTCTGAGGTGCGTATGCTCTTATTACCATTTCCTTACTATTTCTTACTTGTCTCGCTACCTAGATATCATTGTCTTAACAGGTAGCTTACTATAATTCAGTCGTTGACTATCACTACCGTGTGTCTGACTGAGATATCATTGTCTTAACAAGTACTACAGTACGTACTCGTACAGCGTGGCACGATCAAACATTGATCGGCTATTCGAATCAAGACCCACGCTCTACCTCCATGTCCCCGTCGCGTCTCACGTCGCGTTGCTCCATCCTTTTTGCCTAGCTATCTCATGTCAAATGTACTTTCTTCAACTGGAATAGTGAAGGGAAGGCACCCGTCTCTCGTTACCAGACAGTCTTTGAATCTCGAGTCTCGAGTCTCCTTGAATACACTGATCTTTCCGAACGGCGTATTTCCGTACTACTACAACTTTGCTGATCGACCAGGCCTCTAGAGGTTCGTCTTGAGGCTCGTAGTATCTCGCCTCGACTTTCATTAGTAAGTCATTCTATCTCTCCTTTGCCATCATCTCTGATTTTTCCGCAGATACATACCAAGTTCATAGGATAGCACTGAATACATTTATTTTATAATACATTCATATACTTTACTTTGCCAGTCCAACCTGCCAGCTACCGCTATCAAGATTATCCGGTATCCAATATACGGCTCCATTTTTCAAATTATGCAGGAATCATGCCGCGGTAGGAGCGTTGCTTCAACCTCTTACTAAAACCTTCATGGGCATTTTCGTGAGTCCTAGTGACATTCTTCAATGATGCTGCTCTGATGTACGTTTAACAGAAAAGAATCAAGTGCGCCATAGCCACCTGGCTTCTGGAAACCGACTCCGAGTCTCAGGATGCAGACCACGAGGAAAACCCATCTGCCGCATGATTTGAGGTCTGGCTGTCCTAAGAAAGATACTGGACCACTTGCTAAACGTAGTCGCAAGAAGTAAGGGACGATACAGACTCTGACTTGTAGACAAAAGGAAAACCTTGTAGTTGATTGATATATTGATATTTGTGTTAGTTGACCGTGCACCACTTGATATCTTAGGTATCTAGTTCATAAGGGAAATTAATATGAGGCCATGTTACAACGAAATACCCGTTTCTCAAGTGAGGTTTGAGTGAAACGTGAGTTGAACTTGAGCGAAACGCAAATGTGACAGACCTGTCACACATCTGCGTTCGCTGCGTTTCCTTTGTAACGTGTGCGTTCTTACCTTTTGACATGCGTGAGATGCCTTAGCGTTTGCGTTTTGTATGAACGCATGCGTGAAATGTTACAACGCACACGTTCAAATGCGAACGCATGCGTTCGAGATGTAAACGCAGAGATCTCAAAGTGCGTGACATGCGTTCACTGGCTTTGACATGTGTAAGCCTTTTTTATCATTAGCTGGCCTTTTCAGCATCCTCTGTGGCCTTGCAAGTATATAAATTGATATCTAATATGGTTAAAAGACTCATCATAGCACTATTAGGTACTTATCAACTCGGTATGATCGAGTACACTGTCAAGAAATCGAGATAATTTGGTAAGACTCAGTAACTTAAATTTTCACTCGCATTCATATTTAACTTCACGCAGATATAACGACGAACACGCAGCAATATAAACGCAGATGAACGCATCCAAACCCGAGAGAAACGCAAATGAACGCATCCACGCACCACGCAAACGCAGAATTCTCTTGGCCCGCAGATAAATACGACTAGGTACTCTCATCGTACATGCGAATGGTCACAGTTGACGGGGAAGTTATCTCAACTATCATTACTTGTCCGTCGGTTTCTTCTTTTGTGCATCTTCATCCTCATTCTGATTACTTATGCCTTTCTTTGCAGCTGATGGAAAAGCCATCGGATAGATTCGCTTACTCTGTCTCTCCAGGTCGTCCCGTACTACTCAGCTTGATGACTCCTGCAACGGTATTTCCACTACCGGCAGTGCGTCAGTATTTTTCTTCTGTCAAAATCGATGTGCTGAGAAAGACTCGTTAGCATACATGAACGTCCTCGCAAAGGCTGGTTCCTCGTCATCGTGGCCAGATCTTGTGCCCCCTCCGAGTCGACCACATCAGTCTGGTAGACAAGAAATCATCTCGGTCTTGGTCTTGAAAGCATTATAGAAGGTGCTTTCATTTGATTCTGTGAACGCTACTGGCTAATTGGTGGTACAGCGTCTGCTTCCGGGTTCGAGTCCTGCAGCAACATGACAGATATAGTCATAAGGATGATTTTCTACTATTTTGGTCTTGGTCTGAGTAGCAATGATAAAAGGTGTTTTCATTTAATTTTTCGAACGCGACTTGCTGGGTGTGGTAAAGTGTCCACGATTCCGGGTTCGAGTCCCGGTGGGAACATTACTGGATCGGGATCGTTTCCCTCAGCTTACACCAGTTGCGGTGTGCGCAACTCGACCATTGCAATGGTTTTTTGGATAGATGATGTTCAAGTGAAAAGAACAAAGTCCAAGGATATGAAGGAGGGTTAAAGACGATGATGCTCAGCCGAACCATGGGTGCTGTCATGGGGCATGACTTGATTAATTCGATTCGGATTCTTGGGCACATCCCATCATCCTCGTACTGATTCTTTTCAGCTGACGGAAAGACCATCAGACAGGTACGCATTTTTAGATCGTCAGGCTATGTGCTTATTGACTTGGTTATCTAAGAACTTAGAGGCTCGCTGCTGTCGAGTGCCAGCAACGGTGCTTCTACTACCCATAGTCCGTATGCACATTTAATTTTCTTCTGTCATAAGCGGTGTGCTGATGAGGACTCCTTAGCTTGCGCTAGCTACGGTGTTCCATGTTTGGGTGCCTGTAAATCTTGTTCGATGTTGCCGCCTCTGAGCTGATCTTTTAGGGTAGACAACATGTAATAAAATGCGCAGTACGTGGCTTGGTGGTAAAGTGTGTACGTCTCTGGGTTCGAGTTCCCATGGGAGGCATGTCAGTTCATAAAATGTAGATTTTTCTTGAAGAACAACGTTGCTACGGTGCCTATTACACTATCGCAATCAAAACATTGTTAAGTTTGAGTGGTCTGTTGGGACCTCCGAGTTGTCGTGAACCGTGATGAAAGGAATAAAGGTTGAGGACATGTGCATGAGGAAGGAAGATTTACTGATGAAGTTGGTAAAAGACAATGATACTCTGAGGGTGCAACATTGATATGGCCAGCGCATCCATGCAGTGGTGCCATAATGTACATCGTTTGGGCAAGACATCCCTGGTTCGATTCCTGGGTCCATTAATCCAAAAACTTGTCGAAAGTGTCCTGCGAACATTCTTTTCTTCACAGAGCTGATATCCTTGTGATGAGAAGAGTTGGGATAGGATATTAATACCAACTTAGAATGCGTGTTCAAATGGATCCTGACAACAATAACTCGAATTCCAGATCAGAATCTCGACGCGACGTGACATACACATGATACCGGCATTTCCCTTTTCGATCCGAGGCAGACCTTCCATCCTGTCCGATTCTCGCTCTCACTCTGCCGTCTCCCAAAGCTCTGTTGCTTGACTTTTCCATCTCTCGTCAGGTGCGCTTACACGAGTAGAGATGGCCCATTCAGCATTCCTGTCGCTGACGTCCTGTACTGACATTCCAGGAGTCATCTGGGCGTAGCCTCAATACACTCAACAGCCATATATTGGTCGGATGCACATATTCTAATGCAGATTACGATTTCATGTTCAAGATGCACTCTGACTGTCAGACCGCGAAAAACAGGCCTAGTCGTCGTCCTGCACCACAAAAAATGCGCACTGGTTGCCATGTGTATATAAACCCTAACAGTGTATATCAGGTCTTTATCATCACCGCAATCCTCTATAAATTAAATATAAGCATGCACGTACATTCCGGTGCCTGTACTTCTTTATACCATAACTCAAAATTATGATAAGCTGAGTGTAGCGTTCATGGAAGCCGCTTATAAAGGCCACAAGCGAGTGCAATCAAGTATAACTCGTGCGTGGGCTACATGGTATTATAGGGTATTTTGGCACTTCCACGCTGCATGCAAGTGATTACAGCCAATGGTTGAACCAATAGAGCATACAAGCGCTCTAGGTCTCGAATAACAGCTCAGGTTGGCAGAAAGAACACAGAAATTGCACAAATAACATTACAGGCATGATACAGAAAGGGTTATAGCATTACAAATACACAAAGCCAAGTCCGAGTCCATCCAGCGCGAGAACAGAAGCATAGTACCAGATCTAGAGCAAAGCGAAGAACATACAAGTTTGGCAGACTGCAGTCCAGAGTCGAGAAGTTGTCATCCAACTGGCGGACCACTGTTAATAAACAAACTCAAAACAGACAAAAGGTACATACCAAGCGAAAGTAAAACTATACATCATCTGTGAGTGGGAATCCGCCGTTGAGAAGGAGATCGCCAACATCCGCAGCGACACGAGCAGCCTTGTGAATTTCTTGACGTTGTCTGCGAGCATCCGCCATCCTGGCAACTGTGCTTTCTGCCGGTGGCACTGTTTCGTCTTCGTCTTCATCATTTTCTGCACTGGCCGAATTTCCAAATATCTCTCTGGTTTGGGTCGTTATCACTTGTCGACAGCGAAAGACATATGACTTACTTGTTCCACCAGGCGAGGGATTGAACAGCCCAGGGATCTTCAGGGAAGTCCTCGTACATATCCACTATAGTGTCATATAGCTTGGCGAGATTGAATTTGCCATCCCAGCGTGTCCATCCATCAACAGCGGAAAGAGCATAGCGAGCCTAGTTTCATAATGAGAGAGAACCATCTGAAGAGAGCAATCATACCTGACATGCACCATATGCGATGATACGCCCGGTGATGGCTTTGATCTTGTAAATTTTTGCGATCGGTGGGCGAGTTGGGCCCTTCGTTTTGCCCGGAATACCGTCGCTCAAAAAAAGGTGCTTGACAGTCTGATGGAAACAATTAGTCATGGGGATTTTCGGTGAGAGACACATACTCTGACAAGGACATAGCCCTCCATACATCCAGCAAGATCGTCGTCAAGTAAAACCTTTGACTGGTCAAACAAAAAAGACGGCAGCTCCCAATGAGTGACCCTAATCTTCCCTTCACGCAGCTGCTGACGCCATCTGAAACAAAAGGTCAGTGAAGAAAACTATGATTACAACGGGGATCATTACTTATCATCACTATCAAACGTCGCAAGGTAGTTTTGAGGGCATAAGAGGCGAGCCGTCTCAAAGTAATTGAAGCCTTGCGCTGGTTTGATGACAGGGACTGGTAATGAAAGTACTTCCTTGCGAGGATCCTTCACGATAATCTTGAGTATAGCGTCACGAATCTTGTGTGTGTCTTCTTGGCGTCCGGCCTTGAAACCCTTGTGAACCTACATGGGCATCAGCAAGAGTACGAAAAAAGAATGTACACATACAGCCATGCTGATCTTTGATATACCATCATCGGCGTCTACAAAATACTCGAGATCGGCTGACAGGTCAATTGACCATAGCGATGTCAGAGTCTTGTAGGCATGGTGAGTTTTTAGTACACGGATAAAACAGTTGATTCATAGTTGATTGCCAGGACTTCATTCCAAAGCTCAAAGACCACATCCTGCACCGTCTCTTTGAGCATGAGACCGATCCTACAGTTACCACGAAACATCATAATTCCCTATTCCTCGTTAACAATCGGATATACCGTCACAAAATACTTCGAATTAACTACACCACATATGATGTTCGCCACGACCAAGATTCTATCAATCCTCGCACCCGTTCTGATGTCATGGTCCTTGCCAATGACACGGAGCATTCCCATCCTTACTGGTATGCCCGTGTCATTGGGGTTTTTCATACCTATGCCCAGTATAACGACCTTGATTCCGATGATATTGTACCAGTACCATTCCGTGTGGATTTTCTCTGGGTTCGGTGGTATGGTCTTGACTCTGATTGAAAGTCTGTTGGTGGCTTCAAGACGAAACGGCCTCATTGTATTGGTTTTGTTGATAGCGATGATCCGGATGCATTTGGATTTCTTAATCCAGATGATGTGATTCGGGCGGTTCACTTGGAACCAGTTTTTGCAAGGCGCCATACCTCTGATTTCCTTCCGTCATCTATTGCTCGACGCCCAGATGAGCAAGGCAAAGACTGGGAGCGCTTCTACGTAAATATGTATGCTTTCAGTCTTGCTATCTTTTGTTGTTCTGACCTTATTTCTATTGCTAGGTGTGTAGATAGGGACATGCTCATGCATTTTTGCGGTCTTGGTGTGGGACACAAGAACACTTGGCATGGAACCCAGGTGCTTCGAAAGGAGATATTTGAAGCGTTCAACATTCCCGATCATTATGAAGATTCAGGAGATACAAGGATGTCAGATACAGATGCGGGAATGTCAGATGAAGACGAAAAGGAGTCGGATATGTCCTCTGGTTCGAGTATGGCTCTAGGGAGCTGTCAGGGCTCTATAAACGATGAGATTGATGAGGCTGGATCAGATGATGAGGATGAGTGGGATGATGTTGAGTCTGATGAAGATGAGGGTAGAGAAGAGGGCTGGTGCGATGAAGACGACAATCCCATTGATGCTGGAGGGCTTGAGAACATTGATGACGTAGAAGTGCTCGGCTATTCTCGACTTTAAATCTGATTTTGATAATATAAGTCCTTATATCTGAGATAACCCCCAAAGTGTACATATGGCAAGGAAGGTATATACATAAACTGCATATGAAAATACTAAAGTAAGTGATATTCACCAGTAGAAAGCCCCGAGTCTTTGAAAGGATTCCGTGAAGTGATGTGACAGATCGCCTGACTGTCACAATATGGCCCTATATGTTAATGACAAGTCAATGCACGCTGGCATGTAACTCGCACTAGCTTATAAGAGCGGATTTCAGTAAGCTGGTATTTCAAAGCAAAGTAAGTGCCTTATACTTTTGGTGCGATACCTGCAAGGCGTTACAATTGATTATAATAGTCGGGATGAGCCGGTGATTATTGCAGGCCACTGTACTTGAGCCAAGTGATTGTCTGCGATGAGAAGCAATCAACATTTTTTGTGGTGCTGGATCGACCCTGGCATTGCTCAGTCACAGTCGGCAGAGCTGCCATGTACGTTCTCCATCTCTCTATAAGCAGGAGTCCATCCAGTAGCAAATCTCCCCACAGACCGAGTGTATACCTTGCAGTGTTCCTCGTCATGATTATTGGTATTATCCCTTATGAATCGCACTGGATACTCATCAACTGTCGGTCGACCACAGAAATTTTCACTTCTCATGCTCATATCTACTATTCTCTGGTTTTATCATCCGTCCCATCAAAATATTGTTACAGTCTATATGTGTGCTCTATTCACATCAGAATCCATTCTTTATTTTCAGCTAATGTTTTTCCTTGTAGGCAACCAGAATTCCCCCATTTTCATTCTCGGGTTTAAGTAAGTCGATGAGAAAACGTCATACATCGCAGCCCCGTCTAGCTTTTGTTTATCTCTTCCATCAGCTTTTCATTATTCTCTATCCCTATCTCAATCACCTCGAACTCTTCGACATTTGGAAAGAGCACTGAAACCGGAATAACCTCTCTAAATTCAAAGCCACCGAACATTGCGTTGACACCAGTTTAGTAATACCTGGTAAAGTGAGTCCCGAAATCGTGTCCCACGGTTGCTCAAACGGCAGTTGGACGCAAGAAATAGCTGGTAATCATGATATCCAATATAGGACACGCCGGATATCAGGCTTGTCCGTATTCCACTCGCAATTCAGTCCAGGACCATCGCATTCATGACATTCACACCCAAGCACGACGACTGACTTTAGGCTGGGAAATGACCTTGGTCTCATAGATGGAAATAGATGCTCCAAATTACGCATTCCCATGACGATAGTATGCAGATGTGGAAGTCGCATGTGTACGGTGTGGATCCATGAACGTGGTGCGGCGATATCGCCCCAGAAGAATGTCAAACCCGTTATCGCTGTATGGCGAGAGAGGAATAAGGATAGATGCTCTGGTGTAAATGTGCACAGGTCGAACGTTATGTGTTTGAGGTGAGGGAGGCGTAGGGACGGGACACAGTCCGATTTCTTCTTGAAAAAATCACGGATATATCGGAGTGTCAGTGATTCGATGAGTGATGCGCGAGCTGAACGGATGAGCCAGTCAAGGAAGCATGTTGAGCCAGAAGGGATGCACATGGAAGTGAGGGTGGTAAATGGTGGAGGATGCAAGGCGACTTTCCTCCCGCTCATCGGCTCACCGAGACATTCCCAGTCAGTCCGAAGGCACTTGAACGATACACATCGTAGATGGACAAGGCCTTCGCAGAACCTGTGAAACCTCTCTGCATAGGTCTTGCACATCATGCTATGGCAGGCGATACACTGATTAGTAGTTGATGTCGAGTTGATGTGCAGGCTAGGATACTGTTTTGGGGGGATACTCCTGTGGTATCGTTGGACCTCGTCAAGCTCTGCCTCGAGATCAAGGCTGAACATTAGTGTCATCGATGTGAGATACGGCGTTGCCAATGAGAGCCGAAGGTAAGACAGATTGAAGAACCAACGAGGAGCGCCGGTGGAATATCCCCCGAATACGCTGTAGTCCTTTTGGACTTCATGCGATGGGCCGAGATAGTGACGCATTGCTACTGCATTCAGTCTGAGGGAAACGCGTGCAAGCGAGAGCAAATCCCTTTTCGCAACGTGGTTGAAGATTGCGTATAGGAGCTCGCTTGGAAGGCTGGTCAACGTTGACGTCGCCTGGAGCTCATGCCTCATCCGTCTTGTTTGAGCAACCATGCTTTGAGCAGGGGTTAAAGTTGATGAGATGCAGGTTTGGAACAGTGTAATGCTGATCAGTCGTGAGGGGGAGTATGATAGTAGTTTGGAGCAAGGGGGCCTCCTATTTTTCGTGGGAAATGAGTCCTTCTGGATCGATGATCCTGCGAGGATATCCATAAGTAACTATCGTCTATCATTGGGCGAGTAAGCCCTCGCAGAACTTGCGACGCGATAGGATAAGACTGCATCGAGAAGGATATCCCTCAGACACGTCCTTTGGGGTCCAGAAGTTTGGAGGCGATTCGGTTACACTAGAGAAAAAACGACCGATACAGAAGAAATCTGTAGTGCCCTCGCTCAATCATAAAAAAGGGGCACGTAGAATTTTGCGTTTGCCCCTTGCACGCTTGCGTTCCCTTGCGAGTTTCCGTTTGCATTTGCATTTGCGTTCATATGCACGCGTTTGAATAAATTGCAGTTGCGTTCGATCAAATGCATTTGCGTTTCGAGTGTGACATCATTTGCGTGCGTGACATGATTGACTCTCGAGTCTTTGATGCCTATCCTCCACCATCACAAACTGATTGGGCATCTAAGAACCCATTTCGGAACTCACGCTCTACCGCCACGTCTGCATCGATTATCTGTCTTGCGCTGTAATCCTTCTATGCTTATGATACTGTTTCTCCAACAGACTCAGATTGCTTCAATAGTTAATAGTCCCAACATTTATTTCTAGCCAAATGGGTTCAAGCTCAAGTCTTGCAGAGACAGAATCTTGACCATCATTGCAACTACGTTCCATCGCATGGTAGGGATTCCCAGGGCTCCTACATTGCTGAGAAAGGGCACGAGAAAGCGGCGGGCTGCATCCAAAATCCCAGCAGAATCGGTTGAGCTAAGACCCGCCGATGATAGCGAGGAATATCAGCCACCAGCTAAGCGTACCCGTCGCAAATTGAGGGATGGTGATTCTAACTCAGCAGATGATAGTCTATAGAAAGTCAGTATGCCAATATGTACACAGATTAATCAAACGAGACGGTAACGGGTAGAAAGCTGGCGACACCGGAGTTGAACTCGATTTAAATTAGTGTCAAACGCAAACGTGACAGGTCTGTCACATTTGCGTTCATTTGCGTTTACCTTGTAACGCATGCGTTAGATATTTTACCATTTGCGTTCGTGCTTAAACGCTTGCGAGAAATGTTAGAACGCATGCGTTCACTTTCAAACGCATGCATAAATCAAGTCGACGCATGCGTTTGTGATTGAAACACTTGCGTTACCTCCATTGGTACATGCGTTCACATAATTTGACCAAATTTGACTCGTGTACGGGCTTCCACTGATTTTCTGATAGTATTGTGGTGCAAACAGATCATCGGATCTTCTGAGGGGGCATCGTAGGTAGGTAAATTATTGTTTATTATGTCTCAATATGGGCGTAATAGCGTGTAAAAATTGGGGCATGCGCAAGTTGTATTTTTCCGGTCGCAAGTTACTACTTGTCAGTGCGCAAGTTCACGTCCCTCCCTCAACTTGTTAAGCAATTTCCCATAGAGACCATAGAGATATCCACATTGTCGTCAATTACTTTCCTATATGAAATAAGACTGGATTCAGATCAGGACGAGGTGCCGGAACGGGCTGATATCATCTCGGCGCTTAATCCGAGTCTTACTCCATTGCTGTAGTGGTCCAAATTTCTTCCGCTTCATTATCTCTTTCTTCAACACCGTTACACAGAATGAAATCGGATCTATTTCGCTTCGGTATTTAATTTCTGTTGCTGCTGTAGTATATTAGCAAGCTTTGATTCTTGAAGTAAAGGTATGCACGTCTTTTGTACCGTAATTTCGTTTACAACTGGCATGTATTTTGACATCATCGAGACGGTCAATTCTGGATTAAAATACGCTGCATACTATGATCCAGTGAGAATAGAACCCAATACGATGCCCTGAGAACAATTTTTTGAAGAGTTTAAGGGTCCTCGACAAGACTAGCTGAACGGCATAGGTGTCGTATTTGTGCCGTATTCCTCCCAGAAAGTCAGTGTTCATACCGACATAACCACTTATTGATGTTTAGGTATCCGAGGAGCGGGACGGAGATTCACGTATCACGGCCCGGAGGCTCTTATTCTACCACTGTGGCAGACAGAAAACTTGTTCAAAAACAGCCCGTAACTTGCAAGAGGATAGTAGCAAACTTGGACATCGAAGATCAACTTGCGACCGGAAAAATACAACTTGCGCCAGTCCCAATTTTTACACGCTATTACGCCCATATCTCAAATACTGAACTGGACACTGAAATCTATCCGGAACAGTGGTGAAAACTCTCAAGGATCAAAAAAGCATCGGAAGTAGTCTGGTTGCGTATATTTCCCTCGCATTCATATCATATATGTACCAACATGCATTGATGATGTCATAAACACATTGATAGGAAACGCAAATGATTACAAATGAAACGCAAATGAAACGCAAATAAACGCAAGTGAACGCAAGTGTGCAACTCGAAAACGCAAAATTCTCCTGGCCCATAAAAAAGTAAGAAGAAAGAGTGGAAAGACGTACAGAAATTTCCCTCTCGTCTTCCTTCGAGATCAAACTATAAAAAAAACAAGCACAGCGAAGAGAGTGAGCAGTAGCCTTTGGAAGTCATATCGTTCAAGGTGATCTTTCATAAAAAGTGAAGGATCGACAATGTCCAAGCCAAACGAACCAGGGCCTCCGTTTTCCGGTGTGTAACCCTGCAACATCTGAAAACACGGTCCAGTGTCGCGACAGAATAAGACTGCAACGAGAACATCAGGGGGTTATCGCTCAGCTTCGTCCTTCGCAATCCAGAGATTTGTAGACGCTTCAATTGCGCCAGAGAACAGGACATGGCCGGTAAAGAAGAGAGCCTGCAGTGCCCTCGCTCAGAACAAAGATCAGCAAGAAGGGACTGTAATACGTACAGATATTGCTTTGTTATCGTCCTCTAATATCAATCCATTACCAGCTGGAAAGCCCGGGAGCTTCCATAGAGGAGAGACAGCAGGAACCTTTAGAAAAAGAGTCCAGTCATAATAAATGTCGGGTGCTCGAAGTCGACGCGATCGGAGGTAGACACAGGCTGTGACGTGACAGCACGATCGTCCCGTTTCTTTCCTTCCACCGCCATCGCAGTGCTCATCGCTGGCAACAGCGTCCTCCGTGGCTCTTCATTCCTACCACAGCATACATCCTATACTTGCGGATGAAGAACGGCCGGCCTCGAGAAAGGCAGAGAATGGAACACTTATTCTGCGAAATGTACCTTTGGTTTTTATTGGGCTTGTGGTGTCTTCAAGGTGAGTTTTGGAACGGCGTTCTCATTTTGAAAATATAAAGCAGAACTGTGGACATTGGCCCTCACGATACTCACGACCCTACCGCTCTTCCCTTGGTCGACTACAGTGCCTGCGCGTAGGACACCAACATGAACACCGACCCTCCGCTGAGCTAGCTGGGGACCCTTGCGATGACCTCGGATCTAGAAGCACGGAGCAACATTGGGAGCTCGTGCTGAGGGCACGAATGGCCCGTCATTGCTGTCGTCGACCCCGATAGACAGCCTGATGACATATGTACGAATATGATTTTCGGCTGTCCATCACAAACAGCGTCGCGATGATGGGTCTTATCGGCCTTTTTTACGAGACTCGGTAGCGGAGACATTGGCTGACCGCTTGCATGGAGCTTGCTGTAGCTCTGTGACGTCGACCCTTTTACGCTCCAGGTCATCCAGATCTCGAGCATGACTTTCTGTACTGAGAGGTATTCTGGTACCTCGTCTCCAGCTGTCGGCGTGTGCACTCGGCGCGATCTTTATGTAAGATCTGGCGTGTGGCGGCTTAGGACGATCTGTCTTGGGGTCAACCCCCTTCTGCGTCAGGAGAGAGGTCATCTAAGCTCGAACTCTGCGTGATTACTATAGCATTGACGTTTCTGTCCTTGTGTCACCAAGTCTGCAGCTACTGGTGCAAGCTGCTGGTCCTGTTCCACTCTGGGAGAGATACAATCTGGGTTATGAAATCATCGGGCGCGTATCATATGGAGGAGACCTGTGATGTCACTCAAGCACTCAGATCCTCGATATTCACGACAACTTTGTCGATACAACAATTTTGTTCCCTTCCGATGGTGTTATTGGTTACAGCTGTAGAGCCACAGAGCCACGCCCAGCTGCAGAACCAGGTACCCCACAGCAGTGTTGTACGGGTCGCGCGACCGTTACCGAAATCACGACGGTCACGGAGCCCTGGCCGTCGCTTTTATAAAATGACCATGACTTTCCCCACACCACCGCGACCTTGCTTATGCACAGACCGGATTCGACCGACGATGGTGACAAAGCAGGTCATGTCGATGACCCAACAAATAAGTCTATGACCACGTCACGTTGTGGCCTCACAGCCACGGAGTCAAGGTCAAGGTCATTTGCGCGACCGGCGACGGTCGCCCCAAAGTTCTGTGACCCCCGACCTTGACCTCGGCTCAAGGTCGGGTGACCGTACAACACTGCCCCACAGCCTGGTGGCAGTGATTTTGATTCCTGATGAATGATAGATAAGGTTTCGGTCTCTTTACAGTTTCTTTGACGCTTGCAAGTACTTATCTCTGTCATTATTGAGACAGATTATCTACTGTCCATGCCACAGTCTTCAAACAATGCTATGATGATCATTCATTTACACAACACCAGCACTTAAAATCCTTAAACCTCGAGTTTACGGCATCAGCGAACCTATGGTTGGCTGTGTTCGGACTACTTCCTTACGGTCATCGGTGATACAGCACAGGCAAGGGGCTGTATACTCGGTTCATTCTAGGAACTTCAAAACCATGTATTTTGATTCTATGAGCATTTTCTGTGTCTCTTCTCTTCTCTCACTGTTCCTCATGGCGGAACAACGAGCACCGGCTATATACATCCCTCTCATGCTTGGTCTTGGTCATGGTTTTCCTTTATGGTTCCCTGACTTGGATTCCAACCTTCCTGCAGCTTATCGAGCCTCAGGAACTCGAGTCGGTGATCTTGGATATATCACGGATGATGGAGGGTTCGCCTACCTTTTCAATGTTTGCGCACCGGCGGATGATGCTATCAATATTGTACGCGTACCCCCAAACTTCAAACCTTTGGCAATTCCTGACCATGATTCCCCTGATCGCGTATGGCAAGGAGCGTATCCAAGGCGTTCTGCTTTGACTACATCTCATGTACGACAGACCGCCATTTCACTTGAAGCGTCCGCTCAAGGGTCGTGAGTATTCTCCGTGTCGACTTTTATCAGTGTACTGATTATACTGCCCCTGATAGCATTATCTCTAGCATCGGTGGAGGTACTGGATTCGAATTCTCTTGCTCATCCACTCAAGCCGCCATTTTAGTCCTCCCAGATGGCGGTGAGCGCCACGAATCTAATTTTCTCGGTCTCTTTCACGAATGCGCTTCCGAGAATGCACTTCATTGGTATCAACATTTTAATGGTCCTGGACAGCGTAGAGAGATCCGTAATGGCTCTCTATACCTCGTCACTGGATTTGACAAATGTTCTTCTTGGGGAACGGCTTGCTATCATTTCCCCAATGACAGCTACTCTGTATCCCTGCGTTTCTTAATTGCGGGGATAGGAGAACTTGCAGGAACGATCTCGCACAGGTGGGAGGTTCAGGCGGGAGTCCATCAGCGCAATCATCAGTGCGACACAATATCAGATCCTGTCAATGCTAACCAAACTGTCTTTCTCCGCGGATACTCGATATCCGTCCGAGACAAAAATATGGGTTTAACGCGGTGGTTCAGATCTGGAAAGTCATCGGTGCAAATCTTCCAGAACAAGGCTGGCAACACGAAGGGTCCTCCGATATTTTCATCGATCCCATATGGTGTAGAAAGTACCTCGGAAGGCTTTCGCCATGATGCTTCGATGAAAGACGTGGATATGCAAGGGAAGAGCACTGAGGTGACCTTATATCTTCTTTCGTTCCCCACCCTAATTGACAATTCTTTTTGACAGAATAGTGATGGGGCATACGCTAGCACCTCTGACGACAACGGTTACCAAGTAGAGACGTACGCAGAAAGATTTCCAATGCGTTCGGAACAGGTATGTATCACAGATCTTTGTAATCACATTTTCTGAGATGCGCACCTTAGATCCTGAATCCGTCTGCCAAGATAAACGAATATATACTCCAAAATGTAAACGATTCAGTTACCGTCATTCATGTCTGACTAATAGTTTTTTGTATCTCAGTATCCGGCCGCTCATGTCGCTATCACGCATGACGAGCAATGGATGAATTTTCGGGACGAGGATCCTAATGTAGAACCAGTACGTCTAGGATCTCTCTGACAATCATAATAATATGAAAGAAATTCCTCAAGGGTTCCACCTCGTTTGCGCCACTTGATGCAGAGTTCATACGTCACATTATTGAGAATAGTGACATTTCCCTTTCAAATGGTAAGGTTTCCTCCCTCTTCACTTTACAACAGCTCTAATGATCGAATAGGCTGTGCAATCCTTGAAACCAAAACAGATACACAACCACCTGGGTACAACGAGCGGACATCTGCAGCGGAAAGGCTTGATCAAACGGTATCCTGGATAGGTGAAACCCCTGCTTCTTATATGAAGCGCCCAGCTGTTGAAAGTGAGCCTGACAAGGAGGATGAAGAGGCACCTGCAACCGGCACCACCAAATTGAACCAGGAAAAGCCCAAGTACAAGGAGCGACATAACGCACGCCTGACTGGTGCGAGAAGCCATAAGCCCAAGACGGCCTATCAGCAAGAGCTGGAAGAGTCGGTCAGAAGTCTGACAACGGAGAAAGAGATCTGGAAGACTCGTGCCTTAACACTGAGGCTACTTTTGCAGAGCCACGGAGTTAGCTGTCCTGACTTTGAAGGTCCCTAAAGTTCGGTTAAAGCACCCATGTCTACTGTAAGTGAATAACAAAATCACATGGCCAGTTCATTTCAATACGAGCGCGAGCGTGCAACGAGCCACTTTCGTCACATAGTCGAAGTTATTTCTTGAAGCTAGACGTGCCAATCAGAATTATCAACTTGAAAAGAAGTGAAAATAATAGACCAGTAGCCTACAATGCGACGACTACAACTCCGGTGTATATCCCTTCAGAGAGATTAGTCCCCTGAACCCTAGTATAGATTTGGATTCTCATACCATGTGTTAATGCATTAATCATTACCTGGTTGAATTCCATGTCTATTCCACCCAACATGTCTTTGATTTGACTGTCGGTTATCTCTGCTATGGCAGTCCCGGTAGCATATGTTCTAGCGATCATGGGGAAATTTCAGAAACGAAGGAAGGGGATATGCTGCCTCTTGTTACCGAGCCACCACTTCATTATACAAGTGTACAAGACGAAATATGATGAGGCATCGCAGTGGATGAGTATCACACCTTCACCGTCAGACTAGGCGGCGATAGTACTCAATGACCGAGCCAATACGGTGGGAATTGATATTAATCGACAATATTCAAGAGTAGGAGACTTCAAGATGGACATAATCCCACGGAATTTGGTGTGGGGCGTACAGAATATGATAACGGTGAATAGAAAGTCTATTCTGATGATGATGACGGCGCTAAGTGGGTTTCAGAAAGGCCGGGACATTCATGATAAATGATGGATCAATCGTTCAGGAAAAGCGCGAGGATCCGAATATGACGGCAGAGATTCGACGGCTGCAAAGGTAGTACATCCACCACAGACTACACGGATGTCGCCCCCCATTGGACGACCAGTGAGCTCCTTGTCGCATAGAATGTTCGTTATATTGGACTGCTGGTAGAATGAAGAAAACCACCCGAAAGGACGAGCTTGTACGATGTCTTTTGCACAGAAAGACAAGGCGACAAACACGTTTCCTTCCTTTTCCTTCCTCGAAATGGAAAAATACTAGCTCATGTGCGCGAGAGTTACAACTTGAAGAAAGACGAAATCCATACAAGGCACAAGTCGAGTCGTCGTGGACGAGCAAGGTATCAAAGTCGTCCATGACGACCGCTAGCTTTAGAAGGCATGTTCAAATGGCTACATCGTGTCCTGACGACGATAATCTGAATTCCAGATCAACCTGGCGATCTCGACGCGACATGCACATGATCTCGGCATCTCCCTTTTCGATCAGGCAACCATCTGGGCAGCTTCTTTTTTTCCTCCAAGCCTCTCTTCGTCTTTCTCGCTCTCACTCCGCCCTCGCCCTCAGTCCTGCCGCTTAACTTTTCCAACTTTCATCAGATGTGCTTAATTATAACACATCAATTGATGTGACTCGCCTCATGTTCCCAGGACGATTGTTCCACAGGCGCTTTCTTTCTTCCCGACTGTCACGGCAATTAAATAGCTGCGGTTCTGGGATTTTTCTGTATTGTTGTCGGAGGGTGCATCAGGTTTTCGTCGACATCCAGTTCCAGTTTCCGCCCAAATGCTAACAACGCCGTCATCGTCGTCCTCGACACCCACCGTCTCTACTAGCCCATCTTCTACTGACAATCCACTCAAAGCAGGTGCAACCCTAACCTCCGTCGCCCTCATCTACATCGCCATAATTCTCCCCTTTACCTTCCTACGCCGCAAATCCTCCAGTTCAGGCTTGGAAGACTACTTTTCTCCACTATGGTTGTTGACTTCTCCCACATCGCCTCGCGAATGACACCCTTTGGCGCACTGGGTGGGTTCGTATTAATTCCGTTGATCCAATCATTGCCTGTACTGAGAAGCTACCGTAGTGCATTCGCCAGGATCTAATATATGTATATCGATCCGAATATCAGACGGTGTGTGGACATTCTCTGATCCTCGACCGCCGCTGCTAGGAATCCTATCAGCGACCTCGGGACTAGGAGCATAGACCAACGTTGGGAGCTCGTGCTGAGGGTGCAAATGGCCCGTGATTGCCGTCGTCGACCCTCGATGGGCGGCCTGATAGCGTATCTGCGAATACGTTTTCGGCTGTGCATCACGAACAGCGTTGCGATGACGGGTCTTGGCGGCCTTTTTTACGAGGGACTCCGCGGCGGGGTTACTGGTGCGTGTACACAATGTGACCTTTATGCGGTGTCTGGTGTGAGATGTGTAGCTGCCTATGATGATCTCTGTCGGCGACCCTCATCCATGTCAGGGAGAGAGATCATCCGATCCTTTAACCCGGCGAGGTTACTATAGAGCAGGGAGTTCCCGTGCTCGTGTTGCCGAGTCTGTCGGTGCTGATGCAGTCCTCAGACAATTTGTGTCATTAAATCATTGGGTGCGTCGTGTCCGGCTTCAAGTCGGAAACGGGATGAGCTGTAGCTTGTCGAAAATGTTAATCATCTCTGTGCCGAGTGGCTCGCAAGTCCTGGCAGTATATTTCATCTGTTTCCAGTAATCTTCCCATTTCATTTTACAGCTAATTGACGTACTCACCATGGTTTTCCCATATAGTCAGGTTATATGCACTCTACGAAAGATGGTATCGACAGTGGTGTTGCCAAGGCGGACGACGAATTACGAGCCCTGGACGCCTCTCTCTTTGGTTTATTTTTGACAAACTAAAAGTTGTCTTCTCCTCCATCTTACTCACCGCGTTTATACTGAATCTCCTTTTTGCGTAGGGCCGATGGTATTCAACAAGTTCCTCTCTGCTCTGTCATAGGGTGGTAGCTCACCCTAATGACAAGAAAGCGGGATGTCAGAATTAAGGTAGGTGACCTTGTTCTTTGCGGTCTTGTTTGTTGCTTACCGACAAGGAACTTGTAGTTCTCGCCGTCCGATGTAACGTTCTTCCCCACTGCGAAGATAGAATAATATTGAGTGACTATGATGCGAGTCACCAGGTTCTAGACCTGAAATAGCTGGAATAAACGAGCTCCCCTACTCCGGCGTGTGGTATGTCAGGTATCTCAAGTATCTCTGGGTGTACGAGTGCAAGCTTATAGTCACGATAGTGCAGAACTCATACACATTGAAGTGTCTGCAACAGCTTGAGTTTCAAGCACGTCTTCGTTCTATCGATACGGTTCCGGGATCTTTCCTGTGACTTGGTCGCTCTTGGAGTGCAGAGGTTGAAGCATATCCGCACGGATTCGCAACTGGTTTCTACCCTTTTTTCTTTCGGAGTGATCACCCCAATACTGCGAATGTCGACGATGGTAGATATCACTTACCGGATGGATGGATCTCCCCAATGATGAACACCAGGCTTTCTATAATGACCTTCGAAGTGCAGTATTGTTAATGTGCTAATATATGGTTCTGAGAGAAACCATCTAGTTGCCTTTTCTTCAACGAAGAAGCGCGCATAGAACTGCACCATGTTTTTTTTTTCACTATAGACACTCTACGCCTGTGTCTGACGGCCTTTCTAGTTAGCAAGTACGGCCGGAAAAATCTTGGTGCTGACAGTAAGGCCCATTAATGATGGTTACGTCCCTCGTGGTACTGGGAGGTTACGTCCACGGTCACAGCAATTCTACAATGACAAGACGCGTCTCGATGTTCCGAATCCAAGTATAGTTTTCGATTACGGTTTCATGTTCAAGATTCACTTGGGTCGTCGGACCACGAAAAACAGGCCCATTCGTCGTCGAGAGTGGAACCACCCTCGTATTGCTCACAGTCACAGTTAGTATAGCTGCCGTGTATGTTCTCCGTCTCTCTATACGCAGCAGTCCACCTAGTAGCAAATCTCCCCACGGACAGAGCGCATACCTTGCAGTATTCCTCGTCATAATTATGGTCACCAGTGTTGCTGTTATAACTTGTGGGTCACGCTGGATATTCTCGCAGCTGTCGGTCGACCACATGTATTTTCACTTCTGGCGCTGACGGTTACTACTCTCTGCTTTTGCCATCCGCCCCTTCCAAATGTTGTTACAATGAATATGTGTGCTCTACTTACATCAGAATCCATTCTTTATTTTCACGCATTGCATTTAGGACGGAGGGAATTTCTCTAGGCAACCAGAATTCCCCCGTTTTCATTCTTGGGTATAACTAAGCCGACTAGAAAAGGTCACACATCGCACCCCCGTCCAACGCTCCTTTATCTCATCCATCAGCTTTTCGTTATTCTCCATCCCTATCTCGACCACCTCAAACTCTTTGACATTTGGAAACAACACTGAAACCGGAGTAACCCTCTCTAAATTCGAAGCCACCGAACATCGCGTTGACACCAGTTTAGTAATCCCTGGTAAAGTGAGTCCCGAAATCATCTCCCACGGGTGCTCAAACAGCAGTTGGACGCAAGAAACGGCTGGTAATCGTGATATCCAATATAGGACACGCCGGATATCAGGCCTATTCTTATTCCACTTGCAATGCAGTGCAGGACCATCGCATTCATGACATTCGCACCCAAGCACGACGACTGACTTTAGGCTGGGAAACGACCTTGGTCTCATAGATGGCAATAGATGCTCCAAATTATGCATCCCCATGATGATAGTATGCAGGTGTGGAAGACGCATGTGTACGGTGTGGATCCACGAACGTGGTGCGGCGATATCGCCCCAGAAGAACGTCAAATCCGTTACCGCTGGATGACGAGAGAGGAATGAGGATAGGTGCTCTGGTGTAAATAAGCACCAGCCGAATGTTATGTGTTTGAGGTGAGGGAGGCGTAGGGACAAGACACCGTCCGATTTCTTTTTGTATAAATCACGGATATATCGGAGTGTCAATGATTCGATGGGTGATGCACGGGCTGAACGGATGAGCCAGTCGAGGTAGCATGATGAGCCAGAAGGGATGCACGTGGATGTGAAAGTGGTAAACGGTGGAGGACGGAACGCGGCCTTCGTCGGACATTCCCAGCCATTCCGAAGGCACTTGAATGATACGCATCGTAGACGGACGAGGCGTTCGCAGAACTTGTGAAGCCTGTCCAAATAGATCCGATCGCACATTATGCTCTGGCAGACAAGACATTGATTAGTGTTTGGTGTGAAGTCGATATGCAGGCTAGGATGTTGTTTTGGGGGGATATTCCTGTGGTATCGTAGGACCTCGTCAAACTCATCCGCGAAATTGAGGCTGAACTTTAGTGTCATCGATAAGATGTATGGCGTTGCCAAGGAAAGCCGAAGGTAACGCAGACTGACGAAATTACACGGAGCGCCGGTAAAATATCCTCCAAATACGCTGTAGTCCTTTTGGACTTCATGCCATGGGCCGAGATAGTGCTGCATTGCTACCGCATTCAGTCTACGAGAAACACGTGCGAGCGAGAGCAAATCCCTGCGCTCGAGATGGTTGAAGACTGCGTATAGGAGCTCGTTTGGGAGGTCTGTCAAGGTTGACGCTACCTGGAGCTCATGCTTCATTCGTCTTGTTAGAGCAACTATGCCTAAAGTTTGATGCGACGCGACTTGAGAACAGGATGGAGCTGGTGGCGGTGGTTGGTGTAGAACAAGAAAGCCTCCTATTTTTCCTGGTAAGACAGTCATTCTGGAATCTGGACCCGGCCTTCAAGAGTGCGTGATTCCTTGTTTGGGCGCACTTTTTATGTAGATCTTGTTCAATGTTACCGCCTCCGAGTGGATCTTCTAGGCTAGACAATGTAGGGTGTACATGCCAGTACGCGGTTTGGTGGTAAAGTGTGTACATCTCTGGGTTCGAGTCCCGGTGGGCGGCGTGCAGGTTCAATACAATATTTGCCTTTTTCTTCTTCTTGAAGAACCATACTGTAACGACGGATGTTTTTTCTCTGTTTTGCCCTGGTATTCATGGAGAGCGAGGATGCTGCATGAGAAAGGAAAACTCAGCGCCGAGCATGGTTTCATAGTCTGACCGGGGTCCGGTTCGGTCCAGATTCGGGCACATTTGCTCGAACCTCGAACCCGGACCTCAGGTTCAGGTCCAAAAGGTTCGGTCCAGGTTCGAACCGGGTTCAGCAAAAAAAATTTCCTCAACATGGTTTCGTGCTTTGAATATCGTAGTTTACGGGATTTCAGTATGGGTAATTGTGGTGATGAGGGATGGATTGGCATGCGCATGCACTACTGGTCGTACTGGGAGTCGGTGAAGATGGTGATCCATTGTGAACGACAGGTATATAAACATATAATACACTACAAGCCAATCAACGTCCCGTGAACTCAAATTGGTATCGATAACCTATATTGATAGTGTGAGCCTCAAAACAAAAGCAAAGAACAAGAACACGCACCAAATGACAAGTACAGCACGCAGCACAATCACTCAACGATACCGTGCTACGCCCCTAGGTGAGCGCGCGCCAACGAAACAGTGGTACGCAGTCCTCTGGTGAAGGGGAGAAGGACGTCAGCAGGGGAAAGAGGTAAAATAGCTAGTAAACGCACCTTAAAAGCAATGTCCCGGACTCGCAGTTGAATACCATGGAACGTTGGAAATAGCAAAATTTAGTGTGTGGTCACTTTCATAGTTCCTATCAATGTGGTACACTCGTCCAACTAGTGACAGGAGTAGTCCCGGGTTCGATTCCCGCGTCCAGTAAGTTCGACGAGAAGAGAAACCTTTTGCCACAGACGAAACTCTGCGAGGGATAAGTATACTAGAGTTTTATGTTTGCGTGGCTTTTGCACCATCGCAAGCCAGACATATTGAGGGGGGCTGATGGGGTAAACAGATGCTAGGAACAAGTCGCGTGAAGGGCGAGGATACGAGGACAGCGCCAAAGAAGGCCTCATGTCATAAAGACGACGATACTCTGTCAACAGCGCTGTAGTGGAAAGGCATCTACATTTTACAGGTTCGATCCCTGGAAGCAGCATATTGAACGTGTAATAGAAAAAGTATCTTCTTTTTGAAGCACGATGTTTCTGCAAAGTGCAGGCTGAGGAAGGAAGGGCACTGGCACCTGTTGCGGTGGCCTTGCACTATCATCGTATTGAACGGAATTGATCGACATACCTTTGGATAGACCCGGACTTCAATTCTTGACTGGTCTGCTGAGACCTTGAGACTGAAAGGATTTCTTACAAGGTTGTCGTTGAGGATACTTATGCAAAGAATATTTATATGAGGAAGGAAGGATTTACCAATTAATGACATGGGTAAAATACAATGATGCCCTGCCACTTGTCCTGCCAGTCGATATGGTCGGCACATCCAATCGACGACGCTGTGGCGCATTGCGCAAGGCACTTGAGTATGACGTCCCTGGTTCGATTCCTCAGGATCCTGGGTCCATCAATCTGGACGCTGAACGATTCTCTGACAGCCAAACATCGGGATGTGGCGTGTTCGAACAGCCTAGTCATGGGGCCTGTCTTTTAGCCATTTCCTAATAATATTTAATATACGACCGGAGCGTTCTTGTGTAGAGTTCGTGAAGAGGCTGTACTCGTCAGATCAGGCCGATCTGAGCCTCGACGCGACGTGACATGCACGTGATCTTGGCATTTCCCTTTTCGATTCGAGGCGGTATCAGGTACCATGCGGGCGAATTATGGTTCTTTTTCATCGTTGGACCCTTCCCCCACCTTCCACCACCACCTCCAAGTCTCCTTTCCTCTCACTCTGCCCTTTCTCGAAGTTCTACTGCTTGACTTCCGTCTTTCATCAGGTGCGCTTATTTAATTATGACATATCAATTGATGTAACTCGCCTCATTGTTCTCAGGACCATCTTTTTCACAGGCGCTCTTTCTTCCCGACTGTCACGGCATTTAACTGCAGCTCTGGTACTCATCCCTATCGTTGCTGGAGGGTGTATTAGATTTCGTGGTCGAGGTGGTTAGTGAGCTGGCAATACGTGCGTCGTCTTTCTGTTTCATATTGCCCCTGCTAACCGAGCACCAGTGTATCATGTCATCAACGGCGTCGTCGTCGTCCTCGACGCCCACCGTCTCTACAGGCCCGTCTTCTACTGACAAGCGGCCGCTCATCGCAGGTGTAACGCTCGCCTCCGTCGCCCTCCTCGTCATCGCCATAATCCTCTTCTTCACCTTCCGACGCCGCAAATCCTTCGGTTCAGGCTCAGAAGACTACATCTTCTCCAGACACGCTACGGTCGTCGACCGCTCCCACATCGCCTCGCGAATAACGCCCTTTGGTGCACCAGGTGGAGAGACGCCACAGTTTGGTGCGTACTAATTCCGTTGATGCAGCTGTTGGCTGTACTGAGAAGCTTCCGCAGTGCACACGCCGGGATCCAACATGCGTATAGCGAATCGAAGATCAGACGGGGTGTGGACGTTCTCTGATCCTCGAGCGCCGTTCACACCTCAAGGCGTCGGTGACCTTGCACCCGCGTCTCCCTGGTCCCGAGATAAGAAGGGTTTCCGTAAGGGCGCCTTTGATGCCTACGAGTTCGAGCCCGATCCGAGCGTGCTGCCACCCCCAGCGTACGCTTACGGAAATGAAAACAGATACCTCAGACAGTGACCGCCCTCCCTCCCATTATAATGAGGACTAATTTACGATTTTTATGGCTGGATTTATTCTCGGATTTAACTTTTCACCTTCGCTTGCATTATCGCTTTTGTTCGCATCTTGCTTTCTTGTTTTATTTGATTTTACTGATTCATCGCACTGTTGATACCCACACACATCAGCTTCTTCAATTCAATTTCTTTTACTTTGTCGTAATGGAACCGCTGTTTATCATGATCTACATGCAATTGGTGAAAGAAACTGTTTCTTCTCGTCATTGCGGCAACACTAGGGAGCCGTCCGTTCGGCTCATTCTCGGAGTGGGACAACGTGTACCAGACAACGATGAGCGAGTAAGCTATGTTGCAATAGACCCACGATATTGATATGCTTAATTCTACCTCTGGTTACTTGCGACTATATTTTGCCTCGATCAACAGCTTCCTCCTACAGTACCTCGTCAAGACTACATAAGCGAGTATTATCTTCCGAAACGCAGAGACGATACTGGTCTCCATCATGGGCTTCCCTGGAGGTGCACATTGGCTAATTGCAAGAAGATGATTGAAGAGCCTCTCTTCTGACCTTCGAATTTATCATCTGATTCTCCTCAGACCTGTATTTTAGCATGGAATCAAAAGGGTATGAAAGGATTCGGCGTGTGGATAGATGTTGCTCGCTTCGTATTGTCAGCATAAGTACCATGAACACAGGCGAGGTACTGATACACGATGCGAAGGTGGATTGCTACTAGCTAAATTGTCGTATCATGTAATGATAGCTTCGCACCAGGCTCGATACCAGCCAACCAGGCAGTGAAACTGAAAAAGCATTATTCAATCCCGTCGCTGCCATGTGTTATAGGTCCCTAGTACTCCGTGCTACACGCAGTTAAAGTTGTAGTGGAGGAGCAAAAACAAAAGATCCTAGCATATCTCAGAAGGCACTAGCAGGGTTCGAACCTGCGTTGTGGGAAGATAATATCACTAGGAGTGGATCAAAATCCCAAGTGCTGCCACTACACCATAGCGCCGACGATACCCACCTTTACAATAGCCAGATTTGAGGTTGTGATTCCTTCGCCTCTTTCTCACGTAGTCGTCTCCATATATTAGACTAATGTTGTCCACACGCAGCGACTGATTTATAGTTGCCGTAGTCATCCAGGCTATTATGGCACGTCCCAGACTGAGTGTTCTGGGGAAGATGCCAGGGGAAACAAATTCGGGACGCGCTTGCTCTCAATATCGACAGCGTGTGCTTTGTGTTCTGGTATCATGAAATCAATATCGGTACCGAAAGTCGGAAGTCCACTTTTGTTTAGTTGCTAATCATGTTTTCCCTCGTACTTTGGATAGCTCTCCCATTATTGCAAGGTAAATGGAAACCCTACAAACCGTGGACGAAGATGCGAGTACCGATCTTCGAAGACACATCCACAGGAGAACGTGCCGCGTTTTCTGTACTTCCAGTCTTTCCAATCATACCTGTAGGTTCAAAGTCAATCAGAACCGGAAGAAAACATCTGTAGAATATAGACCGATCACCGTTCAAAATGAACAGGTTCAAGACAGGACTTGTCAGAACTCAGCGTATTTAAAAGTAGGGATGTTGAGGCGCTTTGACTAGATGCGTAATGCAAAGCCAGTATATTCAAGGATATAGCGGCGTACCAGGCAGGCGTAATCTACTTTAGTCTGATATCCTATTCATGGCAAATGCCGACTAGATATTGCCAGTCGAACTGTGCCAGTTGAGCTGATCCTGAAGCGGCCCATCGTCGCACGCCTAGATAGACCTGGTTAAACTCCGCACGAACGAGAATCCTCGAGAAAACCTTACCGTCTTCGGAATGAACTGTATACAACGCTGTTAGGTACAACGGACAGAGCCAGCATGTAACTGAGCCTTGACGCGTATCCTATTGAAGCCTTCGACGACATTAGGACCCAGCGGTTTAGAGATTGCATGCAACTAACATGTGAACAAATCATTTGTCGCTGAGACAGACGTTCATTTGCGCCGTAGTCCGTCACTATGTTCCATTAGATTAACCAGGTACGACATTAACGCCGCGAGCAACAAAGCTGCGTCACAAATGTCTGGATATCCATTTACACTGATCACATATAAGCGCAAGTACTGAGGAGGCGATGAAGACCATACAATTCTCCGCAAATTGTGCCATACATCAATACTGTAGGCGGAAGCCTAATGATCGTTGCGTTGGACGGACATTTCAAGGGAATGCTCGAAGATACAAGATGAACTCCTGATCGCAAATGGCGTGGTGAGTTCCAATCAAGTTCCAATGCTTGGTAATTACATGGCGCAAGTATGAAATATTGTAGGCTCCTACAGGAACCGGCGATAATGACGGGGACTCTATTAAAGCCGAGTCGCTGCGATGGGTGGAAAGAAAGCCGGACCGATGCACAGCCACTGAACCTTGGCTTCTTCCCAACCATTCCTGTCCTACCTCTTGCTTCGGGTAGCTCTCCTATTGAATCTCACTCTTTCAAGTGTCACGATGAACTGCTCTCCAAGCTCAAGGTATACTAGCTGCACGCGGAATACCGATCTGTTCGAACTTGAGTCTTGACTGACTTTGCTGGGCAAGGGGCTACCGGAATTGCGGCCCGGAACACCGGCTAGGTAGGTAGGTCGGGCCAGCAGGCCCAAAAAAAAAAAAGTTGACCCTCCTCAAATGGCCCAAAAAATGCCTTCCGAATGTAAAAAAGGTGATATATTGAAGTGCCAACATGTCTAATCAATGGACCTTCCATCTTTATCATGCCTGTGCGACGCAACATTGGGAGCAGACAGAGTGTTGATTGCACTGCCATCATGAGTCAGCATATGACATCATGCGCCCAAATTCAAATTATTTCTTGATCCTGCTAGAAATGTGTTAAATTGTACTGAAAATGATACTTGGGTAAATAATAGTACATGAATACGACACAAGTTCTCATTTTTGCTCCATAATCAGCTAAATTTGGACTGTATGACATCATTTTGGTCACGTGGAGGTAGGTAGGTCCAGCGCTAGTGCCCAAAAAATTTTAATCGACCCTATGTCATTTTTTTTTCATTCCGGTAGCCCCTTGTTGCTGGGTTGGACAAATGTCTCATTGCGGGATGCGGTGTCCTCAAGCTGGTCATAAGCTTTCTCTGTGTCCTACTCCGTGACCTGTGCTGGCATTTGACGCGCCGACACGCTTTGTCCCGGGACCAGCGTTGACCAGCACCGGAATCATCTTCGGATGGCCTGGTCTTACGACGGGCTTGGTTTGATCAGATTTTCGGGTTACCAGACTTGGCTTATCTTATTCGCACGCTAGTCAAATGCTGGGGGCAAATATTTTATAGCGTTACCAGCCGTCTTGCAGATTTGGCCGTCCAACTGATCGGAGCTATTTTAGTTGTCTCATTTTTATCAAGCAATGGCTCTTATATTGACCGTGTGGGAGTGATCGACTCTTCAAGTAGCACAAAGAGGCTACCAAAATGCATGGTCTGTACGCTGTCTTGGTTATCATTTTTGTTGTTATTGACGCTTTGACCGACGTCAGGGTGGCATGAAGATACGGGTACATAAAGCCCTCCCGACAGTTTGCAATCTCTGCTTTGACTCACGATGCCATCACAGGTAGGAACCTCCCTGTCTCGTCATTTGGCCTATCTCAAGCTTACAACAGGAAGTCACTCTTCCGTCTTTTTATGAACTTCTTCATAGCCTGGTACGCTCGTCAGCCTACTGTTATTCCCGCGTCCTGTATTCTCACATATCAATCTGTAGAATGGTCAGAATCCCCCACCGCTGTTTGACAGTCGCGTCCAGCCGAGCGCGGGTCCTACACCTCCCCCAGTTGTACGTCTTCCTGAGGGTTGTCATCCATTCAATCTTAATTTCTGCATGTAGAATGGTCAACATCCATCGCCGCAGCCAGGAAATTGCGTCCAGCCCAACGCGGAACCTGCACCTCCTCCAATCGTACGTTTCCCTGAGGTTTGTTACTCATTCAATATTAATCTTTCCTCAGATAACCGTCAATCATCATGGCCACCAGAAAATACCGGGTCCCCTCGGCCCCCAACATCGGTCGCTAAAGCAAGCTTTAGGCGTTGTACACGAAAATCACGTTAGTCCAGCATTCTTGTATCCGACTTTGCGTCTCACTGGAATCACTCAGCCTCTAGGACGTGGCTACTCTCTGCCGAAACCCTCAGAAACATGGCCACCCCCGCACGAGAAACAAGACTGTTCGGACTCTGGGCGTTGCTCCCTCCTGAACCGATGGAGCCCGTTTCCCCGGATATACGTCGATTCATTGAAAACTCAAGGAAAATCCTATACCGTTTATCTTCATCGCCCTAAGTGGGATGAACGCACAAGCCTTCCCGTCCTCAAGAGTATCCCATTCATTTCAAACGATCCGACTGACCAAGAGCTCGGTCTCCCTGGCGTTAGCATCATTCGTCTACTCGCTATGGAACCCGGCATCTTGACCGATTCCGACAATGTGGTTCTAGATGCTCAATCTCTATGGCCGACGCGTGCTTGGTCCCCCCAAGTTAGGGTGAACGCTCTTTGAAACTTTGATTTGCCCCCGCTGAGTCTAACTTGCATTTAGGTCAAAGGACACGCTAGGGTGAAATATCGCTGTTATGATAACACGGTGAAATGCAAGCATGCAGTCCTGACTCATCTGGGCTTAGCTTATAGTCTTGCGTCTGATTTTTACCGAGTCATCGATCAAGTATAGATACTTCTTGACTGTCCTCGCTTGTGACTCACTAATATGACAGATCATCGAACAGAAGCCTTTCGACTTGATACGTCTGAGGCTCGTTGCCCTTTACACAGCGGATCCTTTAAGGTTACAGTGGAATGGGCATATGCAATCGTGGATACTTGAGTGAGGCTCCCGAGTGGTGGCTATAAGTATTGTATTTTACCGAACTATGTAACTGCGGGACCTGTACTGTGCACTTCAGTATTTGGCGTAAACGCATATGCAGGCATTTTTTCCTCTGTGACTTGGGTTAGTTTCGAGTGGAGTTGTGTGCCCAGCGTTCCTCACAACCTAGACGTAGGCAATGGGCTTCGTCTTGGTTTATGCTGCGACATTATCCGATCCGTAGGCCACCGTTGCAGCCGATTTCCTCTCTTCTGGAGATTCGAATTGGACAGTGAACTAATTTTATAGCCTGTACAGTAGCGTATAACACAAATGTGGATGCCAAAGTAGCTTCTTGGACACCAGAGAGATAACACAACGAAAAGACGTAGAGGTAGAGAAATGAAACATAACGTAACACTGAATGATCTGGCTCCCTATACTTCAGCGTCATATCGTACAATTAGACCTCCCTGGCGCAGTTTCTCCCAACGCTCCGAATCCCCAAGGTCGTCTTCCAAACAGACTACTTTCAGTGCTGCCTGTCCCTCGCCGGACGGTACTATAGCGCGTCGGGATTCAACCATCTCAGTAATAATACGGCCATGGTCTAAGAACTCCAACTGAGTGCCTTCGAGGGAAAATAATTTCAAGTGCGGAACCAATTCGAAATCTCCGTCTCGGGATCTTGCAAGTGCAGTGAAGAGGGTATCGTCCTTCATGATGGTTTCAAGTATCATTACGCTCAAATTCGGAGTCCACTGTAGCATATTGGTCAATGCGCGTCCATGGATACAGTCATCAGAGTTTATCGTCAGCTCTGTCAAAGCTGGTGCTGTGTGTTCAGATATCACTGGGATTACAGGCCCTTCAGAGGGAAAGAGTTTTAATCTCTGAAGGGCTGGTAGGCGGAGTCGGGACAGAAGCCAGACAGCAGAACCGATGAGGGCAAGGTTCTGAAGACCAACCTGTCTGATCACGGGAATTTCGATTCGTTGCGGCAGGGCACGATCCTCTGAGTCGATCAACGTGATAACAAAAGTGACCAAATGTTTGGCTCCGTTAGATTGGAGGAGAGATACCGCATCGGAGATCGTCGAGATCAGATATAACTCAGATATCTTTTCCAATGGTAGAGCAAACAATCTCGAAAAGAAAGGCGCGTCCGACACGAGTTGTTGTGTTACTGACAACTCTCGGAGACGAGGGGCTTGGCAGAAGCCATAAACACCAGTGAAATCGGGCCGTATGTCTGACCGACGGAAACCGGACACCTTGATTTTCAAGGTCTCCAAGAGAGGCAAACAATGTGATATGCTATTGAACAAACGGAAAGAGCGGAGCGATGCAGTGACGTCGAGAGATTTCCATCGTGCCGACGTGGGCAGAATCATCGCAAAAACCGGATGGTGTGAGAAGTCCTTACGACCCTTGATGTAGACTCTGAGGAGATGCTTTCCCGCTCTGTCCAATACTGTCCCTAAGCGGAATACCGACTCCATATGATTCGCGTAAAGGTCCATTTTCAAATGAACATTTGCCCATAATCCTGCCGATGCTAATGCAGTCTGTCTCCAAGACGCACAGACCTGGGAGAGTACCCATGGTGCTCTTTTAGCATTAAGCGAATCCTCCGTATACTCGGGGAGACATGCGGTGAATATTTCGATCAACACATCTCCTGGTAGTCTGCGAACGGGATTGAGAAGACTTTTGGCATCCGTGATATGCTTTACGGTGCGGGCCTGGTCTGCTAAGAGAAATTTCAGCGTTTCTCTGACTGCAGCGATACGCTGAGGTAGAGAAGACAGGTTGGCTTCGCCCTCGCGGACAACGGCATCGAGAGCCGTACGTTCCGAGTCTACAGGGGGGTCATTGCACGACAACAGTTCCTCGAATCGCGATGAAGGGAGGGTAGGGGTAAGGCTTTCCCCTGGCATTGCATACCCGCATTCAGGGCATTTTAATAAGCGGACTGGGGGCGTGTCAACGGAGTGCGTAACGAGTGAAATGGGAGAATCTGGCTGATATAGTGCCATCTATATGAAGTTAGATGAGACAGGCACTGGAATATCAAGGCGTTGAGGCTCACAGTCGACCGAATTCGTACTCGTTCCCACAGAGTCGGTATTCTTTGCTTTCTTCAAAATATGGACCTGGTAAAGAAGGAACTTGAAACCGACAACAGAGAGTAGGTTTGTATTCCGGAGGCTTCCAAACTAACAAAGGCGTTCAGAATAGCAGGAAAGCGACTCCAAGAGATGAATCGATAAGAGATAAGTCCCCGATCAAACCATAAACATGGCATGCATCATTAAGTCATGCGACCTACATCCTAAATTCATCGTCCAGTCTGTTTATGACTTCGCCAGTCTCCTGACGCCTTGAAATAACAGTGAATATGGACCTGAGATCTAGAAAGCAGGGTGTACATCCTTTCTGAATTCAAGCATCAGGAAATCAGTGCCAGAATGACGGCCCGTCCTAACCGTCGTTGAACAAACTCTCCTGTACTCGACAAACATGCTCTGTGATCATTGATCCCATTTTATCGACGATAAAGGACACCCCAGTGAGGTATTTCACTGTATTGGAATCCATTTTCGTAAACACTCACATACTCGCCACACTGGCTAGAAAGCGCCTTCCCAAAATCGCACGGCAACACTCCGTCATCCTCCAGTAGCAGGCGAGTAGAGTATACGATTCTCTCCACGAACGGAACCTTCTGGATTTTACGACCACTGACGCCATGCAAAACCGCAGCCATTCTGCCCAGTCGAGTCTGTCGTGGAGGATAATGTGGCACAGGAATATTAAAGAGAATTCGTGGTGAGATTAATCACCACAGCCCGAAGATAGGACTTATCGGGACGACAGCCCTTATCCGTGAAATATAGATCTTCGAGGGGAAGTAGAGTAGAGGACTTACAGTCTCTCAAACGGTATGGGATCAGACTTTTGAGGATACCAAGGTAGGTAATTGGCTTCAGCTCTTCCCCCACTCCCAAAAGGGACTGGATGGAATCATAATCATGCAGTTCCAAGGCCTCAATGGAGCCTGTTGCGGAGAATTCTGTGAGCTTACTGTCAAGATCGTCGGGTTTTACTCTCGGGATCGTCATGATAGGCGGGTGGAGGGTTGTCATGGCCCTGAGATGGTCAAGTGGTGTGGGTACCGGTGCAAGGACCCAATCAGGAACGGCCGGGTCCATGGTATACGAGGTCGGTGCGAACTCTAACAGTAAAGACAATGAGACCTAGCGTCACAAGCGAGAGGCAAAGATTTGTAGAACCGAGAGGATTGTATCAGTTGCATGGAAAGAAAGAAGACTTTCTTCCCGCTGGTGTCGTCCTCCACACTGACGAGGTAAAGATCCGTGGCGACTTATATAATAGAAAATAAAAGGCCGAAGCAGAGGAGGAGGAAGAGAGTTAGTCACCGGTATCCACAATGGCGAATCTAAAATATTTGGACATGCGCGATAACTTGAAGCGCGAAACGACACATTGAGAGATGAGGGAAATTCGGAAGACCAGTCCTTTCGAAGTTCGTTGACAGTTTTGTCGAGATTTTCTTGAGGCGAGATCTGGGGCGCACAAATCTGATGTATAAGGGAGTTCAGGTCGTGCCCAAGGAGATAAATAACATTTCTTGCCTCGGGTTTATCGTTGCGGGTGTTACCTTGCTTGTCAAGGTCTCTGTGGGTCTACGTTCGCAAACCTAGTAACGTGATCCTACGCCATACCCGCGTCATGGCTTAGTAATTTACTGTAATTTAATATAGCTTGCTCACTCAGAATGGAATCAATAAATTATTGAATAAACGTCTCTATTCCCCTGCTAAGCGTCGAACATGAGTGGTTGTGTTCTAGATCTCGTGAGCGACTACACCGCGGTCGTCGACTCAGACATGCCAATAAAAGACAAGGCCTTGAAAGTCAAACGAAGGTCCAATGATGGCAAAACTGCTGGACATACCGCTCCCTTAAAGCCAATTGAACAACGTTGGGAAATATGAAGACATAAAAATGGAAGATAGAGAAAGGTAGAAGACGGGAAATTTAACATAGGCCAAACAGAGCGTGGAACCGCTCAGCAAGGTATCAAAGTCGTCCATGACGACCACTAGTAACAACGGCACCGGGTGTGGTTGAACCCGGTCATGTGGCGCGCGGGTATCGGGCCCGGACACCGTAAATGAAATTTGAAATCCACCTCTCTGACCTACAACACCAACAATGACACCGCCCATAGCAGAACATCGGTCTCTCAACTTGGCCCACTACTTACTCTGTGTCAATTACGATATACTGCACAAATACGAACACTATGCTCCCTTGACCGCACCCTACACGTCGGAAGTATACAGCATTTTGGTCTCTTGGTAATTTACCAATTTCGGCATGGCGTCCTTCGAGTTGCTACTGGCGCTAGCAGATAATTTAACCATTGCATCCGCGCTATTCATTGGCCTTCAGTACTTCAGTATCCTAGCGCAAGTTCTGTTCGATGCGGGTACGTATGATGTCATTCTGATATTGAGCAAAGTTACCATCACGTGCCTCGACTGGCGCTATGACGTACCTATAAATACCCTCGTCGAGAATTGGTTCTCCCTTTCCCTCCTTTCATTCGCCGCCTCCGTTGTCCTCTCAGTCGCTTTTTACATCAACGGACTGGCCTCTATCATTCCCATCTATAGCTTGTCCCGTTCTTGACAACTATTTCTTCATTTCTCATGCGGTCCCTTCGGCCCCATGAAATCTTCGTTACCTGGCCCATTTCTCTCAGGCTCTGATGTTTCCTCCTCTCGAGCATGAGCGCCAGCCAGGAACGCAGCTAACTTTAACACTTCCCATAGCAAACACGGAGAGCTCGGCGGTCTCAATATTTGGGTGAAAATAAAATAATACACCCAGGGTTAACAATGAGTTTCATCACCTTCCATTGTGAGTCGCAACTTGCATATATGCGCATATATTGATGTTGTCTTTTGTAAATAGGTGGTTGATTTCTTCCTCCGTGTGTGACCGACGCCACTGCCGTACGTGTCGAATATTGTCTCAAACTATATGCAGATTCTATCGAGAGTGCAAACGATGCGTATCGTTCTGTCCGTATTGGACGGACCACTCGTCCAGCTCCATCTAATCATATCCGTCATACATTTCATTGCAGCATTAGCTGCCCGTGATAAAGGGCATATGCGTTACAGTGTTCGAGGCTAGTTCCTCGGCGTCATCAATCCTCCTCGAGCTACAACATATAGTGCTCCACAGTGACATAAATCTCGACTTCGCTTGTTCAAGATCTATTACTACGAGGCCTTTACCAGATCGCGGGAAGGATCTTTACTTCTCGACTGCGACAACCGTGGTGTATGACGTATCGGATACGCGTTGATTCCACCTTATTGAGATCATGGCTAGTTCTAACTTGAACTAGCCAGTTCTGCAATCTATTGAAAATCCGTCTCCTAATGTTCCGCCGGAATAACCAAATCGCTTAACGGGGTAATCATTTTTTGCCTGACATGTTCACAGCAAAGATTCATGTGCAGATTAGACTAGCTTTGGGCATCAAGAGTCCAATTCAGAACACTCTGATGATGCGTAGATCGCGTCTCGTGAAGCCTCCAGGTGTCAAAGAGGTATGTGATTTTCTTCTTGGATAAACACCACAGTTCACGGATTTTGGCACTTCCTTGATCGTAGGCAGCTATCAGCATCTTTTCTCATGTCGTAAATCAAAAATGTTCTCTTCACAGCACCACCTTGATCGCTTCTTGTGCTCAGAATTTGAGACCGCGGACTCTCTCGAAGGCGAAGGCAGTAGTGTCAGCGCTGTTCTTTTTTCATTGTGCCCTTTGGACTCCCACACATCGGTGCAGATCATCGAAAAATGACTGTGATGGTCTCGGGGTCACTCGCGGCCCGGGAACAAAGCTGTTTTGCATGTGGCGCTGTTCGAACATTACATACATGTACTGCGCTTCACATGGAGACGTAGGGGCGAGAGATAGAGCCCCCATCTTCGGCCCTCTTTGCCCTTTGTTGAACATATTAGAGCCATCTTATGACTCGGGCTACATGGGTGCTGTATTCTGCTCGGACTCAGTCAGTCCAGCGCTCTGGAACGCCATTGAAAATCTGTCTTCTCCTTCTTGACGACAGAATCCGTAACCTTCTGCCGCGATCCGCTACCTTTCTTGTTCCGGGGCGCGCTACTCCTCCTCTTTTTGGAATATTGAATGGGCCCACATTTACTCCGCAACTACGACCAGGCTGTAGTCTAGTCTTCGACCCTCTTCGCGAATTTAGCGCTCATCGCTATGGATATCTGGAACATTTCTTTTATGATGAATGAAATCCGAACTGCTGTGAGACAGGCCGGATCAAGAACTTTGGACCAAGTAGACGGGTATGTGATACCTGGTTCGAAGCCAACGGATTTACCCGACTTGGGCCAAGACCAACGAAAAGTCTCGAGAAGGAAACCTGAAGACCCATATAACTTGCGGAGTCGGACGGACAGAAGCAAAGATGAGAAGGATTTCATCAGGATGTTCTTGTGTTACAAACGAAAAAAACGACTTCTCTGAGAGCACTGAGCAGATGATTCGACTTGGTGTTCATAGAGGACTAAAAATTTCCCTCTACAGCTTGTATGGTGAGTACTGTTCTATGGGCGTAATAGCGTGTAAAAATTCGGGCCGGTCCAAGTTAACTTTTTCCGGTCGCAAGTTACCCGTAAGCAAACAAGGTCGCATCTCCCCGCAGGTTAAGTCACTTTCTATGGAGATATATTCATCAGTGCTAGTTTGCCACCATCGATATCTGGAGAGCGGGTTCGAAGCGGGACGAGGTGGGTGAACGGGCCGACATCAATTCGGCGGTTAGCACATTAAGCTTCCATTTCTTCTAAGTACCTTACCTGTTTCTTTGCCACTGTTTCACGCGATGAAGTCAGATTTTTTATGGTCTTTGATATCTTGATCTCTGGGTTTGTTCCTCTGTAGAAAACGACCCTCGATGATTTGAATCCAAGGTATGGATGCCTTCTGCGCAGTGATTGATATCTCAACTGGAATGCCTCTTTGGGTCCAATTTCTCTGCGAGCCGATGATAAACCGACGTCGCCAATGTCACGTCTGACAGCATATTTTCAGAGTTCCAGGGCTCATGATACAGCCTCCGTAGTCTCTCATAGACAGACGGATGATACATAGCTAATGGCAGAGGGAGGGACGAATGGCATAGGTGCCGTCTAAAATTCTTTTTCAGAAAATGAGTGTTCATACCGACATAACCAATGATTGGATATCCTTGTAGCGGAACGAGATTTACATATCACTGCCCGGCTCTTATTGCTTGCTTACCATTATTACCACCAGCAGACTTGTGTACAAACAGCCCTGTAACTTGCGAGAGAATAGCAACAAACTTGGTCATTAAAAATTAACTTGCGACATGAAAAAACACAACTTGCGCCCATCGGAATTTTTACACGCTATTACGCCCATACTGTTCCTTCCGGCTCTTCTTCAACATGATTTCTTTCGTAATTTTCCGTTTTCTTAGGCGTGCTCACATTCAGTAATTCTTATGCCGGCTCCCTAGGCAGGTCTGGTCAGCATTTTCTTTGTCCATGATCTCCGCCGGTGCGACCGCCATCTAGATCTCTCACTGCCAGCCATAGAGCGCCTCCTGGATATATGGAAATTATTTCCGCCGATATAGGAATTACTGAAGCGCACCGCTCGTAGACGATAACTGGTACCTATCGAACTGGTGGAACACACTAGAAGTTCTGCTTACCGAGCGCGCTGAATGTGTCAAAAGCGCTGATGACCTCCTCAGTACCACCCGTTTCCAACAATAGTATACATTCCCGAAGAGAACGCCAAGCTGGGAGACTTCTCAGTGTTCCACTTCGTCAAACTGGCCGTCGCTCCGAACCACTTTGCCAAGCCACAAGCGCATCGCTGATATCCACGCGACATCGGAAATCACATTCACTCCCAGCACGCGACACCTTCCGCCGTGATATTGTTGACGCTGTTCGATGATGGCGCAACAGCAGCTACTGCCGGACGAGGCATAGATGACAGGGCATACTATGGAGGTCCGAGGATCTGCGCCTCGCATGGTTCAAGATGATCGTACTAGTACATTGGGACCCTACTACAGTCTCTTTGCTCAGACTACGAAGGTATGTCCATCGCCAACAGCATCCAGGGCTGGACAGTGTACTTAATTTGGTTAACTTGTTCGCAATTTCATCGCTACAAATTTCCTTTTACGCCAAGATATTTGCTAAATTTATCTGCGCTATTTCAGCGATCGGCAACTCGGCACCGATGACGTCAAAGGAGACTTACCAATTGGCGGTCAATCCAACCACCGCCGGCATGCTTTTTTCTGGAACTTTTTCATGCAGGTCTACAGTCACCGCACACTTGGCGCTCTAGCTGTACTAACGAAGTGCTACGGCCAAATCTACTCCCACCAGCCTACATCAACCGACATCTTCGCAATGGTTACTATGGCATTTTTGAGAGACAGTGTTTGGACAGTGGACGCCACGGGCAGGAAGTCGTAACGGGTCGCTCTCTTCCTCCAGCATTCATGGCACCTCCATTTTATTACCTGGGGCATCAGAGAAATGGGACAGGTCAGACCGTGAAGCGTAGGAAGCCGGTGCCAATCATGTCAGATGATGGGTATTCTTTTTCTCTCCTGGGCCTCAGTTGCGCTTTTGTTTCTTCCTCTCCTTCCATTCTTCCCACTGAGTTTCGTAATAGCTCTACTGGTACTATTTTTGCGCTCCCGTTGATCCTGCATATCACTGTACTGGTCTGCTCTGAAAATAGCCAGAATGTCACCCCTCCTCCTACCTCCCTCCATTGATCTTCCTAAATACCATACTGTTGACCTTGTTCACTGCATGTAAATTCACAGGACGGAAGTCTGAAGTTTAATTAAGCTATATAGCCATTTAGTGTTAGCGGTCTAGACCGAAATTTCCCCGGATTTTCCGAATTTGTCAATAGATAATTCGCCTCTTGCTCCTGAGCCACTACAGCCTGGCATCTCATTGATGAAAATGCTGTCACGAACTGCCCATGTAACGTCCCAGGGTGTCACTGCCGGGCTACTTTTATCTTGTGATTTGCTGCTCACGCGGTTTCGAAGCCAGCATCCGCGCGGTTTCCCAATTAATTCCATCACGTTCACAGCGATATAAGAATTGGACCTCAGACACGCTCCAATGGCTTTTATCAGCTCCCAGGACGACTTGTGGGATACCTTGAACTCGTTGTGGAACGCTATGGTCGGGTTTATGTGGTATATGACTGCGTTGCTGGCAGCTTCTGGCAGTGGTGGGAATGTCGCGGCGGCTCAGTACCTTCTGGGACTAGGTGCGTTGCTTTCTCTTTTCGTCTATCTCTTCAATGCTTAACGGCAGTGTAGGCGTTGCTGATATCACTGGGTATGTGGCTAGCCCTCGAGCTGCCTATGTTAGACTGAATTGTTGGGCAGCCCGATTGTGGAAACCAACATGATGGTGGAGAAATTCAATTTGTCTCCATTCACCTGGCGGCTGAGCGGAAATTGTAGGGCTATGCATCTCTAGCGCAAACAGATACTGGACTCCATATGCGTCAGTTCAGCCGTGTGTTTATCGTAGCCGACGCTTCGGATCCTTCCAGTCGAATTCTGTTCATCAATTCCGGTGAGTCTTATCACTTCAACTGCGTGCTAGACGGAAGAATGCGGCCTCTTGTGTTGGTGAATTGCCGGGCGATGATTGCCAGCGATGATACGCTAGCACGGAAGTTCATAAAGCGCCTGGGTAATTTCGTGGTCACCGGATCGAGGAGTAGTCGTAAAATGATGGGCGGAGGTACCATCATCCAGTTTTGCGTGCTTCGATTGATTTTCAGAGGTCTTTTGCCGACGCGCGAAGCACGGATCATTGACGATTTCCCCTCCAAAACCTCAGGCCCCAGTTTTTCCTGTTTGAAGAGATCTACGCGGCCAATCTCACATGATTTTCGTTTCGTACAGATATAGCCATGGGAGATTCAGGCGTTAGACGCTCGATCGTCGCGGAGTTGACTTCCTTGTACCCGGGCGTCTACACCAACGAAAACATAGCGTTGATAGGCACTCATCAGCACTCCGGGGTCGGGGGGTATCTTGAGAACCTTCTACCTCAGATAACTGCCTTGGGTTACGTTCCTCAGACCGCGGAGGCTATCGTGAGCGGCACGGTCCTCGCGGCGCAGCGCGCTCATAATAGCTTGGCGCCCGGCAGTTTAAGCCTGGGAAACACTACTATTTTGGATGCCAATATCAACCGGTCACCTTCCGCGTACCTAAACAACCCCGCAGAGGAAAGAGCAAGGTATGAGTATGATCAGGACAAGGATATGACGCTCCTGCGTTTCGATGACGAATCGGGTACAGCGAGGGGTTTCTTGAGTTTCTTTGCTGTCCATGGCACCAGTATCTATGAAGTATGTGTGGCCCAATTTCGGATTTATTTCGGTCGTCCTCATGCGCACGTTGATAGAACAACACCCTCGTTAGCTCAGATAACAAGGGGATGGCCGCATACCTGTATGAATCTCTCGTAGAACCTGATGCTATGCCAGGCAACACGTCGTTCGTTGCTGGTTTCACACAAGCTAATGTGGGCGACACCAGTCCTAACACGTGTGTTCTCTGGTTCTTTGTTCCACTCTCACCCCTCCAATTGTGTTCCATGCAGTCTCGGCGCTTTCTGCGAAAGTCCGGGAAAGGACTATGATGGACTTGCCTGCGACTTTGATCACTCGACTTGCGGTGGGACCGTGCAAGACTGCCATGGACGGTAAGCGCCCGTGAAAACAAATGATGCCAAAATTACATACTAACAAATGAGCGCTAGTGGCCCGGGATTTCGCGTGTCTGACTTCGAGTCCAACAGAATCATCGGCGAAAAGCAGTTCGAAGGGGCTCGTACCATCATGGAAGGCTCTTTGGCGCCCGTCAGTGGAACCGTGAGGAGTGTGCATGTTTACATGAACATGTACGCGTAATCCCTTTTTCTCTTCCGACCAGATCTCATGTAAATTCCCAAGGGCGAACCATACCTTTACCTTACCAAATGGAACTACTGTACAAACATGTCCCGCTGCGATGGGTAGGTCCCACTATTTTTCTCTGAATTCTTGTGGCCTTGGTTATAATTGGTTGGTGATATCAGGTTTTGCTTTCGCGGGAGGTACCACGTGAGCCAAGTAATGCAAAGTTACCTCACTTGTCTGCTCACTGCCCCTGGTATAGCGACGGACCCGGCGCCTTCGACTTTATCCAAGGAGATAACTCGTCAACCCCGCAGTACGTCGGTCATTGTCGCAGTCAAGTCGAGATTTTCTGACTGGTATATGTTTGTTGACATCCAGGAATCCTTTCTGGGAACTCGTTAAAGGTATCTTGTGGCTTCTTCGCTAACGTTATGAGATGAGTTCGATTGACGGGTTACTTTGAATATAGGCGTGGTGACGCCGTCGCCATCTAAGGTCCAAATCGCTTGTCAGGACCCTAAGCCAATTCTATTGAACACGGTAAATACTACGGCTTTCCCATTTAATGCGGTACGCTCGGATCTTTGCTAAACGTCAATGGCAGGGTTACGCGCATGTACCATACGAATGGTCTCCTAGCTCAGTCGACATTCAGATGCTTCGCGTAGGCAATTTTGGTACGCTGCTTCCTTCGAAGCTGATAACAGCCGCATATTGATTTAACACATCAAAATCATTTAGTGATGCTCATCATGCCAGGCAAGAAAATTCACCCGCCACCCATGTTAACCTTAAGCTATTGTTATTGATAACATATCATATCACAGGTGAATTAACGACTATGTCCGGTAGAAGAATTCGGTTCGCAACAACTCATCAATGAATTGCGGGATTCTTTTTGATATGTGTTTATTTTAGGGAGGCCATCCGGGCAGAATTGATCTCTTCGGGCATCTTGGGCTCGAACGCGTATGTGGCCATTGCTGGCCCTGCCAATACGTATGCGCATTATGTGGCTACTCGAGAAGAGTATGGCGCACAACGGTACGAAGGTGCTTCGACGATCTTTGGGCAATGTGGGTTCAGCTCTTCTCGCTCGTTCGGAAGCATAGTGGATTGACGTTACATTGGTAGATACACTTGAGGCCTACATCGACAAGTACACGACTCTCGTACCGTTTTTGGGCCAGTCGCCGTCGGGAACGCCCGCCTCCGATGCACCCCCCGCCGAACAAACCTCCAAGGCTATTTCCTTACAGGTGTGTTTTCGATTGACGTCCCTCCGTTTATGTTATTGTTTATTGTTTATCTATCAACTCAATTGTAGACCGGTGTCGTTTTCGACGCCGCCCCGATTGGGAAGCATTTCGGAGATGTCCTGACTGACGTGAAGGCTTCATATGCGGTCGGGTATACTGTCACAGCCCGATTTGTTGGCGCCAATCCAAGGGTAAGACCGCCACTATCTCCTCGTGATATCGACTAGGAAGTTCATCGCTTAACCTAGAACAACCTGCGACTTGGAAGCACCTTCCTCACAGTTGATCACCAGGTCTCGGGTCAGTGGGTGACCGTCAAGTCTGATGCTCATCCTTCGACTACGCTTAAATGGAATAGAACGAGTACTGTGAGTCATCTGCATCGAAATAGACGGGAGAAGTGCGATTGTAATGGATTTTTTAGATCCTTGGCACAAGTACAGTGGACATCTCATGGTAAGTCCTTTTCCTGACCCTGCTGATCGTGGTGACTCCATGACTGATTGATTATTTTGTTACGTTAGGACCATTGAAACTGGGACACCCTGTAAGGCTCTTGCATGCTTTGTCGATCGACTCCTAATTGACCTCATATCAGCTGGAACATATCGCATTGTTTATTATGGTGACCACAAGCCGCTGATTGGCTCTATCTCTTCCTTTTCCGGGATCTCGTCGACCTTTACAGTCTCCTAGCGTTATTTATTTGAGAGTATTGACCATAGCGTTATTAACGACCTGCACGTCCTCCATGCATATAGTTTTACCCAGTGTACGGTGTTATCAATTGTTCTGCTTCTTGTCGTGTACACGTATGACTGGTCCAAATGCGGCCCTCGGGCTGCCTCGAGGTCAACATGAGTCCGAAGCTTATGATGGCTATTAAGGGTCAACAAGGCGATGATGGGCACGTAGCCTCCCCTCGCATTCTACATCGATCACACAGCTACTGTATTCCCCGCTCTCACCATGTTTCGCAATTTTTCCAGCCAACTTGCCGCTGCGGCCGTAGGAAATAACAGCGGAGACAAGAAGACGATGTCTCCGACTCTCCGGTCCGACATATACACAGCCGTTGATCAGGCTAATTCGTGGCTATCTGGTGGGAAGGGTGGAAGCTTACCTGGAGATGGGGTGTCATACGGGGCTGTACTAGCTACGATCCAGAAGCACTTCCCTGACACAAAGATCGGCATTGATTCGCTTGGAAACACCGAGATTGAAGTCGCCATTGTCGTCGGAGGCGTCACAAACATGGTTCTCGAGATGAGCAAATGGGAGGGAATGGCAGGAGGAATGGCGATGAAGACTTGGGTTGATGCTCTGGTTGGCGCCTATACCAGGGTAGATGGATCGAAGAAGACTATGATCGCTAAGGGGATCACCAGAGGGATTAACCAAAACACAGACGTGTCGCTCATCACCAAAGAGTTTACGGCAAAGATTCAGATCATAACCTGCTTGAAATCTCGTAGGTTTTTTTGATTGACAGAGATTTTCACCGTCCTGACGTTGCACTTTATCGATATTAGTCATTACCAGGGTTTATGGGGCGGGAAGCGAAGAAGCACGTCGGGCAGAGGCATCATTGAGCTCCAAGTTCATCTAAATTGAGCTCCGTACACACGAGGTCATGGTATATATGTACAATAAATGATTGTGTACGACAAATTGATGATAGTGTAAATACGATGGCTAAGATCCAGTTAAATTAGAAAAATAATAACTCCGATAACGAAAGCGGCGATGGTTTAGAGATGTCTGCAGGGATAGAGATTCACAATTTGATATATTAACGAGCGGCGACCCACTTACGCTATTACAGCACAGGTGGATGAAAATCCGGAAATACAATGAATAATACATTTGATTTACCTGAAAATGAATCGCAGATCAGCGGCGGCGAGTATCAAGAGAGAAGTGCGACTCACAATTGCATTTGGTAAGTCTCGCTCATATAATTTGACAACTCCGTTGGGAAACAAACAGATGTCGGCGAACTTGATCCAGGGGTGGAATGATTATCGAAGACTTCACGAGGACTGGGTACGGCCTTCTCGACTGAGCTTCGGTCGGAATGAGGGGGGGTAGAGAAGCCCCAGGCAGAGTCGTCGAAGGAGTGGAAGTCGTACACATGACTCTCAGGCTTGCCATACTCCATCATTTCTGTCGAGTCGTCGGTACCGAAGCAATCGGTTGGCAGATTATCGAAAGGGAATCCAAATTGCGGATCAGAGAGCAGCGAGGGATCGCTCGCTGAATATCCAGCGGGATAGCTGAATTTGAACGTTGCCGAATACAGAGTTCCAGAAGCGTGGGGGGTTTCAACTATGTCCTGGTATATGGTGTATTTTGTGGGATCTGTATATGAATACGTTAGAAAGAAATGAAGCGAACAGAAGGGAGTTTGAGCCTACCGGAGCTCTCGGATATGGTCTTCCAGTAGCCTGGCACTAGCGGAGTGGTATAGAGCAGACCATCGGTACCGGGTGCGGCCTCTACGGGCGGCGTATCGCGTAATGTTAGGCTTGTCATCTCCGAAAAGACAACAACCCCGTCTACTAGGACGGTGAAGTTCGAGTTCGCTGCGATCGGAGAACGGGAAACGAAGGCGAGCGTAGGGTCGATGGCGCGGATAGGTCTGGGTTCATCAGAGATCCGTCTAGCATTGTCCGTGATGGCGGAAGCGGATGTAGTGGCGGAGCTGTGCCTGTGAGTGGCATCGTCGGGAAGAATGTCGATGGAGTAAGTGTGCCGTCCAGCACTGTTACTGTTCTGCTTCTCTTGGGATGGGAAACCAAAAGACGCTACCTCATCCGTAGGCGTAATTGGAACGCTCGCGCTTCCGCTCGACGAGGCCGAGTCGCAATGAAGCGAGGAGAGACCGTGCTGTGAGCCATACTGAGAGCGAATCAATGAGGAAGAGACTGGGCGACGACACGGAGACAGGAGATCCATGACTTGAGAAGCTGGGTGATCAGCTGGAGATTTGCATGGAGTGACTGGTATACGTACGGCGCTTCCCCGTGCAGGTCTCCCTGAGCTGTTGAAGGCGACTTCCAACTTGCTTAGCCGTCCTCCGTCTCCCAGTCTTCCGGAAGATGTATTCAGATATGAAGCGGTTGCGCATAGGGAATCGACCTAGGAGTCGCGTTTCCCTCGAATCATCGGGCTGGTATTGCTCCAAGCCTAAGCGAAGGCACAACGTTAGTACAACTGCAACCGGCGGCGTTAGAGCAGCTGAGTACCTTCGATTAAAGCGGCCTCGAGCTCTGCAGGCCAAACCATCTCGCCCCCTCGCAATGTCTTCCAGCTTTTCCGCCCGTTATAGATAGTTTGGAATACCTCCTGGGCACCGGTGTTAGAGCCGGATTTGACGTCGTTCATATTAGCTCGAGCGTATCGGATGGTGGGTGAGGAGGAGGAGGCCTTTGCGTGAGAAGACCAGACGGGTGTTGGAGACCGCATTATAACGTGGTGTATGTAAAGAGTGAACGAGGGGGAAAGGAGTGTGAGTGTTGGGCCTTTTGAAGGAAGAACAAAGGCCGCAGATTGATCTTCGCAAGGAGCGTCATAGTGATAATTGAAGGCTCTTTAATACCAAGCTTTCTCGGCTCACATCAGTGTACCGCATCGGGACGTCCGAGATCTCGTAAACCTCCAGCGCTTGTCCCACAGGAGTAAAGTGTCTGAGGAGGAGCTAAAATTCTCTCGCCGAGCATAGATATTCTGATCGAGAAGGTATCCGTTTAGAGGCGTTGCCAAAAACGTGGCAAACTGTTGCAAATCAAAGCCTAACGAAATCAGCGTCAGTTCGACTCGCACGCCCCACAAGGGCCCTCGCTGCGTCGACTATGCTTTCCTCCGTGCCCTGCTCACCCCCTGCCATGGGACGTTGTGCAGAATGAGCAGCAAAACGCAAATCCGGGAGGACCCGCGCCCGTACGTTAGCAGGTCCCAACATTGCAAAACCTCGTGCACAGCTCCGGTGATGGACAACTCCTGAAATTACATCAGTAAACAATACAAATTTGGAATGGAATGAGGTGGTATGACCAGCTGTTTTCCGCGCTGAATCTGATGCTATGTTTTCCGACATTACTTAGGTGTCCATCGATCATCAGTCGATCAGCAATCGCCTATCCGGTAACTTAGGACTCATGGCCAATGCGTGCCTTCGACATAGTCGCCGTGCGCGTGCAGTTGGGGCATTGAACGGGGCGCGAACTCTGGGGACATGATTTTAGGTACCGGACCCACGGGATGTGATTGAACGATACGACGAGAAGACCTGGTGAGATACAGATTTGCATCGATGAATCATACTGAGCCTTGAGAATGATGGAAGCCAGAAATTCGAATCGAAAAACTTGTAGCAAGTTTCTAAAACATCCTCGATCAAACCAGACATATGGATGCCCTTCATATGCAAGCGCCTGTGGCCATTTTTATGAATGGAGATAAACTTGCTTACCGCAAAGGTGGGTGTGCAAATTCACACACCGGATCCGGCAAAGCTTCCGTATTCGAGGGCGCAGGGAGGTCATCCACAAGTGCCAATGTATTTGTCTTCGGCGTTATACTGGGGCCTGACTCGGCAAGATCTGCTTCTACCGACTCAACTAAACGGATTTAATGTGAACATTGAATAGCGCACATTGTATGTGCTAATAGAATACGAACGTATCTGGGCGTCTAAGCTTCGAAGAACGCGGGTCCCATGATGGTGTCCGAATGGCAAGGCGTATTGGAGAGAACATACCCAGCACTTTGAGAAACGTGACCTAGGTGGGATACGGAGATTATGAAACAGCGTAGAGGTTCGCGGCATCCATGATTCTCTTCGAACAAAGATCTCAGCTTCGAGGTCCACGGGCGCCAAAAAAAAAAGAACTCGGCTTAGTCGATGGATGTTCGGACAACACATGAGATCTGCTTAGTTTTCCTGGTCCGAATGATATGGACACCGGAGCAGATTCGATGGCGTCCATTCATCTGAAGGCCGATAATCTAGGACTCGTGGGTCGTAGAAAGGAAGACCAAGGCGTGGGAAGAATTAGGCTATATTTAGCAGTTGACCCCCCAGTTTGGCGTAGTCTGAAATATCTGATTTCGTATCCGAATCCCGTTTTCGCGGTTCCGACGCTGTACGACCGACCGACCGACCCTCCTAGCCGCACCCCACTCCAGCCCTAAGGCAGTACAACAACTGAGATATTCTCGCAAAATGTTATCTACCGTCTGACATTTGCTAGTAGCTACCAACAATGCTTAATTAAAATAGAGGCTATGCGTATGAGCAATAATAATTGTATGGGCCTGGCACTGGCAGATACAAGTTCGACAAGTGACGGAATCAGATGTTGTAGAATGGGTAAACCCGGTGACTTCACAAGGCACCCAGCGGATCCGGATGATGACCATTTTCCCTTGGGCACACTGATGCTGAGCGCTCACCTTATGAGTCAGGATCGGCCGCCTCAGAATGTACCTCTCTTAGTCTATATGTGTTAATGACAACTTATCAGTGGAGGAGAAAAGTGCCTGTTCAAAACAATGTTGACAAGTTCGTGATTGAGATGTAAAGGAGTTAGGCTCATGATTGTCCAAAGGATCTAACGTGATTGACGACAAGGCCGAAAATCGTGCATTGCTTTATTTAAAGGTATAAGCGTAAAGGCGTACAAAAATAATGAATGTACGAAACCGACGGATATGATACAACAAACAATAAGTATAAGTGAAGCAACAAACTAATAACTAGTCCGTGCGTATAACGAAAGCAATATCCCATAATCACTCCATAAAGAATGAATGTAAAAGAACAATTCTAATAATGTGTCCAGAGAAAACGTCACCGCGATCCGTAACCTATACTACGTCTAGCAACTGTCTCATCTGCCACATCGGCAGCAGCAGCAGGAGCAGTCGTCCTGGTAGCAGTAGTAGCACCGGCAGCAGGTGCCGGAGCCGGCGCCGCAGCAGCAGCAGCACCTCCCCCACAGACAGCAGGTGCAGCCACACCATTGGCTTCCCACGCATTCGGGTACGTGCACCCTGCAATCGGCGTCGGAGCCGCGCCTGTGTCCTGCGCATCATACCAACCGTTCCCAGCATCAACACTCTTCGTCGCCTTGGCAGTTAGCGTTGGGGGAGGAAGGGTAGACACAGGCCCGGTCGACGTGTAGGAAGGCAATAGCGTTACAGCCGCATCAGCGCCATTTATTGACGCTGGTGGCCATGCATGGGTGGCAGCTATCGTTCCCGCACCCGCTCCGCCCGTCATCCATGCCTGATACGTCCCGTCAAAAGGTACGTTAGGTGCACCGCCTATCGCGTCGCATCTGCCGGATGCCATCCGTGGATCCTTGGGCATCCACCCACCTTCCAAGCCGAGTTGGTACGACCAGAGAGGTGAACCCACTACACCCAGCCTTGTCGATACACCAATCTTCCACGTCCAGAAGAACCAATTTTGGAGAGCGTCCATACTAGCCATCGCAAAATTCATCACGGCGGCTTTAGTTTCGTCGTTCCAATTCGTAGAGTCCTGCCATGTGTTGCAGTCTCCTCCGAAAGTGGGAACACCAGCGACGCCGTTGAGGAAATGCCCGCAGTCGTTCCAGCCGTTACTAAACTCTCCAGCCATGGTTACACCAAATGCGGTTTGACTGATAATAGCTCGTCATTTTGGTTAACATATGAAACTTCCAATCGCACATACCTTGTGTTCATCCATTGTCCCCACTGGCAGACTGTTGCGGGCCATGTCCCACCAGCTTGGTTACCAGTGCCAGTAACGAACGGTTCGGCAGCAGGACCGCCTGAGAAAGCCAGATAAGGATGGATATCCAAAGCGATCCGATCCGATCCCGGGAGAAAGTCAGCCCAATTGGCAGCTCCCGCAAATCCATCGTGTATCGAGATGAAAGGTCCATTCCCCGCTCCCAATCCAGTAATACCGCGAATCATATTATGCGCCTCGAGATAGCTAGAAAAATAATTCGTTTCATAAGCCCCAAGCTGCAAATAGGGCATGCCGACTCACAAGGCAGTTATCTGGTCTTGGCCGATTGAAGACACGATCGCTTCATTGATAATCCCGAACACAACGACAACATCTTTGTACTGAGGTTGGCTAATGAACTCGGTAATGATCCGGATATAATTCAGAGTTCTCTGCGCATTGGCGTATCCCATCGTTCCGTAAAGGAAGTTGATTTGCCCCGATTTGCCGGAGTGGTTGTATCCTATGGTATTTATGTCAGTACGAGTAGCTAGTGAGGAAATGATACGTACCGTTTTGAGAGCCAGGAATAGTGTGAAGATCAAGACTTATTCTAAGACCGTACTTACGTGCCCATTCGAAGGCCTTTAGAGCATACCTGAGAAGGAAAACGGAAGTTAGGATCTGCACGTTATGGAGAGACGGTAAACTCACTTCCAAGCCGTTTTGGCTAGGAATGGTTCTCCGTCCCATTCATCGATCGCCCAGAAAGGGATAGGCAGTCTAACCCAATTCAATCCGGCGCCAGCAATTTCAGCGAAGTCTTTCTCAGTCTAAATTGAAACTACAAGTTAGCGCCCGATGCAAAGTCCATGAGCCATATGGAACTGACAATGAATGTGTTGTAGTGGTCTTCCAGCTGCTGTAATCCGCCGCCGGCCGTATCAGCCGCCATGAGCGTACTAAGTGTCCATTCATCGACGGCACCGTCATACTTCTCGTATAGAGCAGGCGAAATGAAAGGCTCTAGGACAAGCCATCCACCAAGGTTGACACTGGTTGGAAAAGTAAGAGTAGGTGCATATAAAAATGAAAACAAACGTACCCGTAGACATGATCTTGTCCGAATTTCCAACTCTCGTTGAGCGGCGGAGTCCAACTGTTAGGACGAGCAGCACCACTAAAGGGATCGTTGGGATCAGCCACCCCTAGAAGAAAGGCAAAGTTAGCAAACTGTATGACAGCCGAGATACGATAAAAGGAAGGCGCTGATCACGCCACGCAAAATACGCGGTGAAACAGAATCGAACTCACAATATCCCCCGAACGAATTGTTGTAAATGAATGAGGTCCCATCTGCGAGAGTCACTATTGACCCGTCTCCTCCTGTAATGGCACCCATCGGCGATTGAGGGTTGGTGGTGCCGTTGCCCTGCGGAGTCTCCGGTGGGGGTGTACTGTCTCCCGATGTAGAGTTCTGACTGAGGTTATTGTTGTTGTGTTTCGGCTTGATGACAGTGAAATACACAGGAAGGATAACAGCAAGCACGACAATGATAAGCGCTGCTGCACAACCCAACCAGAAGAGGAGGCCTCGTCGTTTTGAAGGGGTATTCCGCTCGGAGTCTGAGTAGGTATCGTTTTCGTACTTTGTACCATGCAAGAGTGGCGCAGAGTTGTTAGGGGAGGAAGTCAGAGAATTCTGGCCTGTCGAATCCCGAGTGTCGAGGTAGGATGCCCGTGGGGGGTCGAGGTCATGCTCCGACGAGTTCATGGGAACGTGGTTGGCGGCGAGAGAAGACATGATCTGGAAAATGAGAGTAGGTCGGAACCTAATAAGTAGGCCACAGGAATGAAAAGGAGACCAGAGGCCGTCTCACAGACAGTCACTCAAGTTTCATCGTAGCAAAACAGAACTTTCCCTCCTAGGCCAGTAGAATCAGGTCTCATGAGCAAAAAAAGCACGTGCAAGACTCTGCCTGGCCCCTTTTGGACAGTTACATCATGCCAAGGCACTGTCAACACCTTTCAAATGTCTCAACACTCGTCTCACGAAGAATAAACCAAGACCGAGTCAAACGAGAGAATATTCTGCGTACATTCTCTACACATCTCTCGGGCTCAAGCAGTGCAGAGCCAAGTCAGGTAGAAGGAACTTGAGTTTTCTTATCTGCTTCCAAATACAGGGTCAGGCGTTCCTAATCCTCCGAGAACGGCAAGCAATACATTAGGGCGGCTGTACGATGAGAAAGAATGCGCTGCATTCGGTCTCACGAACCCGACGACTAACTTCCTTCGACGACAATCCAGTCCACAAAGTCTCATCCGCTCACCTCCTTCTACGGATACTCAATATCAAATTCCCCCGACTGCGGGGATGATCCCAAAATTAATTTGATGCGCTGATTTACATCTAAATCGAAAAACTGTACTTGGCTTGCAAAGCAAATGCTAGCGTCAAACTAACGTAGTCGGTGACTGGAATGCAACTTTATTAGATGTTTCCACGTCAACAGAAACATCGATATCCGGGCCCTTTGTGCTCGGCCTCGACACGCTCGGACTCTAGATTGAGTGGACGAGACAACAACCTACCGCGCATCACGGAAGAAGGTGCAAAGCAACTCGGATCATAGCTAATGTCGGGATACCTTAACCTCCTCCCGCCTGCAGGTTCAGAAGGCGATTCACTGCTCGGCCCAGGCTCCGGAGAAAGTAAAAATAGAACTTCGCTGTAAGTTATGAGACCACTCGGTGGGTTAGTGACAATCTGGTGGAATTGGCAAACCTAAAATCTCTCCACAGCGCAGCCTGAACTATTCCTCAGGGTCTCATCGAAGTTCGAAGTTAGGATCGGCGCCACAGATACTGCCCGATCTCGATCTATCTAGCTCTGCTTTGCATTAACGTCCGCGGAGGCAAAGCAAAGTACGGCATTCTCGGGCATACACTCACATATCTTCAAGTCCACAAAGTTGTTTTGACAGAGGTCAAATACTAAGTTTTCCGGTTTGTTCTGCCCCGTAGATTAACACATGTCAATTAACAACGATGGAGCAATTCTCGGCGATGTCCTGACATCAGTGACATGTGCGTCGACTTACTCCGAACTCGATGTGAACGTCCCATGCCGCCCTGGAAAATAAAACGATCGCCGGAAAGTGCGAAAGATACGGTGAAGCTAAGAAAACACAGATCGAAAAACGACTCCAAGGACAGGGCCCTTTGACGTGTCGGACCGAGGAGGAAGGGCGTCGTATGTAAGATTGTTAATCTTCTAAAACGACTTCTTACATTCTAAAAACCAGGCGGGGTGGAGTTGTATGATAACCGAAGACACAGGGTAACGAAACGAAGAATTCTTAAGGGGTTTGCGGAAATGTGCATTGTACTGAAGATGGTGGATGGGAACCAAGGCGGATTTTGCGTGCTCGAAGCACGGATCATTATCTCGATCAGGCCCGCAGAACCGTTGGATATTGAAAACGGACACCGGCTTTGATAAAGCATCATCGAATTACAAAGGGTCATCAGCAAGGCGGCCGGTTGTGACTCACGCACTCGCAGCGCGTTAAGGGTCTTGACACCTCACGAAAGCAAGGGTCAAGCTAACGTACGTATGCAGAATAACAGTTTAATTATACGCGTCAAACGTTCGTAGGATGCCTTCACGAGTTATACGGATAGTCCATGTCCAATCCTTCTTCAATTAGCTTGTCCCATCCCCTTGAAGAATCCCCTTCCTCAAACTGCAGCCGCAAAGACATGTGCACCACCTCAAGTAGTGAGTAATCCTTCAAAGGTTCACTCCCGAACCTCCTCCAGGATCCCAACATCCTAACAATCACACTGTGGTAATCTTCAAACACCATCCTGCATCCGCAGTGGATCGACTCGTCCACAAATTCGGCCCCGTCTCACCCACCTATCATTCGTCCCCGTAAGCCCGGCAAGTAAAAATGGAACCGTTAGTCTCGCGGACACGCGCCGAAATGCGAGTCTCGGGGTACAATTTTAGTATTCCCTCAACTTGACTCCCCTTTAGAGTACACCGATCCATAGCTGCGTCACCATAGGAACCGACCTCTCTGTAAATCCAGGTAGTACCACAGCTTCCTGTCCTTGTGCGTGGTGCTTAATTCGCTGCATCGTCAATGCTGGCGGCGATGAAATAATGCTGGCTGTAAAACCGCGGGGAGCCTTGCTAAGGTCGACGACGTCTAGTGTCATCAGCGACTCGTGACGACAAAACGCTATCCCAAGCTTCTTCGGAGGGCGTCACGCCACCATGACCCTCGCAGTCGTACGTTTCGCACATCGAAAAACAGTTACCCCTCCCGGGTTAGTACTATCATTGGATACACCTGTAATCTGGTTCCACGGGGACTGGAATAGCCTTGTGATGGCGCTCTGGTTCCACTGCGCCAAAGCGAGTATCTCCAGTCGTAGCGCATCCTGGAAGGCCATGATAGGGCTCGGAGACGACATCATCCCCGCCTCGTCTATGACTTTGATGAACCAGGTCTCGGGATACCCAAATGACCCGCTATGTTTTCCAAAGGGTGGAACAATCTATACGGCAGAGCCAGCATCAGGCCTTTCTACCGGGAAGACGTAGATAGTGCGATAGGGAGTATTGCATGGCGGAATATATCGGTCGTAGCATCCATGGTCACGATGAGCATCTTCATCCCCGATCACCAGAAACAAGCCGCAACGGAACAGCGGGCTCCAGGATACTTTCGTAGTTGTCAGACTGTAATCGTAAGCACGACCACAGTTTAGTACTAGACAATGTTATGTGTTTCCACCTAATACGCACGTAACAAAGCGTCCATAGGGCGGGCGCTGCGTAGGTCAATAGAGTCGAACGAGGGGATTGAACCCATAATATCCTTAAGGATACAAGAGCTAAAACTATCAAGGAGCACGTCCGAGGGTACCGACGGATAAGAATGAGGAGGCCTTGATATTTGCAGCACAGTCGGTGGTGCGAATCTGCTCGGCGTGAAGAGCTTCCAGCTCCTTACATATCTGGATAATCCGTTCTTGCAAGCTTGAGACACGGTGCTATCCCGTCTGTACAACGGATTCTAATGCTTCTCGTTCTTGATGTATAGGAGCATCATTCGAGCGAGAAAGAGCTCGGATCCGTGAGATCGGGAGCCGTGATGGAAGAGTCGTGGTAAATGAAATGTTGGATCCGCAGCGCGGACAGACTTGGGATGTGGCGGAGAAGTTGGGGGCGAATCGCGGATGGACATTTCTATCGCCAGGGATGGGAAACCTTTTTTCTCGAAGAGAAGGACTGGCTTACCAAAGACACAAAAATCTTGCCACGACTTGACTTTACAAAGGGTAAGTCGATGAGTGTGTGAGTTGAAGTAACGCCCACCTTCTCGTATATAAAGGAGATGTGTAACGGTAGAGATAGATGAGCATAAAATACTTCAAGTCTCCGTGATAGTTTCTGTACGCTCGTTTTCCTCAGGCCCCTATGCAGTCGGCCGCGTTTCGGTCGCTATGTAGAGAGTAGCATGCCTAGTTATCTCTTCATGTAGGTTCTGAGATCACCAACGAGTGTCCATTCCTCATTGAACTTGTGCTTGTCAACAATCTCAGCGCATGCTACCCGTAACTCGGGCTTGTAAAGACAGATCTCAGCATATGGTTTGGTGACAAACGTCAACTTTTACGTACCTAATTCTCCTTCCTCCCCCGCTGGGCCCAGAGCCCTGATTTCCGGGTCTCTGGTGCAGCCGTACCGACGACACCTCCCGTCTGGGAGAGCTGATGTCATTATCGACAGAACCTCGACTTCACAATGAAATCTTTGGTAACTGATGAACATGGGTGAAGTCACGGAGACAAGAATTGGTGTCTGTCGTAACTGCGGAACAGACAAGCTGACACGACCACATGGGCATGGTCATCACCTGCCTGCCTAGCACCTGAAAACAAGCGCCTAAGGTGGAGAAAATGATTGACCAGATAGCAATTTGGTGATTTTATAAACGAGGAGGGAGTACCGTCATTAGTGTGCGGTACTAAACAGAGACTGAGGACAAGATGTCCGGGATGATATTCTTCTAACCGAGGCACATTAGTATCGAGTTGCGCCACATAGATATTGACCAATATCATTCTTTGATGACGAAACTGAAAGAGTGTGAACAAAGAACCAAGACAATAGGAGAACGAAGATGGCTTACGGCTGAATACTTCTAAGGAGACCCTATCCCTGTTGACCGGGGTGCAAGTGGTGCAAGTGGCGATGGAAGAAACGATATGCGAAGTCCGCGGAAGATCTTCATGATTCGCAGCATAGAGAAAAAAAACATGTTGGTAGATACGGATCAAGGAAGTGGAGATATCGCGAAGGTTTGCAAGAAAATAGCCCATCGAGGCTGTGGGCTGTCCGACCGGATTGTGCCTTCCTGAGTAGAAGCGTTTGGTTACACGAATCCGCGCTTCGCGAGTGCCACTCCTTCCGCATGATTCAGCCATTATGCTAGCGATGGCAGGACGTAGAAATCACAGGCTTTAGAGCCGCAGTGTATACGAGGCCTTGTTTGAAGAAGAAGCAAACTGTGTCTTCGTAGTAACAGAATCGCGTGATTTAGCGAAGATTTGCGGTGATACTTCGTATGCACTAGCCAGATATAAGCTACGTTCGGAAGATGTCTCGAAAATTAAGCGCTTGAGGAAGATTGGACAATCAAGGAATCTGGGTCTTATGATCCCGTGGGTCGTGCTAGGTTCTTTTCAAGGAAGAGGAATGATTGTTATTGGATGATCGGGTCCAACGCACGCGAAGCCTTACCGGCAAATATGGAAAGCGAAGGCAGGCTGGGTGTTTCATTGCCTGGCGGCAAAAAATCGCGAATGCGGTGCCGCGTTATGCGCCATTTCTCGCTTTTGGATGACAAAAATAAACGTCTCAGGGACCCCCGTACGACAACGAAGTCACCTACGTACGCGGAACGTGAGTATATGCGCAGCTATTCAGGGTAGGAACTCACTTCAAGATGCGGCGTCTTCGCCTCTGCTCTCCTCCAAATAGCAGGATGTCGTCATAAAGTGGGATATACGAGGAAGGAACTTGAATATATGTGCAAGGTCGGACCATAGCTTCGGACGGTGTCCCCGGAATCATTATGTCTCGAAGTGAGGACATCTCGAGGGCGGAGGGTACAGTGGTAATAGAGTGGACAAGGATCCTAATCACCAGCCGACGACCACAGCCATGGAGACGAGAGAGAGGGTACAATGGCTGAGGAGACTACTCAATGTCGGGAGAGTAATCGTATTCAACGATACGGCAAGTAACGAGACGGGATGAGAGGGAGATCATGGAAGTAGGAAAGAAGGGATGAGGGCATGAAGGTCTGTATGAGCTATTTATAGCGACGCGTCATGGCGCGTCAGTCGAGCTGCACACGTGAGGGTAGTTGTGCACAGTGGTCGCCACCACCTGACAAGCATGATTGTATGTGTTTCGATAAGGTTTATTAACCGTTGGTATGAAAAGGCCGATGGTCGTCTGAGAACGTGGAGACCTTCCTATGCTGAGTGCAGGTTAAGTGAGACCAAAAACTGTGATGACACATCTTGGTGATCGTGAGAAACGGGAAATACCTCGGTCCGCGGTCCGGCTGGACAGAACAAAGGAGCAAATTTAGGGAAAATCGTTACAGATATCAACAAGGAACCTAGTAGGTGATGTTAAAAAAGAAAAAAGAGCAACCCAAGCTACAGTAATCAACCGGTCTTCTGTACACCACCACTCCTTTGTACACCATCTAGAACATCATTTCTCCAATATTTTGAGCTGAAATTTTAGTATAAAATCCATGCTTCAAATTGAGATACTTTCCAGGGCTGTACGTACATTCTGTGAATTGTGGTGGGCCTCCGAAGTCAGGACTCGGAATATATTATGTAAGACCATTTATTTGTACACCCGTAAATCATTCACTGCGCCTCAGAATGTTATTCTAAAATCATGAAAATATTCATGTAGAATTTACAGCAATATAGAAAATTTTTATGCCAGACAGAATTATGAGGAACAGCCGATGAGGAATAAAAATTTCGATATTAAGATTTAGAAGACCGGTTGATAACTGTACATCATAAAAGAAAACAATCCGAAATCACAAAGCCAACTTGACACCCGAAAGGGATGTCTTCAAATCCGCAGTTCCCTTGCCTTTACCGTCCTCACCCCACCACACCCTGCCTGATACAATGCTGCCCCCAGCTCTCTCAAAGCTGACTAATCTCTTTCTGTCTTCGCCTTTCGGATCCTTCGGTTCATCCTGGGTAGTGACCTCCGCCCTTCCCATGACTGTAGCTAGCCTGAACTCGCCCTCATAAGTAGGATGCATCGTCACATCCACCGGGCCCATTGCAGTATGCGCTGTGAGGTCAAGCACGGAATCAACAGGCGCGTCGATGAACCCGAGCTCGATCTTTCCTCGTGCAGTGTAGGCTTTCACGTCAAATTTACCACCCGTGGATGAGGGAGCGGTGGAGAGGAGACTGATGCCTGCGGAGATAGGTCTGTAGAATCCTTTAGTATTAAACGAAAGCATGCATGGCGGGAACTCACGCATTGGCAGTCTCCATAGAAACACTCGTAGACTCTTCCCCGTCTGCGTTGAACAGTCCAAGGACGACGTTGATAGCGCCATTGGCCGTAGCCAAGTCAAGAGATGTGCTTGTGTTGAAATTTCCCTCGATAGGGCTATTGGCGTTCTTGAACTTGCCGACTGCAGCGGACACGGACTGCATCGGGGGGTCAGACTTTCCACTGTTGCACAGAATGGAGGCTTACCTCGACATAGATGGGCATCATCGCACCGTGCATTGTGATCGATTCGAAGAATATGGTCTCGAGCGCTCCAACTTGTTGGGAGAAGAGTGGCAGATCGGTACGGAAATCCTGTATGGTGAGGGGAGCTTTGGGCAGGAGGACACGAACGTCGAACCGGAGGGAAATGCGATTGCGGTGAGCATGGCGAGGAGTCTGCAATGGGGGATATAAGTAGTGGAACACTACACAGAAAGAAGTACGCACGAAGAACCCTATGCCATTCTCGTTCCCTGTGCGACTGACCTTGCACACTTTGGCCAGCTCGAGCTCGTCGTCTTGGTACCCGACTGTAACCTCCACCCTTGCCGTATCCAAGCTGACATCCTCCGATTGACCGATGTATACCCATCCGCTCGTGTACGATCCGCGGGCAAGCAGGAAGAGCTTGTCAGAGTTCAGAGGTAGGTCAAACGACACGGAAGCGGACTGTTCGCCATTCCAGAATTCTCCTTCTTGGAATTCGGCACATTGGTCAATGGTGAGGTCGTTAGGGATAGGCCATTCATAAGGATAGTAGTTGTGATCCTGCTCCTGTGTTGTGGATTAGCAACGAAGAAAACAACCGGAGTATGGACGCACCTTTGCTCCAAAAAATCGGGTGACCGCGTACATTGCATTTCGTGGGGCCATCAAAGCATGCTCGACAAAGAAAAAGAGGATAAACAGCATGACTATCGCAGTCACTCTGGTGAATACACTGGGCCGTCGCCGAGCAAGCGTCTGAGACTCGACATGAGGCATAGTGAGGACAGAGGCTGCCTTGTCCTCGATATGTTTCGAGCGCTCTTTCCCGTCGTACGACATGGTGGTTGTGATGAGGATCCGAATGCCCAGAGGCTATGCTCTTATAATACAGTGTCGAGCCGCGATGATGATAGAAGATGCCGAGGTCGAGTCATAAATGGGCGCTAGCGAAGAACCTGACTTTCAAGATGATGGACGTGATTACTGCGGCGCAGCTTTCAATAGATAGAACGTGTACCGAGAGCTCCTCCGTAGTCAGTGGTACATAGTTGAAAGTGGAAGAGGAAGGGGGAAAAAGTGCCGCGGCACAGTTGACATCATTTCGGCTCGCTGCGCCCCTGTCATGTTGTGCATGGAAATATTGACCTTATATAAGTGTTTTGGTGTAAATTAAAAGACTCAGATAGCCAAAATTGTGGGAGATTTTGGAGTCTTGAAACTTTAAATAAGCTTTACTAGTACTGACTACCACTACGGATTCGTGTAGGCTCTTCGACTTTTATATTCCGCACTCAAGATTCAGTGATTGGATAACAAATTAATTCCGCAGCTTCCCCAACCTTGTGAGATGCTTATCACCTCATGTTCAGTCTTCAGTTGCATGCAATCAGCACGGGCATTCTTGACCGCAGATGTGGTAACTATCCGGCAAGATTCGAATCTACTGCGAAGGGCGTTCGAGCTCTGGGCCTTCGGCGGCACGGGCCGAGTCATAGTCACATCACATGACGTTACCAGTTACATTGTCGGGCCGCAATTTGAATCGCCAATCCAATCACAATCTGAACTTCGAACGTATCTATCTACTCTGTTAGTGTCTCATTCTTTACGGGTAGACCACCAAGCTCCAGCTAGTGATATGGTCCACTCTGGAGGTAAGTCCTTCAAGGCTAGCTGACCCGATCGAGTCGAGCCTTATAAGACGTCATAGCTACAACCATCTTGTCTATTCCCACAGAGATTCTCGAAATTATCCTCCTGTGGGAGTATCCAGAATGCGACACCCATTATCAGAAAAAAGCACTCCTTAAACTGTCTACCGCATGCCGCAGCTTTCGTGAAGTTCTCGCACGTCATATATATCGTGAATTTCCGTTCGATTTCATGATCCGCCACCCACAGCCGCTTATCGAAACGTTTTCTTTCCGCGGACACCTCATCACCGCTCTCGCGATACAGTTCGAATCAATTCATCGACCGGAACCTCCCGGGCTACATTTCCAGGAGGTTTTAACTCTCTTTCGGACCTCGGCAAAACATCTGACGAGGCTTCAGTCTCTCCACTTCATCATCTTGCCTGATTGCAAAGCGCCTGCATGGTGTTCCAGATATTATATTCGCCCATCCGCTACTCGTCTTTCTCTGCCCGAGCTCAAAGAGCTGGAATCCCTTTTCAAACATCTTCCTCCCCAACTCGAAGAACTCGTTCTCGCTGGGTTTTCCTGGCGAGACGCCGCTCAGGGTCTAGCCAAAGCGCGCCTCCCGAATCTGCGGCGCATTTGCCTGCAACTCAACGCCGCCTCCCCACCTCCTCTCTCCACCTCTAATTTTCTGAGGGGGTGCCAGAATGTCAAGGAGCTCGAGCTACCTGCTTCTTGGTGTCCCAAGGCAGAATGGTTCCGTAGGGCCTTTGATGGTCGACGCTTTGAGCACCTGCGAATTGGTTTCACGTACATCTATACAGAAACCCATTCATGTACCTCTAAAAAGTGCGAATGGAACGAAAATATCATCGCACTTTTCTCCAATTCTTCTCAATCGCTTAAAAGTGTCACCATTGGCACTACATCGTTTCCTTGTGCTCTCTTAAAGACCGCCATGCCTGGAGTCACAACCTTGTGTCTTTTAAACATTGAATTTGCGGACGACGGTTCCATCCTTGATGGCTTCCTGAGACCCTTCCTCAAATCACCCTTGGAACGTCTGACTCTTGAGGACTGCCGTGAGACCCCGGAAGATTTGACACAGTACTTAGATCCCAGGCCTAACACACCTAGGCAGAGTCAATCGGATTCTGGCCCTTACTGGCCAACGTTGAAATACTTGGAGGCTAATCTTTATACCCAGTCAGATCGTGTTGACTTTCCTGAATTCGATTCTGATGAAGACTGGGATCAGCTTTCTGAGGGGGATCATTGGTGGAGCGGAGATAATCGAAGAAAGCTAGAGAAAGACTGCAACGAGCGAGGAATAGAAACACGTATTTCCTGGGAATGGTTTGAAGGGTTTGGATGACTTCGTAACGGAACATTGCGGTTTAAAGAACTTTTTGTACTTCTTTTTCTTTGTAACGTTTCTTGTACAACCCGTAATGAATGCTTTTCGATCTAAAACACTCCATCAGCTTGGAAATCTACATCGATGGCAGAAATTAACACCAGCTTGACGCTGGTCTACAGATTTCGTAGTCTGTGAACGATCGCGATTTCATTTAACTCATCCAGTGAAAGGGATTTATGCCAGAAATCTAAGCGAATACACGGGTGCAGATTAAGGGTAAGTTGACATAGCGGTCTAGCTTCGGAGCTTTTTGAATCCATGGCTCTCATCCAGATTTTCCTAGTATACAGATCTATAGTAGGCCTTGCAAGCTCTCATCATCAATATATCTCAATGCCTCCCTCGCTTCTCTTGCAGGTCTCGCAATGGAAGGCTTTTCATTACCTGCACTTTCTATCACTTTTTGGGCCACACTCCGCATCAGTCCTAGCTTCTGGAAGAGATTCTCCCCGCCCGTCGGTGAATCACCCTCCTCATCTGGGGATAGGACCGCAAGGAGTGTATGCGAAGAAATGACCGACGCTGGAGTACCGACAACCAAGTACGACCTATAAGAAGACTGCTTTAAAATCACACTCCGAGGACGATCAAGAGTACGTACTCTACGACGGGTTGAAGCTCGTCCGGGAAAATGGCTAACGCCGCTACCAACGAAGCAATAGCTTGTATGTACGATTCTGGCGGATAGAGATTAGAACTTGGTCCGTTAAAGCAATATCAAAAGACTTACCGTCAGAGCTTCCCCTATATGCGTCCATGACAAGATCGACACACGCTTCTCTCGCCTTTTCACCTACGTTCTCCTTGGCACTCCTGACCACATGCGCAAGCGCCACCACTGCGCTGCTACCAATACCGTCATCAGCGTTGCTTTTAGCTCCTGCGATAAGCTCTGTCACGACTGGATCCACCCTAGGTTGGCTTCTCATCAGCACGCCTAATGCCTTGGCCGCTTTATTTCTGACGACGATACTCGCGGGGTCGCTCACGCCCTTGACAAACGTCCTCTGCAGCTGCGGATAGAAGGGTTTAACGAAGGCTGGTATACGTTCCAACATTGACGTCAGTGCACTCAAAATAGCCGTTTTGACCGCCGGCGGGTACGTTGTTGCTTGTGTCGCCACTCGAATCAGGGGACCGGTGAAAGATACCACATATGGTTTGATCGCGGTATCTTCCGTACGTTCCACGAGATCACCAATAGCATAAGCTGCTTGTTCCCGCTGCTCGTTACTTCCGGTGGTCAAACCAGCGATAATGACGGGAACGAGAGGTGCAACGGCCTTGGGGATACTGAAACCGGGAACAAAGCGACCCGGAGCGCCGGTGGACTCTATACTCCGCCGTAAGGGGACTACGAGAGATTCGAGCTCGTCCTTAGGAACGGACTTTAGGAATACGTCGATGGTTTGTACGGCACTCGAATATACGTCATCGTAATGATCTTCCATGGCAGATATGAGCTGCCCAATCCAGTCCACACGGTATAACGACGTATCCAGATCGGTCTCCTCGCAGAAGATGGAGAAAAACTTGTATGCGCTCTTTCGCCGTTTAGGGGTATCGTGCTTGGACCTGAAGTAACGTTAGAACTAAGACAGAATTAACCGAGGATACACCGACCATCCTAAGAGCACCATCATGAGTGTGTTGAGCCCTTCAACATCAGCGATTGATGTGAATAATGCACGAGTTGCCTCATCCACTGCAGATAAAAGCTCTTCATCGGTCTCGTCTTCGATGACTTTGACAAAGGCACTTGTAATGGTCGTCAGCCGCTTGCTCAGCGCGCTTCCAGCAACAGTGACTAGCGAAGCAAGAGCGTGTGCATTGAACACGGTCATTGGTGCAGCTGTCAATGTTGGAATCAAGACTGGGAATACAGTCGCCGCCCGTACCTATAGTCAAACAAAGTTAGATGGACGTGGTATGAGAACGTCAGACTACTGACGTTCATGACCTCCTTGAGCGCTTGCAGTGCAGTGCCAGAACTCTCTCCAGGCTGTCGAAGAGCTTCCAAAAGCGTAGGAATAGTTTCGTCAATAGCCTTGGGTCCCATATGCTCTTGCAGCATATCGAATGCTTTAGCTGCCGCAGAGCGAACATTGGCCTCATCATCGACCAAAGATACGCGAACCATGGATATGATGTCGTCTTCATGATCTTCTCGTTGAGTGTCGGTAGAATTTTCCCTGCACGACAAAGAAAATCAATTTCTAGCAAGGTTCGCATCGAGATGGCTTACATAATTTCACTCAGGACCAAGCAAACACCTTCCCTGGTTCGTGAGTCGGTAGACGTCGCCTTGCCTTTGAGAATTGCCATGATTTCGCCCACGATCTTTTCACCGAACTTGCGACAAAGCTCTGCTATTGTACGGCCAGAGGTCTGTAACGTCGTAAGTACTTGCTCCGAACATCAAGGATACCGACATACCTCTTGTTGTTCGAATTCGTCACTAGATATAAGGACAATGATTTGGCTGATCAGCTCGGGAAGAATCTCCCGGACTACAAACGGTTATCAGTAAGTGTCTAAACAACCCAAAATATTCGTCGTACCTGTCCGGGGAGTGTTGTTCACCAATGCCTTCCAGATTTGAATTGATGATTGACGAACGACAGCGACACCATCTTGACGAACAAGATAAAGCGCAGCAAGGAGCCTATCGCGTCTTTCGACACCAAGGACTTCAACCAAAGCACGGCGAGAGCTCTCCGCCGTGCTGGCATCGGCGACATCTTCCTCATCAAGATCAGAAGTCTTTCCTGAGATACCGGAAACCTTAAACATGAGCTCTCCGACAAGGGTGATGGACGATTGCTAGAGAAAAGCCATGAGCGAGAGCAAATGAAACAGCTTAATCCATACCCGAATGCGCCAACCAGGATCAAACATTCCATGCTCAAGCTCAGGAAGAAGAAGATCGATTGCCCTGTTCGCATAGTTGGTTATAATCATTCTTCCAGCCCTCATCGCTGCATCCCGGACATATTCTTCTACATCAGACAGACCACTCAATATCGGAGTGATGATCTTCGGTAGATGGGGCTGGAAGCGAGTACCGAAAGTGGCCGGTAGGTACACCAGCAATGACATGAATCCTTCCCGTACGGTAGCTCTGGGAGATTGCGCGTTCGCGATGATATCAGGAAGCAAACCTTCGAGACGCTCCATTCCGAGACCGGACAAAACTTCACTCAGTCCTTGAGCGGCGCCCTGTCGATCTACACCAGATGTATCCGTTTTGAGAGTTCGGAGAAGGCCAGGTACTAGGTCGGGGAAGTGTCCTTCACCCAGACGTTCTACTAGGGTTCCTAACGCTTTGGCAGCCGTAGCTCTGGCTTCCGGCACAGGATCTACAAGGACAATGTGCACCATCGGTAGTAGCTCGGAGAGATAAGGGACAAAGTCTTTTGAGTCTGTCAACGACGCCAGATTACCAACAATTTGCGCCGCCTTTTTCTTGGTATCCGCGCCACGCTCGCGTAGGCCTCGTTCTAGAATAGGGACCACCTGGGTATCATCAGCTCAAAATATTAGAGGACATGCATGGACACTACGTACCAACGCCAAGGACGAATGATCGATATAGTGCATGAAGGAAGTCTTGAGTAACGAAGACAAAGCCATTGGCGTCTTTGCAGGGTCGACGAGAGCTTTCAGCAGGACAGGAACCAGCGACTGGATCTCGGGGTTACTGATAACTTCTCCAAACTGTTTCAAACTCTTGTTGGCAGCTATTCGCACTTGAGTATGGGAGTCCGTCAAGACACCTGTGAGACGCGGTATGACAATAGGAAGCGAGAGGGAAAGCTGCCTAGGTGAGCAATACGCCATCATCCCAAGAAGTTCTATGGAACCCTTCTTTGTCCGCCACTGTTTTTCATCAAGACCAGAAAGTAAGGAAGGTAAGATGAGCTTGACGCCATAGCCGGACATATTTGCCATGATGACCCGTGCTGCGTCTTGGGTGGCTTCCCTGACATCCGGAGTAGCATCTCCAAATAAGGAGAGCAGTAGCGGAAGAACGTATGTGATATAAGGTTCAAAAAGCCGCCCCAATGAACTGGACAGCGTTTCGAACGCAAACATCGTGCCCTGGCGAGGCTCATATCTCTTCTTGTCCTCTGTAGCTGCCCGCAAACGACTGATCACATTAAACTCCTTCATCCCAGCAATCCCCGTGCCCTTGATGACACCTGCCAAACCATACGCAGCGCCACGACGAGCAGCGTACTTCGGGGCATTCGCCAAATCATCAATGAGGTTGTTAACCAATGAAGGTAGTTTGGGCCGCATCAATCTGACGAGAGGGGACAGGCAATCTGAAACAGCTATTTGCACCTGTTCGGCCGGAGTTTTGAGCGCCTCGACTAGTCTGTCAACGATTGTAGGGATGCGTGGGTCAGAGGGATCAAGGTGGCGGGCAACACGACCGAAAAGGATGACGACCGCTTCCTTTATATAATCGCCGGCTTCGGTAGATGGACTAGGACTGCTGAGGTGGTCTTCGAACATAGCGATGAGACTCGATATACACGAGGCACCGTGGAGATCGATGATCGTTGTCCCAGCAGAGAGCATCCCTCGACGAACATCAGGCTCGCGATCGCCCAATGCCTCGTCCTGAATCAGGAAATTGAAGAATGGCTCGACTTCTGCTTTCGTAAACGATGGCGCTAGTAACTCAAAAGCGCGCGCAGTCGCTACTCGGGACGGCCAAGGGTCTGAGCGATCAAGACTCTGCGCTATAACCATGCCCTAAAACAAAATTAGCATTAGGCGCGACGGAGACGGCAGTGATACCCACATATTGGTCATATTCTGGTGCCAGGATCTTCGCCTACAATGCAAGACGATAAGCATCGTGTCGCTGACTATTATCGCAACTGACCTTTTCGCGGTAGTATTCCTGTAACGTGGTGACGGTGTCCTTGATCGATTGAGGCCAATGTTCGACAGCTTCGGCAATGGCAGCGGCAGTGCTAGAGCGAACATATGCGTGATCGTGATCTGTGCAGAGTATTACGAATTAAGACTCGTGATGGGTGTTCATTTTCAGCCGGCTTACTAAGGTAAGGCAGTAGTGCACCAAGGAATGACTCTGGGACATCTAATCCATTGTCTTCCCACACGTGTTTTGCCAGGAAGGAGTTTTGCCCATCGTCATCGTGACAAGCTATCCAAAGTTCCGGCGACCAGTCCGAGTCCGTCAAATCGAAAGGCTAACGGGGAAAGTGTCACCACGATTGTAATCCTTCGAAAACAAAGGACTTGCCTGAAGGGATTGAAGACACGAGTTTCGGACGTAAGCCTCCTGCAACAGCGTCCCCTGCAATAGAATATCTACTTCGCTTTTTGACGCCGTCCGATATATGGATTCGCTGAGGTCAATAAGTGCCGATGACGCCTCCTTACTGAGCTTGGGTTGCTGACGGGTTGTCGATATGAGGATTTCTAATGTCTGTTGCCGTGGGTAGTCAAGATCAGCGACTACAAGAAACCGAACATCAGTCTAATCCATATCATACCAGCCGGAGTGCTTACATTCTCCACAATGGAATTTGATCGTGTGCAGCGCTAATGCAAGCTGCTCTTCCCTTTCTTCAACATCCTCAATGGAGACTCCGCCTTGAGCCAACACGTGACGGATGAGAGGAAAGACGTATGAGAACGTCGCGGGGTCGAATGGAGACTGCTCAGAGAGGTATCGCAAGCGGTGCAATACCCTCGTGATCAAAGCTGGGTTAGGTTCTTTGAGTGGGAACTATGAGCAGCAACCAAACATATACGTACAATTCAATGCCTCGGCTTGCAGTTCCTCCGGAACTACGTCACCCTTTAATCCACGTAGAGTTGCAACCCCAACCCACTTCCTAAATGTGTCCAAACGTTCTGAGCAACATTGGGCTAGTTCCTAACAGCCTGTCGTTACTACAAGCCGGAGCGAAAGATCGCCGGAACTCACCAGATACACGTCGACAGTAATTTGTCCGACCAAGCGGGATCCAGCTCCGTCCAACAATAGCGTAACCACCGATGATATGAACGCGCTGAATTGCGGAACGCCTGCCCGTACTAAGCTGCGAACGAAATGGAGTCCACGCTCTAGATTGGCCTTTACAGATTCTACGCGGCGCCGCACCACGGATTCCTTCTCCAGTTGAGCGTTGACAAGAGCCTGCTGCTGCTTCGTCAATGTAGGGGTAGCAGTCTTCTTGTTGGCCAGCGATTTACGCAAATCAGCTTCCCACTTGGCAATATCGGCGTCTTTGCCCTTTCTGGTTTCCGTGGTCTTACCAGACGACGCTAAGACTATGAGGGAAGTCAATTAGATTGCTCGAAGATAAGATTGAAAAGTTCTTGCCATCAACATAGGTTGTACCCTCTGGGGTTAACCAAATCCCTAGGTCGTCTTCGGACAATCCATTGATGACGTTCGCGTCTATATCCTTCCGAAGTTGGTCCACTATTCGTGACACCGCGGTCTCGGGAGACACGAATGCCAATGTTGTCACTGCACGGTAACTGGCTTCTTTGAAGTCAACCTAAGCCAATACATCAACTCGGGCAATAATGCGCATAGACTGAACTGACTGCTTCGCTGAGAGCGTTAGTGGAGACCGAGTCCACGAGGCGATCAATATGACGGCTAACAAGATCGTGGGGATCTGTTCCAGCTTTTTGACAAAGATCAATCCATGTTTGACGAGCTGGAGCACCTGAACAGGGTCTGTTAGACAAGAACGGAGATTACTAAAGCTTATGCACAAACAGATGAGTTCGTGATGAGCTACGATCAACGCCTCTGCAACTTCTCGTTCTTTGACTGCAGCATCACAATCAGCGGGAAAAGCGGCGGAACTGAGGAGCAAGGCGGCGAGCCGCGAGTACTTATTCCATGGGACTGATATATCATCAACCTTGGTCGTAGAAGGGAGCCCACGAGCCGTGAAAGCCACCAATGCATCACGAACCAGATGAGACGTCAATTCCGGGAACTTTGACACAGACGACTCAATGGCTCGGTTCACATCTCTTCGAATATCTGCAGACGAGCCGTTGACGGAAAGATGTAGGAAGACGTTTCCAACTTGCAGCCTATTGGATGATAAGCGACCGGATTAGAGATTGAATTAAATAAAGGGACCTGATGGCATTGTTTTGAGATATTTCTTTGCTAAAAAAGCGTACTAGAGCCTCAGTGGCGCGCAAAAGCCACCGCTCGTCCTCAGAGTCAGTGAGTTTCTGATAAACCCGTTCAGAGAGGAGGAACGAGGGCTTGGCGGAACTGGATGTAATGGCCTGGATCACTGGATTCCTCGACACGGCATCATCTATGAAAGGAAATGAATACCGCATGACTCCGATCACAACGTTATCGACGTACCAAACTTTCCGGCCTGTGCCAGAGGTCCAAGAAGAACTGCCACCGCAATATACCCCTCGAAGGCACCAGCATTAGGATTGTTCGAGATCGTCTTTAGGCTGCTCTCGAAGGAGGGTAACACTGCAGCCGCGAAAGCCAGCCATGCGGGCGTATCCAAATTCTCTGATGACCATAGAACGTTACCCGCCAAAGCGCAGAATGCTCTCCTGATGGGAGGCTTCAGACTATTCATCTCTTTGGCTATCAAAGCCATTGTGTCTTTGGCCAACGAAATGTTGGACTGGAGGAGATGGAGTATATGAGGTCGGAGAGCGGAGGCAAGGGCAGACACAGCGGTATCATGACTTTCTTTAGCGAGGAGAGGAGTAGTAGTTTGAACGACAGATGCGGAAACGGCACAAGCGGGTATCGATGCGAGCATGGTATAAAGGGCGACGCGATGATCCGGTCCTATCGTCTTCCCGGTCCGTGGAAGTGTTAAAAGCTCGTTCACAGTGGTATCCAAAATTAATGGCGTGTGATTATTGCCGACGATGGTCTTGAACAATTCGATTGAATTTGTTCGAACAGCGGCGTTACTTGATTTGGAGCAATTTACGGCCTGTGTGATGACAAGGCTCACGGAATCGTCACTGAGGGGGCTTGAGTACGCCGTAAAAAAATGCCTTATGACTGCGACTTGTTACCGACTGTAACATTAAGTTCATAAAACGGACATACCATTAAGCGAGTATTCTGGGGACCTGAGGGTCGCTTTTTCACAGGTGGGCCATATTGTCTCGGCAAAGTCATCTGCTATGATGAAATGATGAATGAAATCATACATCGCATCCTAGTTTATTGGTCAGCCAGGGCCTACCACGAGAACAAGAAAGATTTACCAATACGTGAGTAGGAACAATATGTTTCGACATGAGTAATGAGCTTGAGTATAACGTGAGTATGTCGTTCTTGATACCGCATGAGAAATTTTACGCGACTGAACGCGAAATGGTTGACATACCTTTAGCACGGGAGATAACCTGGATGATGGCGATTCCGTGATGTTCCTTAATCGCACAAGCACTCCTATGGCAACACCGACCAAAGGTATCAGCCGTTGAGGATGGTGGCTGGACTTGGCTTGCTTAAGAAGAGCCTCAATGACGAGACTTAATTTTCCTCCCGCCTGTTAATCCATCAGACAGTGAGACCACTGTAAAGATACGGCAACGTACTGAACGAAATGCGCGCCTCGTGCGAACCAATGCAGCATGTTTGAGAGATTCCTTCGCCCTTGAAGAGTCACTGATCATATCCAGGAGGAGAGCCATGGATCCGAGCAAAGCGTTCCACGACTGCGTTTCTGAGAACCCTGGATTATGTTGTATACATATGGTATAGATCCCACAACACCAGCTGAGAAGAGTGAACAGATCTGAAGGAGCGCAAGCACTTGGATAGGCTTAGTTGAGCCAAGGACAAAATGAACCAATGCTTACCTTGATGAACTGAGCTTCGAATAGCGCGCCACTTCATGCGACATCCAGCCAAGGATCTGCTCTGTTACTCCCAGCTTTTGTTCATCGCTATCCGCTGTCCCACGTAGCTCATCCCTCTTTACAATCTCCATTCCTACCGTCTCGACAGCGTCTTTCGATGTTGAATCAGCGTATCTGGCGTACGTGAGAGTTAATAGCTTGAATATATCAAGGTTTTGAGACAAGGAGAGTTCTATCTGAGGATCAGAGAGCATATACAGACCGCAAGAAATGCACGTACCTGCATGTCGAGCTAAAGGAAGCAATTCTTCCTGCAAGAACCGTACCCTGGACGACGTTTTGCTTTCTAAAAGCCGATGCTGTGCATACTCCATCGACGGCGACCAGTCTTCCAGTACCCGGTCTCTCTGCCACGACAGACTAGCAGATTCACTTTCATCGCGTTCCGTGCTGGCAGAAGACAGCCAGGACTGAATATCCGACTTGCTCATGGCACCCAAGTCTTCGTCGCGGGACTTGAGCCGCGCAAATGTGTTCTTGCGAGGCAGATCGGGAAGATTTCACGCTAACAGTGATGGGATATCGTTGTCGACACGAGTCACAGTGCGGTACCGTCGTGGTGGAAAAAATTCGGGTTGTTTGGTAACAGCACCGTGCCTCTCGCTGAGGGAGGATGCCAAACATCGGAGAATCTTCCCGATGATCCGTACCTCAGCTTACCGTCCCACTACCATCACCCGAGTCGAAGCTATAAAGGTACATAACATGATAAACCTTAAGATGTTATTTAAATTAGATTCCAGATCCTTCTGGTAGCAGCACCCGATGTTTGCACCGTCCGGGAGTCGCGCGAACGCAATGCTCTCTGTATTTCGAAGGTTGCATTCTTCCAGGGCCTTCAGCTCAACTGGCAGAACGAACGAAACCCTGAACCCTCTCCCCGCTACCTTCCTACGAGGTGGTACCTCCAAAGGTATCTTCATCAACCGTGACCACCTGCCTGCCGACCGTTCTGCCTGGGACCGCATCTTTCTTGGAATAATGGGCTCCCCAGATCCGGACCATGGTCGGCAGCTGAATGGCATGGGTGGAGGCGTGTCCAGTCTCTCCAAAATATGTGTCATCGGTACTCCCTCTCCCAACCAACGATCCCAGGGTATTCAAGTAGAGTACACCTTCGTTCAAGTAGGAATCCGTGATACTAGTATAGACTACTCTGGAAACTGCGGCAATCTCTCCAGCATCATCGGTGCATATGCCTTGGACGAAGTAATATGCTGTGATCCCACCAATACCATAGACGGCTCTCGCATAACCATCCGTTCCTTCAATACAAACACCCAAAAAATCATCGACACCACTTTCCCCGTTAACGACGCGCTGGTTCCTGTCCTTAATCTCCCGGAGACTTCTATCGCCGGAGTTCCAGGCGACGCTTCTCAGATAATCATGGAATTCGTGGATCCCGGAGGAGCCAGGACTGGGAAGCTACTTCCTACCGGCGATACTATCAACTCTTTGACTGCTCCTAATGTCCGCGCATCATTAGTTGACGCTACAAATCCTACAGTATTTGTTCTGGCAGACGAGCTAGCCGAATTTCTCCCATTAGCCGACTATCTGAGAAACATACCAACAGAAGTCCCTCAGGTCCTCGAATCCATTCGCCAGAGTGGTGCCGTGAAAATGGGACTTGATCCACATGCTCAAGCTCAGCCAAAAATTGCCATTCTCAGTGCTCCAAGCACCGACGACGACCGCGCTCAGTCGGTCGATATCGTCGTCCACGCTCTATCGATGGGCGTCCTCCACAAAGCTGTTCCAATGACAGTCGGACTCTGCCTCGGGGTCGCGGCCAATATTCCGGGCACCATTGCCTGGGACATAGTCTCCGAAGCACGAAGGAGCCGTCAAGGAGACAGTAAATTGGTACGGATACGGCATCCCAGTGGAACTGTTGATGTTGGGGCAGAAATCGCCCCGGACGGTCACGTAAAAAGTGCCAAAGTGGTCAGAACGGGCAGAAGACTTATGAAGGGTGTTGTTTGGTGGTGATTAACTGGTACGTGAGTCATACATTGATTGTTTACTACGACCATTACTCAGACTGTCTGCAGTTTGATGGATAGCACGATGATGGACTTGCTTTCTTCCGAGCCGCTATCTTGCCATGATGAAAGGAGAATACTCGGACAGAGACGTGGAACGAATGGGAGGTCTAATATGCAAGGACGCTGAGTCGTAGTCAACCTCGACGTTGAAAGATGAGGTACGGTGCACGTGGAGATGGAGAAACATCGGAATTCTATTTCTTTACAGCAGATCTTCGTCTTATTATAGAAAACAGCTTCAACGGCGATTCTGATACATCGACATACATGTCTACCCAAATCCCAGGAATAAATGATATTCGACATTATGCAATATACCCCTAATTCAATTCGGACCGGCAAAATATCGGGGATTTGAACTGAGCTCGGAAGATTGGTTATCTACCTATAACTCTGACAGTATAATTTGGAGCGACAGTCGCCTGTAACTATCGACTGCGCACATCATGGCCTCTGGTTACCGTATCCTTGTAGCATCATACAGCAACGACATTTATTCCCTTTTATTCGACCCATCGACAGGCTCGTTGACCCGCACTTCTTCCATTGAAGTTGGCTTCCATCCATCATGGATCACACATTATCCAGGCGATAGCTCTCTCGTTTTCGCATCTTTAGAGCAGGCGAATGGAAAGATCATCGCTCTCAAATACGATAACGAAGCCAACGGTACGATCGTGGCTGAAGCGTCCAGCGGAGGGGATGATCCCTGCTCTCTTCTTGCAACCAAAGACCAGCTGTTGATCGCGAATGTACGTGACATTCAGCGTGTCCCTTTAACTCTAGCTGATCGACCTCCAATAGTACTCCTCTGGGCACGTCTCCGTTCTCCCGATTGCTCCACAATCGCCATATGTTCTCGAACAGACGCCAACAACTTCCATAGCACTCACGGGCGCCGGACCTAATAAAGACAGGCAACTATCGTCGCATCCTCACCAAGTGTATCTCAATGAAGTGCACGACGAAGTTCTCGTTCCTGATCTTGGCGGCGATCGCGTCTACAGATTTAAGAAGACTCCGGCAGGAACCTGGGCTGCCCAGAGTCACATCGCCTACCAGCCTGGCGGGGGTCCTCGCCATGTTGCATATTACAGTATGTCCTATCTTTAACCAATCATATATTTTTTGCTAACGCGACGATCCCAGATGGTACTCTCTACACCCTTCTTGAGCTCAGCAGCACCATAGCTTCCCATCGTCTCCCACCTCAACCAGCAGATCCTTCTTTCCTTCGCACCGTATCAACCATGTCTCAACCGCCCTCTTTCCTTAATGACATGCTCGCCGCAGAAATTCTCATCCCTCATCCAAACGCGACCTTCCCAACACCATTTATATATGTCTCGAACCGCAACGACCCTTCGCCTGCCGGGGACATCATCTCCATCTTTTCCACAGAGGCGGAGCTCATTGCCGAAGTGCGGTCGGGTCTCAAACATCTCCGTGGCATGGCTTTTGGCGGGCCGGACGACAAGTGGTTGGTTGCTGGAGGCGCACAAGGGGGAGGCATTAAGATTTTTGAAAGGGTTAACGATGGAAAAGGTTTGGTGGAGATTGCAGCTAATAATGAGGCCGAATCTCCAACAGGATTTTTGTGGTTATAAAGACCATAAACTTATGAGAGGGAGCGATAAAGTATTGGGCGTTCACAGCAGCTATATTTCTTAGAGACGATTGTTCGTTCGCTAGCGCCTTCCATACTAGCCTGGCCATATAGATTCTCGCGGTACTTAGCCGTAACCACGGATAACTTGCAGTTTAGATCTAATGCTTATAGGATACCGATATGGGCAGGATTATCCTATAAAGGACGCTACATGAATCCCCTGTTTTCCACTCCTTCAATGCAGAATGATACTCGGCGAATTTCATCCGGTATTTGCTCCTAAACCCAACACCAGTCCTTTTCTTGGTCGGTGACGATCTCGCGTTTATGGTTTCACAGCTTCGTGCGTCAGGGCATCAATTGAGCTTGAATCCGACCCGAATCAACCCACCGTGCATTCAAAATCATATACTTGTGCGGCTTCAAAAAGCTACCCCCTGCAGGTACGTATAAGTAATATTTTTATCAAGGCTAATATTTTGACTTCACTGGAAGAAGGAAAAGAATTAGGTGTACATTATTACAGGAATATTCTCGATAAAGTCGTCGAGTTCTATCAGTAGCGAATCAATGAATGCACAAAACTCTTCTCTTCCGCAGAAAATATAGCGCGACGCCGCGGAGAACTAAATATGCTCCTAGACAGTGAAGACAGAAGAACAAGAGAGCCATTCTGAGAGTCGGTAAGTGACCCCCGGACCCCATTTTTTATAGGCCTCTCATAGAGCAGACCGAATGGCACACGCGATTCTCGTTCCTCCGGCTCTGGAACAACGATCATGTTCAGGGGTGGCCTCGAAGCATAATCATGTTCGCGGCTGCCCAATGCCTTCATGTCCTCGTGTTTATCAGCGTTGAGATGTGGTACGAAGAACGTAAAGGGGAAAGGGGCAATGTTCTCTATGTCCTCGTCGGGGTTCGGAGTGGCTACTGCTGTGGAAGTGGAAGAGAAGCTCGTTTCGGAGCCATCATCTGAACCGGAGGTGCTATGGGCGCGTGGGTATAGGATCACATCCACCCCTTCGCCTGACGTCTGTGAAAGGACGGGAGACTAAAGAACAAAGTTAAGGCAAAGCAGCGACATGAGAAACGATGGAGCACTAACTGTGAACGTCGAGTCGTTGCTGATGAGCACAGACTCTAGGTCAACAGCGACGCGAAATGGTGTTATCGTATCAAAAGGCATGTGGAACGCGTCGATAGTGGTAAAGATATGAAGAAAGGAGAAGTAGTTATGGGTGGAGTTTTATGTTGGCATTCGGACCGAGATGCGGTGCCACTTATGTTATCTGGTTCTTTCTCGAATCAGGGACGTAGCGTCTTTGTTCTACTGTTCGGAACAATGCCATGCCTATATTTTTGTGAGTTTCCTTGTATATGGCCGCCATCGGGACGTCTAGCCTGCCACGGGATGAATGTATCGTTATGAGTGTTAACATGAGTCATGATTATCTGTAATACCTGGAACGACGCGTCAGGACGCGTCACATAAGTGATTCCACGTGACCAGCTCTGACCGTGTCCGAGTCCTGGGCAAGCTCTGATAGTAATAATAACAAGAGGAAACGTTAGCATGCAAGCCTGGTGGACGGAGGTAGATCTTTCACAGGGCTGACAAGAGGCAACCTCTATATTTTGGAAAGGGCGTGAACACCAGCATCATCCCAATACGTACGGACTACAGCTTTATCCCAGCAGGCCAATGTTTAGGACCTGCGTTAGCGCTCATCAACGCGGCGCGGAAATTCTTCTCGCTATCCATCTCACCTGTAACCAGTCCGTCCGGGAACAACCCCAAACGCAGGTCCTCCCTTCCCAAACATTTTCCTCAAGTCATCCACCAACTCCTGAGGCTTTTCATGCGCGGCAAAGTGCCCTCCGCCAGTATGTTCGGATTCAAAAACGATATTGCCATTGACATGATTCCAACTTTGACCACGAGTCAGGAAAATCGACATTACAGAGTACCGAGGTACTCACATATGAGGAACGCCCTCAAGTTCCTTTGGGAAGTATGATATCCCATGCGGAATAGCAGGTTTTTTCCCTGTTGTAGCGATCTCGGTTGGGCCGAAGGCTTCGTAGTATATACGGATAGATGCTGTTGCACCCGATCTAGAGAACCAATAGATGGAGACCCATGTCAGAACTACAAAGAACACAATATTAGACGGGGGCACATGAAGGTCGACTTTTGCACTACTGACCTTCGTCGTCATCCCAAGGGTACTCGTCCGTCCAGTTCAGCAATTTTTCAAAAATCCACGCAAGGAGACCTACTGGGGAATCGGCGAGTGAATATCCCAGTGTTTGAGGTTGCGTAGAATGTTCCGCTGAATAGCCGCTTCCTTTGGTGCGGAACCATTCCGTACGTTCCAAGCCCGCTTTCTCCATCACTGTGTATGGGGTGAGGAGGTACCGAAGATAGAGTAGCGGATCGCGGATGGTCGGAGGACGAGACCTGATGTCGTTCAGGTTCGTTGAAACAGAGGGAACACAGGACGACACTTACCATGGCCAAGGCATATTGGTATGCCAAGCCTTACTATGTTTACTTCCATAGACGTGAGCAATCGTTCGCGTGATCTTTTCGGAATTGTCATTGCCAATGTGGGGAAAAAATGTGGCTGGGTATGCTCACGAACGCTCCCCAATCGCCTCCCTGTGTGACTGCAAGTGCAAAATCAGCAGAGGCTGTCAAGGAAACCCATTATAACGCACTATACTCATCATAACCGAGAGCTAACATGAGCTTGTTAGCCACCTACAACGCGCCTTCGCGTCAATGGTGCAGTAGGCCTGCTTGTGAAGAAGCATACCTCAGCGTACTGCGCAAGCCTAAAGTTTTGCTTTTTGCTGGCCTCTGAGAATCCGTATCCCGGTAAGCTCAGCGCGATGACATGGAAGCTCGGATGTTCTGGAGATGATGCCGTCAGAAGCGGGAGAATCTTTCGTACTTCGATGAAGCTTCCCGGCCCTATGAAAAGAAATAGATTAACGGGCACCGCGCCCAGGTAATAGAATCATCACCTACATCCATGAACAAAGAGCAACGGCACGGCTCCTTCAACTTCACTCTTCTTGTGCACATAGTGAATGTTCAGAACCCCAAAACTCTCGATCTCGATGTCGCGAGTGAATTGTGGGAGCTCGGCACTGAGAGCGGCTTCTTGGATTCGCCAGTCGAAACCGTCTTTCCATCGAGCCACCAGACGCTGTATATCCTTCAGCGGCGCACCATACTTCGTTCCTGAGTCTTCAAGTTCGTCTGGAAATGTAACCAAAGCAAGCTTTTGTTGAAGGATCTTGAGCTTGTCCTCTGGTATGGATACTTCGAAGGGGGATTCTGGCGATGCCATGGAGGATGTTAGAATGGCACTAGTAGGTATGTCAGCTTTACTTATACGATACCACCCATCAGGGTCGCCTACCCTCGAGGACCTTCGGAAGCGCAGCTCCTTCCGAGGAGTAAAACAAAGTTCCGTTGCCTGTAAAGGTCTACTGTCGAGTCATAATTGCATGCGACCGTCGCGATGACAATAATGACTAAGGCTGCTGTTGAACATGAGCTAACTCAAACAAGACTCGAGTCATGAATGTCAAATCGGCTCCTGCTCCGACAGACCCGCACTTCCAACGATGGCGAAAGCACGCAGGGGAGACTAAGCGGAGATTCAAAACCGAGTCGCGACCTCACCTGTCGCGACGCGTCGCGTACACGTGATCCACTTTGCCGCTTGAAATAATTATATTCAAGTTACTGATTATTATTTTGAGACTCCTTGAGGCTCATCAAGTTTATAATACAGAAAGTCGGATACTAGGGTATTCAACCATTCATGAATTGAACCGAGCTTCTCTTGTTTGCCAACGACGTCGGGTTCATGGTGAGCTGAACTCACACCACCAACTGAAGATATCTTCAACATTTCTTGCATTTCTGTGCTACCAGTGACAACAGCACTGCGATCGCGATGCAAATGTACTGTTACATTTCAACACACGAATTACAGTTAGGTCCTGGCAGCTTTGTTTTCGCAACTTGGAATTTTCATTAGCCAGGTATCAAAGTTTTGCTCCCCGGCGGTCCCCGCTCCTAAATATAACCAGTCTTCCCGGGAACAACCCCAAACACGGGTCCTCCCTTCCCAAACATCTTCCTCAGATCATCTACCAATTCTTGAGGCTTTTCGTGTGCCGCAAAATGGCCACCGCCGGTATGTTCGGATTCAAAAACGACGTTAACGTTAGTGCGAAACCAGCTGTGATGGCGGCATCAGTGCCGGATTTACGGGAGGACATATACGATACTTACAGACGAGGAGCAGAAACGAGTTCCTTGGGAAAATACGACACGCCATTCGGAATAGCAGGTTTCTCTTCAAACACAGCCACGTCGGATGAACCGAGAATTTCGTAGTATATACGTATGGACGCCGTAGGGCCAGATCTTGAGAATAGATAGACGGATATCCATGTGAGGACTGCAAAGAACATTTTTTAGACAGGGAAAAAGGAGACCAAGTTCTGGACTGGTACCTACCTTCATCGTCATCCCAAGGATACGCGTCCGTCCAGTTCACCAGTTTCTCGTAAATCCACGCAAGAAGACCTACCGGGGAGTCGGCCAGCGAATAACCCAGTGTTTGGGGTTGAGTAGATTGTTCGGCGGAGTAGCCGGTTCCTTTGGCGCGATACCGCTGGGATTGTGCCAACCCAGCCTTCTCAGCAGCTGTGTACGGCGTCAAGAGGTGGCGTAGGTAAAGTATTGGGTCATATAGAGTCGGGGCTCGAGCTCTGCAGACAATCAAAGTCGTCGTAGGCCAATAGAACTTGAAAGAACGACGCGCTTACATGGGGATGTTGGTATGCCAGGCTTTGCTATACTTGCCACCATATACAAGAGCGATTTTTCGTGTTATCTGCACGAGTGCACTCTTGAGTGGCGATTCTTCAGCAAGAGACGGTACTCTACTCACGAAGCTTCCCCAATCTCCACCCTGGGTGACTGGAAACGCAAAGTCAGGAGCTGTTACCCAAAGAGGTGGTAAGCGTACCATACTCGCTGTAACCGAGAGCTAACATGAGCTTGTGGGCGACCTACATCGTGTTAATGGTGAAGCAGACCAGCTTGTGAAAGAGGCATACCTCAGCGTACTGCGCAAGCCTAAAGTTCTGTTTCTTGCTGGCCTCTGAGAACCCGTATCCCGGCAAGCTTAGCGCGACGACATGGAAGCTCGGGTGTTCAGGAGATGTCGCCGTCAAAAGTGGGAGAATATTTCGTACTTCGATGAAGCTTCCTGGCCCTGTAACAAATTAACCACATGCATAGATAAAATCTGGAGGGTACGCACATCCATGAACGAAGAGCAAAGGCACCGCGTCCTCGACCTCACTCTTCTTGTGCACGTAGTGAATATTCAGCACGCCGAAACCTTCGACGTCAATGTCGCGAGTAAATTGTGGGAGCTCGGCATTGAGAGTGGCTTCTTGGGCTCGCCAGTCAAAGCCGCCTTTCCACCGAGCGACGAGACGCTGTATATCCTTCAGCGGCGCGCCGTATTTCGTTCCAGAGTCTTCGAGTTCATCTGGGAATGTAACCAATTCAAGCTTTTGTTGAAGGAGCTTGAGTTTCTCGTCCGGGATGGATATTTCGAAGGGCGTTTCGGGTGATGACATTGGTGGATGCTGTGAGATCGAAAGCAGTAAGATTGTCAGCTGTTATATGATACTTCACGTCATGAGCGCTTACCTCCACGGCCTGTCAGCCAACAAAGCCAGAAGTTACCGTTACCTTTAACGCCTATGATTTCATGCCAAGACCGACGTTAGTGAGGTATATGACGTAGAACAGACGGATGAAGCTAAGTGTTGGTGTTAACTTAGAAAGGCTCTGACGTTGTAAGCAGAGCTGACTGGGATCAAAGCTCGGCGCCGTGCAGTGAACACGTCATCTCCTGAGCTATTGCGACGCAAAGAATACTAGATAAGTTGCGACTTTCCGGAATTTAGAATCAAATTCGACATTAGGCCCATGCCAAACACAACCAATGTGAAATAAAAAACTGGTTCCAAATACTGTCCATTTTTCTACCAGCTATACTCCGGGACCGAGATCGACTCCACAGTCCAAGTAATGTTGTCGTCCAAGGTTAACTCGGAGGCGGTAACGAGATTTACCGAAAGAGTGCTCCCGAACAAGGAATCAGCTGCTGCGAGGACGATAGTCGTGTTCGTGTAGGCTACCAAGTCCCCGTCAGCATATCGCTCATGGCGGAAGAAAAAGACACTACGCACTATGTGTAGTGGAAGTGCCGTTACAGGCATCATCTTGGCATTCGACAGCCGTTCCCTAAAGTACCCAGTCCAATTAGTAGACAATCTGGAGAGATGGACTAAATATACCCATCCAATGGCCTTTCCATCAGCTGGAAAGAAGGGTATAGTTAGGATGGGGATGAAGCGGCACAACGGAAGAAACCGACGGACAAGTAGTGATAGTTGAGATGACTTTTCCGTTGACTGTAACCTTTTGCGTGTAGGACTCGGTACTCTCGTCGTATTTATCTACACAGCCGAGAGTCAGTCAATCTGTCTTCCCCTGCTCTGCTACTACTCACAGTTGATCATCACAGTAGTATTCACGTCAATGGGAACGGAATCACCACTCTGCTGGGTACCTTTAACGATCCGCCCTTAGAAATATCCTCAGAATCAAACATCACACATACCATCATAGACGCTAGCAAATGCGCACCACTGGCCCGTCGATCCACCACACTTGCTGCCGGACATCGTCAGTCATGGCCTGTGAAGAGCTAGATGTTTACCTCTCCGGACTGGCGATAGCGAGCACAATGGACATCTCGAAATAACATTTGGACAATATTGAGAAGTGCCTGTCATTCCGTACAGAATCGGTTATGACGCGGAAGCAACCTCCCGGTACCTCGAGCAATGCAATGATCATTAATGGGCCGTAGCGTCGGCACCGAGGTTTTGCCAGTCGCATTTGCTAGAAAGGTCATCAGACACCTTTGACGAGAAACGCGAGCGGAGAGACAGACGTACATGTATAGCATGTAGAGGAGAAGAAACGCGGCACTAATCTATGTACTTCTCCATCGAAGGCAGGATGGATTCTGTATAAACAAGAGCATAAGTTTAAGCCCATACACGCAGAGGTACTTGATATGCCACATACCCTTAGGGGAGCATGTTTAGTCCCGCCATTTCAAGTATACGGAGCTGGTTACTGAGAAGATGGTTCGCGTCCGAATTGCCACTCGATCTTATTTTATCTTCGTAGCGGAGACAGCGAACTATGGTTCGCTCTTCGTAAATGACGGACGAGACCACAAGGAATAGTGTTACCTACCTTGATTCCAACATTCCAGTTCCTTGCTTGCGAGCCGTCATCTGATGATAGAGAGAGAACTTGTCAAAAAACCATGGGTCTGTTCAAATAGCAGGTTATACGTGGAGAGGCGGGTGGAGGATATGATAGTCGTACAGTTGTTTCCCAGTTAGTTGAAAACAAACAAAGACAGAGGCGTTCAGGGCTCGTAATTTGTCACCCGTCACGGCCACCACAAGTTTGACTCTAACTTCGAATATTCAACATGAACATGACCTCGCATCATATCGAAGACAACGAAATGCTCATCTCGAAACAACTCTACTATCTGGTCAGTGTGATTGCATGGATGACGCCGATAGCCACACCTCACCGACTTGCAGACAGATGCCATTGGAGTAGCGGGGGCGATAGAATTACTGCATGCCACGACGGGGAATGCAGCAATGTCTGCAGAAGTAGACCTAGGATCCATAGGAACAACACTGGTGAGCACGTCAGCTTAATATTCAAGACAACAGATAACTCATTCGCAATAGGCAAATTACGTCGCCACAGGATATGGACCTCCCCAGCTTGACGAACATCCGACTGCGACGACTCGCGTTACGGGGACCCTTCGCGAAGTGCCTCCATCTGACCCGGCCGCGTTCGATGCTTGGATAGTAGCTCGTTTTCTCCGGAACGTTGACACTTCATATCGGCACCCAGAGTGGCTATATGCGCGCAAACGAGCTCCGCGCTACATTCCGCCCACTGATCCTACCGCCTTCGACGCCTGGATCGTCTCCTTCTTTACCCGCAGCGAGGCCAACATGACCCACCATCGCGACGCCGTTCGCGATGAACCACACAACAGTACATTTGTAGATACACTGTCGGGCAGCCCATCGGGGTTGGCGACAGTGATGGCAGGCCAGTCATACCCCCCCGCACGGGCTTCCATGGTGGATTGTTCCTCCTGGGATCCCTCTATTGCTCCGCGTCTCGAGTCCCGTCATCGCCACTACAGTCCCCAGATAGCTCAGCAACGACGAGCTATCCGTTGTGTTCATGTCCCATGCGCATGTGTCGTAGTCGGGTAGCGAAATCAAGTTGTATCTGCAAGCCTCATTCAATGTCTTTTCAGAATGAAAGATCTTTCCAAAACTCACTTTTCGATGCTGGCAAGCCTATGAATACTCCAAGAAAACTTTGAGGTATGTTATGTATCAGAGCTGTTGACGACGAATAGAGACAACGGTGCCATGGTCCTCTCATCGTTGGCTGCTCTTCATCGGGAGAGATCATCAGAGAACGTCACCTGTGGTGACGAGACAGAAAGCATTGTTGCCAGCAGCAGGCTCAGATGTGGTGGTAGTGGTGGTGGAAGGAAAGAATCGGGACGGACGGATAGATATGTCACGTCACAATCTCTCTTTACCCTCGACCTCGACGTCCACGACGACTCGACATCTTCTCTGTTCGCCTTTCTTCCGACTGACACCTCCATAAGTCTCACGGCGCGAGCTAGTATTCTGCCATTTGAGGAAGGGAAGGTATGCCAATTTCGGGCTTGCTGTTGCTTTCTCTTGCTGAATACTATCACTGTACAGACTCTTTTTCTTGGGCGATTTTCTTTATTCTAGACCACGGTGCCGCCTATGTGTGTGACAATGAGCTCGCTGCTCGTCCAACGCAGGGCGATAGTCATATAGCCTACACAGTACCTGCACCAGGGCTTCGGCTTGCATATACCAACCTAGAGGCGCTCTGCTCGCCAATGGCTTCATTTTCCAGCTGGAATGGTGCTGCAAAGAGCAGAGAGTAGTCGGCAAAGAATGGTATGTTTTCCGTTCCCGGTCGTGTTACCTTTTCATATATCAGTCGTTAGATCATCGTCGGCACACAAACTCACAACGGTGCAACACATATCTCAAGGGGCGACGAGGACATACATGACCATGCTGAAGAAGTAGATGAAGGTCTCTAAGTGCGTTTTCCTGCTTTACTACGTTCTCCCAATCCCGACCACAACATATAGATCCCAAGAGCGCCAAGACACATTATCAAAAAAATCTATTCCTCGGCACTGAAGATTGCGTGTTGATCTGGGCGACGAGTCCCTCGAACTATCTATGATAACTCCTGCGCGGCACTCCTCCAGCTTCGACACCCGCAGCTGTTGTAGCGCCATCGTGTTGAGGAGCGGAGAGGACGATGCTCCAGGTTCCTTGGCCGTCTGTACGATCCAGTGTCATATATGCGACCTCTGGATCGACATGAAGAGTGCAAAGTACGCCGCCATTTCATAACTGTATAGTAGCGAGGCGATTTGAGTGGTACGCTACTCTTCTCTTAATTTGGATTGATTTACTCATAATATATTGCTCCAGTGCCTCGACGTCTCGACTTGAGCTTAAGCCTAGGTCCAGCGAAGTGTTCAATTCGTGTAGCAATCTATATCTTTTGTCTTTCGCTGTAAGGTCTATTCTTAAACTGTTGTAAACTGTAAGAAAACTGATCAGGAAGGATAGCGATGCGTGGAATGCCAAGCGTCGGAACGTCCCTTTATTGGTTTAAAGATCGCCTTCGACAATTGTAACATACCAATGAAGTTCTCAGAACGACACCACCAAGCCAACGTGATCGTCCCGTCGCGGTCGTCGGCATCTGTGTAGCCACGAAATGCCGGCGGAGATTGCCCTAATCGAAGACACGGGACGAGCGGAGGCACTGGCTCGTTGTGGCTGGACGGCTTGGCAGTCACCAATCTTTCCCTTTCGGAAAAGATCGCCTTGGGTAATGATCGACGAATTCTACCGCCCAGCCAAAGCGATTGAATCGGTTGGGCTTGGCTCGACAATAAGCGGTGTATCGTTTCTCGCGTCAGCACAGGTTGCATTAGCGTTCTCCATCCAACCTGGATATCAACACTTAACGCAGGATTCATTTGAGGCTTGGCCATTGAAATGAATTCTGCGCTGCATTTTATCGCCGCACGCTTCACTGACCTCATGTCGGGCCTTGTCTTATTCTGAATGTTTCGTCCGCACCGTATCAACCATGTCTCAACCACCCTCTTTCCTCAATGACATGCTCGCTGCAGAGATTCTCATTCCTCATTCAAACGCGACCTTCCCAACACCATATATATATGTCTCGAACCGCAACGACCCTTCGCCTGCCGGGGACATCATCTCCATCTTTTCCACAGAGGCGGAGCTTATTGCCGAAGTGCGGTCGGGTCTCAAACATCTCCGTGGCATGGCTTTTGGCGGGCCGGACGACAAGTGGCTGGTTGCTGGAGGCGCGCAAGGAGGAGGTATTAAGATTTTTGAAAGGGTTAATGATGGAAAAGGTTTGGTGGAGATTGCAGCTAATAATGAGGCCGAATCTCCGACAGGCTTTTTGTGGTTATAAGGTAACTTTGTGAGAGGGAATATTTGGCGTTCACAGCAGCGATATTTCTCAGAGACGAGTTGTTTGTTCGCTGGTGCCTTCCATAGCCTGGCTACATAGATTCTCATGGTACATAACCATGGACGACTCGAAGCTTAGATTTCATACTTATAGGATCTTGGAGTTATTGAGGTACGGCTCGGACGTGGCAACGGAAAGTAGGTTCGGAAGAAAAAGGGAGCGTCGCTAAATAGAACGGCGTAGCGTTAATCTCAGCTGGTTGGTAAAAGCTATGTATTAGATACCTAAATAGAATGGCGTAGCGTTACTACAATATGGTAAGTATGACATTAGGACAAATATATGTAGAGGTACTCACATCTCAGCTGGTTGGTAAAAGCTGAGATGCGAGGCTGTGCATTGTGAACGAAAAAGGAAAGTAAAATCAAATACGTCGTCCGTGTGCGTCTCGTACTGCTACTACGTCCAACATAGGATACTAATATGAGTAGGATTCTTCTATAAACACGCTACATGAATCACCTGTTTTTACTCTTCCAACACATAATGATACTCGGCGAATTTCACACTCTATTTGATTCCCAAATCTATGTGAGTCCTATTCTTAGTAGTAGTGTACAGCCCGGGTTGCCGGGTCGGGTGCCTGCCGGGTCGGGCTCGGGTCAGAAATTTGAGACCCGGGGTATACCCGGCTCACCCGGATGACCCGGCTGTATTACTAATGTGTTGGCAAAAACTTAAAGTCAGTTGGCTCAGTTGTTATAACACTTGTCTCTTATTATTTTGGATGGTCCGCGGATGTTCAAATCCCGCGCCAACCAAATATTTGAGCTGTTAGCAGGGGTTATGACACACTTGGACATCTTGAAATCAGTTTTCGGGAGGCGCAACTGCGTTATAAATCATGTTCTAGGTAAAACAATTCAATTTTGTATATTAAAAATTTAATTCTACATCTATTTAAATCAATCCGGGTCGGGTGACCCGGTAACCTGTGTGACCCATAGCTTACCCGTGACCTGTGTGACGGGTACGGGTTTTTTCCGGGTTCGGGTCGGGTCAGAAAATTCAGACCCGGACCCGACCCGGGCTGTACACTACTTAGTAGGTGACGATCCTGTGCTTATGAGAATTTCGCGGCTTCGAATGTTGGGGTTTCAATCAAGCTTGAATTCAGCCTGAATCAACCGGTGCATTAAAAATTTTCTACTTATATGTGACTTCAGAAACTGCTACTACCTGTTACATATAAGTAATATCTTTTCTAAGGCTAATATTTTAACTTCACTGAAAGAAAGAAAAGAATTAGGTGTACAGTATTATAGGAATATTCTTGATAAAGTCGTCAAGTTCTATCAGCAGCGAATCAATGAATGCACAAGACTCTTCTCTTCTGCAGAAAATATAGCGTGACGCCGGGGAGAACTGAATATACTCCTGGACAGTGAAGACAGGGGAAAAAGAGGGCTATTCTGGGGGCCGTTAAACGACGCCTGGGCAGCATTTTTGGCAGCTTCTCATAGAGAACGCCGAATGGTACGCACAATTCATGTTTGTTTGGCTCTGGAATAGCGATCATGTTCAGGGGTGGCCTCAAAGCATAATCCTTTTCACGACTGCTCAATGCCTTCACATCCTCGTGTTTATCAGCTTGGAGATGTGGTACGAAGAACGTAAAGGGGAAAGGGGCAATGTTCTCTGTGTTCTCGTCGGGGTTTGGAGTGGCCACTGCTGTGGAGGTAGAAGAGAAGCTCGTTTCGGAGCCATCATCTGAATCGGAGGTGCTATGGGCATGTGGGTATACGACTACATCCACCTCTTTGCCTGACATCTGTGAAAGGACGGGAGACTAAAGAACAAAGTTAAGGCAAAGCAACGACATGAGAAACAATGGTACACTAACTTTGAACGTCGAGTCGTTGCTGATGAGCACAGGTTCTAGGTCAACGGCGACGCGAAATGGTGTTATCGTATCAAAAGGCATGTGGAACACATTGATAGTGGTAAAGATATGAGGAAAGGAGAAATAGTTATGGGTGGAGTTTTATGTTGGCATTCGGATAGAAATGCGGTGCCACTTGTGTTATCTGGTTCTTTCTTGAATCAGGGGCGTAGCATCTTTGTTCTACTGTTCGGGACAATACCCTGCATGTGTTTGTTAGTTTCCTTATATATGACTGCCATCGTGACGTCTAGCCCACCACGGGGTGAATGCATTGTTATGAGTGTTAGCATTAGTGATAATTACAAGATAATTATCCATAATACCTGGAACGACGCGTCAGGATGCATCGCATAAGTGATTTCACGTGAACGTGACCAGGTCTGACCGTGTCCGAGTCCTGGGCAAGCCCTGACAGTAACACTAACAAGAGGAAATATCAGCATGCAAGATACTTATACTGCGTGAAGGATCTCTTAGTGGCCAAGCAGCACGCAAGCCTGGCAGACAGAAGTAGACCTTTCACAGGGAATACAAGAGAGGACTTCTAAATATTAGTTGAAAGGGCGCAGACCTTAGCATCCCGATACGTACGGACTACACCTTTATCCTAGCAGGCCAATGTTCAGGGCTTGCATTAGCGCTCATCAACGCGGCGCGGAAATTCTTCTCTCTATCCATCTCACCTGTAACCAGTCCGTCCAGGAACAACCCCAAACGCAGATCCTCCCTTCCCAAACATTTTCCTCACATCATCAACCAACTCCTGAGGCTTTTCATGCACGGCAAAGTGCCCTCCACCAATATATTCGGATTCGAAAACGATATTGCCATTGACATGATTCCAACTTTGACCACGAGTCAGGAAAATTGACATTACAGAGTACCGAGGTACTCACATATGAGGAATGCCCTCAAGTTCCTTTGGGAAGTATGATATCCCATGCGGAATAGCAGGTTTTTTCCCTGTTGTAGCGATATCGGTTGGGCCGAAGGCTTCGTAGTATATACGGATAGATGCTGTTGCACCCGATCTAGAGAACCAATAGATGGAGACCCATGTCAGAACTACAAAGAACACAATATTAGATGGGGGCACATGAAGGTCGACTTTTGCACTACTGACCTTCATTGTCATCCCAAGGGTACTCGTCCGTCCAGTTCATCAATTTTTCAAAAATCCACGCAAGGAGACCTACTGGGGAATCGGCGAGTGAATATCCCAGTGTTTGAGGTTGCGTAGAATGTTCCACTGAATAGCTGCTTCCTTTGGTGTGGAACCATTTTGTACGTTCCAAGCCCACTTTCTCCATCGCTGTGTATGGGGTGAGGAGGTACTGAATATAGAGTAGCGGATCGCGGATGGTTGGAGGATGAGACCTGATGTCATTCAGGTTCGTTGAAGCAGAGAGAACACAGGACGACACTTACCACGGCCAAGGCATGTTGGTATGCCAACGGATAACGCCCGTCTCATTAATAAACACCTCTAATGACAGGTCAGAGATTATCAATAAATCCCTCTGCTCTGCCAGGACATGCGATAGTGTGGTGTCCGGTTACCGGTGTCTTGAGCATTCCGAATACGGGTTGCTCCTTTTGGTACGCATTTGGGCTGATTCGGTGTGCTGTGGTGCGCCGATGTTTGGCAGCTTTTGGGTGAATGGGATTTTCTTTGTACTAGCTGGATATCGGCTCGGGTTCAAAATAGCTCAAGAATGTATACTATATTATACTGCAATGCTAATACAACAACATGGGTAGTGTATGGGAAATCAGGATGAAATCTTTTGAGAAAAAAGAAACATGAAATATGGGAGAGCGGCGACAGCGGCATTAGGGGGGAAATAGCCAGCACTGTTTGCTCCAGCACCCTCAGAAATGGGTTGGGATATAGAAATAACGGTGCTGAGTGGGATAGTCGTCAAGCAAGAGTGGGTGTTTTCTGGCAGGGGGAGAAATGTCAATGATGATGGTGCCAGCATCAAGAAAATAGCCAGAACCATTATTTAATAATATTTCCACCACCTTATAAAGCTGGGGTGTACTGAATACGATGGCAAGAGGGAGAGTTGTGAATCGAAGAGACATTGGTAGAGTGAAAATGGCGTGGACATCACACGAGACAGCGAGCTCGTGGGAACAAAATGCCTTTGATTGCTGTCTGGATATTCGGTCTGACATTTCCGAGTCCTATTCCTCAGCGACCACGATGCTCCTACACTTGTTCCTGACATCTACATCCTAGGAAAACTATTTTCTATGGTTTATTAGATGTTGAAATTATGTCATGAATTTTTTCGCATCAAATAGAGCATGTATACATCCAATATTGGCAGATTACCACCTTTTCGTCTGACCTGAACTCGTCTTTAGGTTACTATCCCTTCACGTTTGTGCCAGTAGTGTCTAAAAAAATCCCCAATATATATTTAGGGACTATAATATGATATACTATATATTTCCGGATGATCCGAGGCCTCTGTAAGTGTTTCAATGAGTATTGGTCAGATGAATTTCAACATTCGCAGAGTCATTCAAAAGTACAGTAAACCATAGTTCAACGACATACATTGCTTTAAGGGCCGTGTATTGCTACTTTGGAAAATTGCTTCAGCAAAGATAAAATGCTATATGCAGTACAAAAAATACCTTTTCGCCAACCCCTCGCACCTCTGCAGACTTTGTTCAAGTAACTGTTAAATACTCTCGCTGCATATCTACGGCTCTTGATCTGAAACTCGGCATTCACAGCTATAAATTGATATATATCATGTAATCAGTATCCTTTTAAGAGTAGAGATGAAGGCCGATGTGTTATGATTTAACCACTTTTATTCTTTTTACTTACATAACCCAGGCCACTGGACCGGCCGGACCGCTTATCATACAGACACCAAGCAGTGGCTTCGACACTACGCACTACATGGCGTAGTAGCCACTTCCACCTTGCACCTTATCGTGTGATAATGTGCCAGGTTGAAGTGTCTATCGCTTCGATATTGCGTGCTCAAGCTTTCCACTCTCACGAATGGTTTATATTTAGACCCTTACTTTTAGTATTTAAGTAGCTAAGCTCTCGCTAGATATACCCTAGCTTCGAGCTAACGTTTAATCTATACCGAAACTATCGCCTTATCTATCGCTAAGACTAAGGACTTAGCCTTAACTCTCAATCATCTAAAGAACTCATCGGTGACTGCCCGAACGCGAGACAGCCGTTGTTTATCTTTGATTGAAGTTCGGGTCTAACATTTAGCTCGAAGCTTCCCCTGGTTCCTTAACCAGAACCCTCATGTTAACGACACTCCAGGCAATCTTAATTGCAGTCTTTTTTGGAGTCGGAACCGCTCTCTTTGCAGCAGCAGTAGTGCTAGCAGTATTGCATGAGTACGGATTATATCCTCGCCCTCAACAAAACCAGATACGCTATCCCCCACCCGCTATAAACCATGTCCTCCCACAGCAGCCACCACTGCTCCACGTCTACCCACCCATATCTGGGCAAAGAACCGAGGCAATCCACCAGCACCCTCGCGTCGTCAACCGGCGAACCACGGAAGATGACGTTCTTAGGGAAATGGAAGCAGGCGTTCAAGAAGGAAGTGCTAGAGACACTGCCAGAGCAAGGCACTCTCTTACACAAGATTCTGCAACCGGCTCCGCCGGCCATACCCCCCATCCCTATCGACCAGCTCGCGCCACTCGAGCAGCAGACCTGGCAAGGTACCTCGTTCGACTCGGCCTGGGGGAAGTCGGCGACGGAGCAACTCCAGTTTCAAAGCAACCTGCCAGCGACAGTATTGGGACTATACCAGCCAACCCCTCACTCGATCTTACCGAGCTATGGGACAACGTCAACCTTCCACCCACAGCCTTCTACCCCCGACGAGGAAACCCATATCGACGAAGAACTCCGGAGCCAGAGTGTGTACCAGAGCCGCCTGTCCAGATCACAGAGCAGCCTCCAACACCCCCAATCTCGCCCAGGGAGTCGACGCCAGAGTTCGAGCAGCGACCAGAGAGCTCGAGTCAGGCAAGACTCCGCCCAGTTCGCCCACCTCGAAGAAGGCACAGGCGAGAGGATAACGTCGGGTACGACCCGGACACCGGACTCACCTCAGCCGAGAGAAACCGGATCGACGACGCATGGGCACGGTCAGACACCCCTAGGCCTAGGGCAGGGAGCGTCGGGTATGACCCCTTCACCTTCCGCGACCAGTATAACAGGGAGAGACGAGGGGCAGAGCGAGTCATCGCAAGGCTCAGAACGGCCAATGTTGCCACGGAACGAGTCAGCGAGGGTGAGAGCAGCGGAACCAGTACAGAGGTACTCCCCGAGGCAGGGCATGTCAACGGGAACCCCTGGGGAAGCCCCGCCGCCTCCCCAACTCCCCCGCCACCAGAACCCCGAAACACTCCACCGGCCGATCACCCCGATAACCATGCCCCAGGCTCTCTATCTCCTCACCACGGGTAAATTAACCCGACTCCCCGAAATACTTTTTCATGCCACGTTACTCGACCTATTTAATCATTTCAAAGAAGAACTACTAGCGGATCAGGACTGGGCCAGAACCCCAGCCGGAATGGACTACGGTCATTTCGGATATGACTATATCCTAAAGGAAGAAGCCAGGCACTTCGCCCATCAGGCTTACAATATGATCCATCGGGATCAACCTCTCCGGGTCCCCGCCCGTTACCAACGACCCGATTATACGTACCCCGAACCAATGCCAGACGAACCCCTGGTACCGCCACGACGGGCCAAAATACCCATTCCCCGCTACCCGGTACCGAGTTACGCTTATCCCCGGGGGTATGGACTGCCAGGCACGCAAGCGCCGCCTAGGCTTTTCGCTGCCGCAGATGACAACGCCAGACCACCCGGACCGCCGCAACAGCCGATTCCCGATCCCATACAACCCGCAGCCCCACCCGTAGCCCAGAGGTGGGCACCACCGCAATATCCCCCGCCGCCAGGACCACCGGATCCACCCGCCCCCTGGGTTCTCAATGAAGACGCTCAAGGACCCTGGGCATCGTTAAAGCCCGAGATGGTCAAGGTTCCCGAGAACTTTAACGGCGACTCCAACGACATTGCCCGATTCTTCTCCCAGTGCGACATGTACTTTTCCGTATTCAACCAATACTTCCGATATCACCCACACAAGGTCATCTTCTGCGCATCACGATTCAGAAAAGACGCTCAAGTCTGGTGGGAATTATGTGCCAGGGAACTCGGAAGGAACATCAACGGAGACCAGTTATATCCGGCATACGAGAACTTCGTAGGCGAAGTCAGACGACGGTTCTGGAAGGATGCCAATGCGGAGATCAAGTTCGCACAGTGGGAACGATTGTGACAGAGCACCTTCCCTGACGGCGACTTGTTCTTCCAACAGTTCGACTCGCTTGCATTCGAAGCAGGGGTTATCGGAATCGATCAGATGATGGTGGCGCAAGTAAAGAAAGCGTGCCGCTCCTCCACCAAGGACATCATCTATGCGTCGGACGCAGACCCCCCACGAAACTATCCCGAGTGGAAGCGTCGCATACTCCGCATCGATCACAACTGGAGAACGAAGAAAGCCGAGTCTAGCGGAGGAGTTAAAGTAGCGGATTGGAAACAGCAGGCGAAGACGACCCCGCCGTGGAAAGGAAATCAGCAGCAGCAGCAGCAGGCCGGCACCCCGGAAAAGAAAACCGGAACTGGCACTACATACGGAGGCGGGGGGAAGCCCATGGACATCGACGCCCTGCGCGCCAAAGCAAAATGCTTTGGATGCGGGGACCTCGGACACTTCAAACGGGAGTGTCCCAAGCGCGCCAAAAGCAAGGAAGAACACTTACGACGGGTCGAATACTATTGGGACCACGTCGCAACGAAGGAGAAGACGGACTCGAAAGTTGAGGAGGTAAAAGACGGGGCCGAGCAGTGAGCGATTCCGCTGACTTGGCCAAGGACTTAGTTTCATCCGGTACGCATTTGTCGCCCGCTAGTCAGGCTCATTGTATTTCAGTAGTTTCAAACGTGCATTCGAATATACCAATCTGCGACTTCACTACCGAGACAAAGACTAAGGAAGAATCGAAACAGAACGTCGGGATACCACCGACTAAACGTTCGGCGAGTAACTCATCACGAGCGAAAGCGGCGAACGAGAAGGCACCCACCATAGTGCTACCCGTCATAACAGCGCCTAATGAGCGACTGGATGGGACAGGGGAACAAGCACCTTCATTGAAGGGACACGCCCCCTCTGAAGCAGAGGAACCGGTTTCCTCTGAGGCGGCTCTACGGGGTCCCAGCTTCGCTGGGAGTTTCGAGGGAATAGCTTCGGTGAAACCTCCCCTGGTAAAAGAGAACACCGCATGGCTACCCACAGCTACGGACGACCTGAACACCATGCGCAGCGGGCGAACCCGACAAGAGGGCCCCAGGAGCGCGACCCAGCGACAAGACAAGGACTGGGACCAGGTTGGCAGAGGCCCCGGGACAGGTGAGCGGAACGTTTCGCATAGTCCCGAGGAGGAGGGTGAGGCTGTTCCGCATTCTGCTACGGTCCAAGTGCAGCCCGTCGTCGCTACTCGCGGCGACTCCTCGGTCAAGACGAACTTGCTGCTAGAAACCAACACACCACCGGGCGATCCCAACGAAGGCGCACATGTGGCAAGAACCGTTGGATGCGCAACGGCCCCGACCAAGACAGCCGAACGGGAGGAAACTGCTAGCGCCCAGGCGGTAAAAAGGGGGCCCCAGGTACAGTTAGAAGAAATTCCAGATGAGGAGGATGATACGAGTTTCCGACGAAGTCAAGAAGCTAACCGAACCCCTTCTATAGCCCCTGAGGTGACCCAGTCGACGGTAGCCGAACCAATAGGTTCCGGCGCGAAGACTGAGAAGGTCCCACATGAGTGGCTAAAGCCGTTTGGAGCCGAATGGACGTTGCGCGGGATTAGAGAAGCCAGAACAGAGTCGGAAGCCAAAGCGATTCTAAAAAACTGGATCCATAAGGCACGGGCCGAAGAAGTGGTGGATGAGTTGCTAGAAGGGTTGAAGGGAGCTACGCGCATCAACGCGCTAGACTGGATGGAAGAACTGCGGGAACCCAAACGCTATATCTGCCGAGTAAGCGGAAGCGAGAAAGCCCTCACAACCGACATCCAAATCGAAATGCCCGGCCGCACTTCCCGAATCTCCTCCTCTGCCCTAGTCGATAGTGGCTGTACTAGTAGCGCCATCAGCCGAACCTTTGTTGAAAAACACAACATCCCTACCCGCGCCACGGCAGCGCCCATTACCGTTTACAATGCGGACGGATCAAAAAACAGTGCGGGACGGATCACCGCCTTCGCTGAATTACGCATCATCATCGGAGACCACGCCGAGCGCATAGATTTAGCCGTCACGGACTTAAAAGATCGTGACATATTCCTAGGACATGATTGGCTAATCAGGCACAACCCATTGATCAATTGGCGGACCGGAAAAATGACGTTCGCCCGATGCCAATGCCGTCATATTCCACTCCCCTTACCTGATGCGGATCCGTATGACAAGTGGGATGAGGAGCTGGAGGAAGGTGACACTATCCTAGCAATAAGCTTTGAAGAAGCTATTCGCATCAGGGCAATGCGACACGTGGCAAATGACCTAGCGGCCAAGGCGAACGCGGAAAAGAAAGCCAAAACGTTTGAAGAAATGGTCCCCGAGTGGTGCAGAGACTTCGAAGATTTATTCAATAAAGAAAACTTTGATGATCTACCAGAGCCTAAGCCGTGGGACCACGCCATCGAACTCATCCCCAATGCGAACGCCAATCTCGACTGCAAGGTATACCCACTTAACCGAGCGGAGCAGGAAGAGCTTGACAAGTTTCTTGACGAGAACTTGTCTAGTGGAAGGATACGCCCATCCAAGTCACCCATGGCATCGCCCTTCTTTTTCGTTAAAAAGAAAGACGGCAAGCTAAGGCCAGTCCAAGACTACCGGAAGCTCAACAAAATGACGATTAAAAACCGTTATCCTCTCCCGTTAATCTCCGAACTCATGGATAAACTACGCGGCGCCAAATACTTCTCCAAACTCGATGTGCGGTGGGGATATAATAACGTTCGAATCAAAACGGGAGATGAGTGGAAGGCAGCCTTTAGAACAAATCGTGGCTTGTACGAGCCGACGGTCATGTTCTTCGGGCTTACCAATTCGCCTGCTACCTTCCAGTGGATGATGAACGATATTTTCAAAAACCTCATCGCGTCCGGAAAGGTGACCATCTATCTGGACGACATCCTTATCATGTCCAAAACCAAAGAGGAGCATCGCCGTATCACAAGGGAAGTGTTGGCGACTCTAAGGAAGCACAAGCTGTTCCTTAAAGCCGAAAAATGCGAATTTGAAGTCCTAGAAACGGAGTACTTAGGCGTCATCATCAGCGAAGGGAGCATCCGTATGGACCCGGTCAAAATCAAAGGCATTGCCGACTGGCCAATACCTACCAAGAAAAAGGAGCTCCAATCCTTTTTAGGCTTCACCAATTTCTATCGACGATTCATTAAAAACTACAGCAAAATCGTGAAGCCCATGACTCAGTTAACAGGGAATGACCCATGGAAGTGGGGAGAGACGCAGCAGGAGGCCTTCGAGCAGCTAAAGAAGCAACTAGCGGAGGACATCATACTCGCGATACCAACCAACGAAGGGAAGTTCCAAGTAGAAGCCGATGCTAGTGAGGGAGCCATTGGCGCAGTCCTTTCCCAGGAGCAGGATGGAAAATGGAGACCCGTATCCTTCCTATCAAAATCACTCTCGGTTACAGAGCGTAACTACGAGATTTACGATAAAGAACTCCTCGCAATCATGCTCGCTCTCGAAGAATGGAGGCACTACCTTATGGGCGCATACCAAGACTTCGAGATTTGGACAGATCATCAAAATCTCCAGTACTTCCGAAAGCCCCAGAAAGTGAACCGACGCCAAGCCCGATGGATCACTGAGCTGGCAGAATACCATTTCACCCTTCATCACAAAGCCGGCACTGCCAACAAGAAGGCTGACCTTCTCTCTCGGCACGCAGATCATGATCAGGGACAGGACGACAACGACCAAGTAGTAGTCCTGTCTCCGGAGCACTTCAGGGCAATGATCATGCCAACCGTTGAAGAGACCCACCGAGACGTACGAGTAGCCACAAAAAACAGTCGTCTCTGGGATCGAGCCGTTGCAAGCTCTCTGGACCACGATCGGGGAATGAAGATGACAGACGGACTCATCTGGTACGACGGCAGGATCTACGTCCCACGAGATCATACCCTCCGCGGAGAAATCATCGCTCGATCCCACGACCACATCACCGCTGGACACCCAGGTATCGAAAAGACCAAAGAACTCGTCCTACGAGAGTTCTGGTGGCCGAAGATGAAAAAAGACATTGAAATCTACGTACGAGCCTGTGAAACTTGCCAGCGAGCGAAGAGCAGCAATCAGGCCAAGGCAGCACCGCTACACCCCAACGAAATACCGTCCCGCCCATGGACTCACATCTCTGTAGACATGGTTACTGGACTACCCAAGAGCAACGGACACGACGCTATCATCGTAATCGTTGACCGCTTCTCGAAGGAAATCATCCCTGTCGCATGCTCCACAGAATTATCCTCCGAAGGCTGGGCAAAAATCCTATGTGATGAAGTATATGCCAAACACGGAATGCCCCAGGTTATCATTTCAGACCGGGGAACCGTATTCGTATCCAAGTTCATGAAAGACCTCTACGATCTCCTCCAAGTCAAAGGAAACGCCTCAACCGCCTATCATCCCCAGACAGACGGACAAACTGAACGGGTGAATCAAGAAATTGAGAAGTACCTTCGCATGTTTGTCAATCATCTTCAAACCGACTGGGCGGAATGGCTTTCTCTCGCCGCATTCGCACACAACAATCGCGTACACTCCTCCACTGGCAAAAGCCCATTTGAAGTCAACTACGGCTTTAACCCGAACGTATTACCAGGAACGAAAACCACCACCCCTTTCCGTACCCCTGCCTCCGACTCCTTTGTCTCCAAAATGCAGGAAATCCATGTTACCGCCCAGAAATCACTCGAAAAGGCTGCAGCGCAAATGAAAACGCAATACGACAAAAACAAGCGCCCCGCCATCGAATATAAAGTAGGCGACAAGGTCTGGCTTGACACAACCAACCTCCATCTTCCCCGACCAAAGAAAAAGCTCGACGATAAACGCACAGGCCCCTTTGAAATAAAAAGCAAAAAGGGCGCCTCAGCATACACTCTAAAGTTACCAGTCAACTGGAAAATCCACCCTACCTTCAACGAATCGCTACTCACCCCTTACATCCCGCCCGCATTCCCGAACCAAGAACAACCTCCTGCTCCACCACCGGACCTGATCAACGGCGACGAACTCTACGAAGTCGAAAAGGTCTTAAACAGCAGGCAACGAAGTGTTCGAGGGAGACAGGGAGAACCATCAAGGATCGCTACGGATTACTTCGTTAAATGGAAGGGCTATGGACCAGAGTCAAATAGTTGGGTATGGGAAGGCAACATGGATGCCGACGAGTTGATCGAAGAATTCCTAGCAGAACATGTCGACGGAGTGGACACCAAAATCGTAACCCCGAACAAAGCCGTCACCATGATCCTAGATCACGAATATGACAGTAACAGCGATGTTCGATACCTCGTCCAACGATTAGATGGATTCCAAAAATGGGTCAAAGCCCTCAAACAGTACAACTTCGAGTGGCACGAACTCCTACAAGACTACTGGAACAACGAGTCTGACGACGGAGAACCACCAATTGGGGATGAAGATCAGACCGATGATGCGTATGGAGGAGAGGCCAGAGGAATGCACCAAGAAGACTTCCCAAATGACTGGAGCGGACCATAGCGGCAGTCGGGACGCCTGCCTTAAGAAGGGGGTAATGTTACGATTTAACCACTTTTATTCTTTTTACTTACATAACCCGGGCCACTGGACCGGCCGGACCGCTTATCATACAGACACCGAGCAGTGGCTTCGACACTACGCACTACATGGCGTAGTAGCCACTTCCACCTTGCACCTTATCATGTGATAATGTGCCAGGTTGAAGTGTCTATCGCTTCGATATTGCGTGCTCAAGCTTTCCACTCTCACGAATGGTTTATATTTAGACCCTTACTTTTAGTATTTAAGTAGCTAAGCTCTCGCTAGATATACCCTAGCTTCGAGCTAACGTTTAATCTATACCGAAACTATCGCCTTATCTATCGCTAAGACTAAGGACTTAGCCTTAACTCTCAATCATCTAAAGAACTCATCGGTGACTGCCCGAATGCGAGACAGCCGTTGTTTATCTTTGATTGAAGTTCGGGTCTAACACGATGATTTTCGGAGTCTTGAAGAAACACCTTGAGAGTAATATTCAAGTTCAGCATATGTTTTCATTGAAAGCTTCGATCAGTGGCTGTGTTGTCAGGCATGTAACCTGTTCCTTACATCGTCGTCCAACACCCTCATACCAGTGTCTCTAAGCTCCAGCTCTCAACACCGAGACAAGTTACAATGCAAGTACCTTCATTTCATTCTCCAATCCTGCTGTCCTTTCAAGCTCACCCATACTACAGACCCCACCAGGCCAAGGAGGTGTTTCTGCAACAACAACCCTGACTGCAGCTGGCATAGTATCTATTCCCTTATTTTTATGATTGATACGATAGCACTGTCCGAGTCCCGATTCTTTATTTGACCCCTCCATCGTCACAAATAACGACCAGCTACCATATTCGGATCGGCCCGTGGTTCCTGAACCTATCAGAAACAACCATCTTATCTCTTGTTCGGTCCAGGATATAATCAGCATTGAGGTGGGAACAAGCACCCTATTTTAGAAGCTGCTCACACCCGCCTGTTCATCGCCGAACATGGCCGCTTTGCGAGCCCTGGGACATGAAAGGGTTTTATTAATAAAAACAACACCTCTCGTGTCAGGACTTTATCAATGATTTGGGCCTTATGGCCTGGGTATGCCAAGCTTTGCTATGTTTACCTCCATAGACATGAGCAATCGTTTGTGTGATCTTTTCGGAATTGTCATTGCCAGCGTGGAGAAAAACTGTTGCTGAGTATGCTCACGAACGCTCCCCAATCGCCTCCCTGTGTGACTGCAAGTGCAAAATCAGCAGAGGCTGTCAAGGAAAACCATTATAACGCACTATACTCATTATAACCGAGAGCTAATATGAGCTTGTTGGTGACCTACAACGTGCTTTTGTGTCAATGGTGCAGTAGGCCTGCTTGTGAAGAAGCATACCTCAGCGTACTGCGCAAGCCTAAAGTTTTGCTTTTTGCTGGCCTCTGAGAACCCATATCCCGGTAAGCTCAGCGCGACGACATGGAAGCTTGGATGTTCTGGAGATGATGCCATCAGAAGCAGGAGAATCTTTCGTACTTCGATGAAGCTTCCCGGCCCTATGAAAAGAAATAGATTAACGGGCACCGCGCCCAGGTAATAGAATCGTCACCTACATCCATGAACAAAGAGCAAAGGCACGGCTCCTTCAACTTCACTCTTCTTGCGCACATAGTGAATGTTCAGAACCCCAAAACTCTCGACCTCGATGTCGCGAGTGAACTGCGGGAGCTCGGCATTGAGAGCAGCTTCTTGGGCTTGCCAGTCGAAACCGTCTTTCCATCGAGCCACCAGACGCTGTATATCCTTCAGCGGCACACCATACTTCGTTCCAGAGTCTTCAAGTTCATCTGGAAATGTAACCAAAGCAAGCTTTTGTTGAAGGATCTTGAGCTTGTCCTCTGGTATGGATATTTCGAAGGGGAATTGTGGTGATGTGTTACGATTTAACCACTTTTATTCTTTTTACTTACATAACCCAGGTCACCGGACCGACCGGACCGCTTATCATACAGACACCGAGCAGTGGCTTCGACACTACGCACAACATGGCGTAGTAGCCACTTCCACCTTGCACCCTATCGTGTGATAATGTGCCAGGTTGAAGTGTCTACAGCTTCGATATTGCGTGCTCAAACTTTCCACTCTCACGAACGGTTTATATTTAGACCCTTACTTTTAGTATTTAAGTAGCCAAGCTCTCGCTAGATATACCCTAGCTTCAAGCTAACGTTTAATCTATACCGAAACTATCGCTCTATCTATCGCTAAAAGACTAAGACCTTAGCCTTTACTTTCAATCACAGAAGGAACTCAACGGTGACTGCCCGAACGCGAGACAGCCGTTGTTTATCTTTGATTGGAGTTCGGGTCTAACATGATGCCATGGAGGATGTCAGAATGACACTAATGGTTATGTCAGCTTTACTTATACGATACCACCCATCAGGGTCGCCTACCCTTGAAGTCAAGTTGAAGATCCTCGGAAGAAGTTGCACTTCCGAGGAGGAAAACCAAAGTTGCGTTGCCTTTAAAGGTCTATAGTCGAGTCATAATTGCATGCGACCATCACGATGGCAGTGACTAAGGCAGACTCCTTCCCACTCTCCTTCATGGGGGGTAAAAGCTGCTTCGCAGCTATGGGAGGTTCTTACTATGAAATTATTATCTTATCTTATCTGTTCACATGACTTTCACATCTTTCTAAACCTTATTTTTTTTTACCCCCCACTATGGAGACTGGTGTCTTTTGCTGTGGCGCGTTGCACGTGTTTGGCTAGGCCATTTGTTGTGTAGGGAATGGGAAGACCACGACAATGACTGTCGAGCCATTTGGGTGCCTTCAATTTCATTTAAGCCCCGTTGCACTGTGCAGGACACTTTTTGGGGCACATAGACTATAATATTAGGGATGGTCACTGGGGCCAGCAGCTCAGCTGTACTCAAAAGGGCAGAATATGTATGTAGAACATCATAATTCGATACAGAATTTTTTCTGCGGGAGGTTATACAGACATGTGGTCAACGTTAGTTACACAGTTCTAGGCAACAAATTTCACCAATATGAGGCAGATTCGAAGATTATTTTAGCTGTCAAGCCTTTGTCAGGAGGAGAAGGGAAAGACTCAGCCAAACACGCGCAACGTGCCACAGCAAAAGACGCCAGTCTCCGTAATGGGGGGTAAAAAAAAATAAGGTTCATAAAGATCGAAATCTCACGTGATAGATAAGATAAGATAAACGTCATAGGCAAAGGAGTAGCTGCGAAGCAGCTTTTACCCCCCATGGAGGAGAATGGGAAGGAGTCTGTGACTAAGGCTGCTGTTGAACATGAGCTCACTCAAATCATTCAAATCATGAAATGTCAAATCGGCTCCGGCACCGAGACCGGCACTTCCAACGTGGGGTATTGACTCTGCGGACGTTGCCATGGCGAAAGCTCAAGACGCAGTGGAGACTAAACGGAGATTCAAAACCGCGACGCGTCGCATACACGTGACCCACAATGTCGGCTGAAATGATTATTATTATCTTCAGACATTTATTTGAGGCTCATCGTGTTTTCAACACAGAAAGGTCAGATACCGATAGTCAATCATTCAAGAACTGAACCGAGATATCTCTTGTCTGCCACGATGTCGGACTCACGGCGAGCTAACTCACAATGCCAACTGAGTACTGCACAAGCACTGCAAGATATCTTCGACATTTATGTGCTACCAGTGACAGCAGTACTGCGATCCTGACAGAATATGCTGTTGCATTTCACCACACACGAATTACAGCTTGGTCCTGGTAGCCTTATTTTCACGACTTGTAATCCTCATCAGCCGCGTATCAAACCTTTGCTCCCCGCTCCTCTTACCTATAACCAGTCTTCCCGGGAACAGCCCCAAACACGGGACCTCCCTTCCCAAACATCTTCCTCAGATCATCCACTAATTCTTGAGGCTTTTCATGTGCCGCAAAATGTCCACCGCCGGTATGTTCGGATTCAAAAACGACGTTAGCGTTAGTACGAATCCAGCTGTGATGGTGGCATCAGTACGGATTGGCGGGAGAACATATGCGATACTTACAGACGAGGAGCAGAGACGAGTTCCTTGGGAAAATACGATACGCCATTCGGAATAGCAGGTTTCTCTTCAAATACAGCCACGTCGGATGAACCGAAAATTTCGTAGTATATACGTATGGACGCCGTAGGGCCAGATCTTGAGAATAGATAGACGGATATCCATGTGAGGACTGCAAAGAACATTTTTTAGACAGGGAAAAAGGAGACCAAGTTCTGGACTGGTACCTACCTTCATCGTCATCCCAAGGATACGCGTCCGTCCAGTTCACCAGTTTCTCGTAAATCCACGCAAGAAGACCTACTGGGGAATCGGCCAGCGAATACCCCAGTGTTTGGGGTTGAGTAGATTGTTCGGCGGAGTAGCCGGTTCCTTTAGTGCGAAACCACTGGGATTGTGCCAACCCAGCCTTCTCAGCAGTTGTGTACGGCGTCAAGAGGTGGCGTAGGTAAAGTATGGGTTCATATAGAGTCGGGGCTCGAGCTCTGCAGACAATCAGAGTTGTCGTACGCCAATAGAAAGAACGACGCGCTTACATGGGCATATTGGTATGCCAGGCTTTGCTATACTTGCCACCATATACAAGAGCGATTTTTCGTGTTATCTGCACGAGTGCACTCATGAGTAGCGATGTTTCAGCAAGAGACGGTACTGACGAGGCTTCCCCAATCTCCACCCTGGGTGACTGGAAGCGTAAAGTCACTGAGCTGTCACCCAAAGAGGTGGTAAGCGTACCATATTCGTTGTAACCGAGAGCTAACATGAGCTTGTGGGCGACCTACATCATGTTAATGGTGAAGGAGATCAGCTTGTGAAAGAGGTATACCTCAGCGTACTGCGCTAGCCTAAAGTTCTGCTTTTTAGTGGCCTCTGAGAACCCGTATCCCGGCAAGCTCAGCGCGACAACATGGAAACTCGAGTGCTCAGGAGATGACGTCGTCAAAAGTGGGAGAATCTTTCGTACTTCAATGAAGCTTCCTGGCCCTATCACAAATACAAGTTAATCACATCTGCAAACCAAATACCAGGACATGAAGTACAGCCATGAACGAAGAGCAACGGTATCGCATCCTCGACGTCGCTCTTCTTATGCACGTAGTGGATGTTCAGTACACCAAAATCCTCGACTTCGATGTCGCGAGTGAATTGTGGGAGCTCTGCATTGAGAGCGGCTTCTTGGGCTCGCCAGTCAAAGCCGCCTTTCCAACGAGCGACGAGACGTTGTATATCCTTCAGCGGAGCCCCATATTTCGTTCCAGAGTCCTCAAGTTCATCTGGAAATGTGACCAACGCAAGCCTTTGTTGAAGGAGCTTGAGCTTCTCGTCCGGGATGGATATTTTGAAGGGCGTTTCGGATGGTGCCATTGAAGGATGCTATGAGAACGAAAGCAGTAAGATTGTCAGCTATTATATGATACCTCACGTCATGAGCGCTTACCTCCGCGGCCCGTCGGCCAACAAAGTCAGAGTGCCGAACAGAAAAATAGAAGTTACCGTTACCTTTAACGGCCTATGATTTCACGCCAAGACCGACGTTGGAGCGGTTTATGATGTAGAACAGACGGGCGAAGCTAAGTGTTGGTGTCAACTTACTAAAGCTCTGACATTGTAAGCAGAGCTGACTGGGATCAAAGCTCGACGCCGTTCAGTGAAGACATCATTTTCCAGAGCTATTGCGACGCGACGAATGCTAGATAAAGTTACGACTTTCGGAAATTTGCCAGAATCAAATTCGACATTAGGCCCATGCCAAACACAACCAATGGGAAATGAAAAACTGGTTCCAAATACTGTCCATTCTTCTACCAGCTATACTCCGGGACCGAGATCGACTCCACAGTCCACGTAATGTTGTCGTCCGAGGTTAACTCGGAGGCGGTAACGAGATTTACCGAAAGAGTGCTCCCAAACGAGGAATCAGCTGTTGCAAGGACGATAGTCGTGTTCGTGTAGGCTACCAAGTCCCCGTCAGCATACCGTTCACAGCGGAAGAAAAAGACAATACGCACTGTGGGTAGTGGAAGTACCGTTACAGGCATCATCTTGGCATTCGACAGCCGTTCCCTAAAGTACCCAGTCCAATCAGTAAACGATCTGGAGACATGGACTAAACACACCCATCCAATGGCCTTTCCATCAGCTGGAAAGAAGGGAATAGTCAGAATGAGGATGAAGCGGCACAACAGAAGAAACCAACGAACAAGTAGTGATAGTCGAGATGACTTCTCCGTTGACTGTAACCTTTTGCGTGTAGGACTCGGTACTCTCGTCGTATTTATCTACACAACCGAGAGTCAGTCGTGCAACCTTCCCCTGCTCTGCTGCTACTCACAGTTGATCGTTACAGGAGTATTCGCGTCAATAGGGACTGAGTCGCCACTCTGCTGGGTACCTTTAACGATCCACCCTTAGAAATATCCTCAGAATCAAACATAACACATACCATCGTAGACGCTTGCAAATGCACACCACTGGCCCGCCGATCCACCACACTCGCTGCGGACATCGTCAGTCTTGGCCTGCTAAGAGCTAGATGCTTACCTCTTCGGACTGGCGATCGCGAGCACAATGGACTGGTACAATCCTCCGCCGTCGGTACCCATACCAGGCCACAGCGCGAGTCTGTCAGCAGCAGGACTGGGCACTTTGCTCGGAGTGAGAGTAGTCGTGGCCTCGATGATATACGAGCTCGTCGCTCCTAGCGAGTAGTAAGGCCCGAACTGCTGGGCGTTTGACAGAGCGAAGAAGGAAGCGACGAGTGCGAGGTAGGAGAGCATGTTACTGTGGAAGGAGATTATGGTGTTGGATCATCGTGGTGTACTGTCGCTTATATATACGACGACGGAACCGGAGAAAGTACGCGGCGGGCTTGGGGCTAGTGACCATGGTGGTGGTGGATAGAGGAGTCCGGGTTCCGCCCTTAACGACGAATGTCGAGCCTATTTTCGCGGTCCGACGGTCCGAGCGCATGGACGTCTCGAAATAACGTTTGAACCATATTGAGACTTGCCCTATCATTCCGTACAGAATTTGTTATGACACAGAAGCAACCTCCCGGCACCGCGAGGAATGCAACGATCATTAATGGGCCGTAGTGTCGGCACCGAGGTTTTGCCAGTCGCACTTGCTAGAAAGGTCATCAGACATCTTTGACGAGAAAGCGAGCGGAGAGACAGACGTAGAGCATCTAGAGCAGAAAAAAGCGGTACCGATCTATGCGCACTTCTTCATCGAAGGCTGGATGGATTCTGTACAAACAAGACTATAAGCATAAGCCCGTACACGCAGATGTACTTGACATGCCACATACCCTTAGAGAAGCTTGTTTAGTTCCGCCATTTCAAGTATACAGAGCTGGTTACTGAGGAGGTGGTTCGCATCCGAATAGCCACCCCAACTTATTTTATCTTCGTAGCGGAGACAAAAACATGTATCGGAGGCAGCAAACTATGGTTCCCTCTTCGTAAATGATGGACAAGACCACAAGAAATAAGGTCGCCTACCTTGATTCCAACATTCCGGTTCCTTGCTTGCTGTGAGGCGAGCTGTCGTCCGATGATAGAGGAAACTCGTCAAATGAACATTGGTCTATTCAAAAAGTAAGTTAGTATAAACGTGCTGAGGTGGATAGAGGAAAGGACAGTCGTACACTTGTTTCCCAGTTAGTCGAAAACAAACAAAGACAGAGGCGTTCAGGGTTCGTAATTTGTCACCCGTCACGACCACCACAAGTTAGACTCTAACTTCGGAGATCCAACATGAACATGAACTCGCATCACATCGAAGACGACGAAATGTCCATCTCCAAGGCAATCTATACTTTGGTCAGTGCGATTGCATGGGTGATGCCAATAGCCACATCTAACGGACTTGCAGACAGACACTATTGGAGTGGCAAGGATGGTAGAGATATTGCACGGTATGATTGGGAGTTCAGTCGAAGATTTAGACATGCGCTACATCGGAAGAACCCTGGTGAGCACATTGACTTGATAATAATGAAGAAACAGGTAACTCATTCGCAGCAGAACAATTATGCCACCACAGGATATATCCCACTCGAGGCGACTTCTCCTCATCGTAACGAGCACTCAACTGCGCCCATTCGAGGGACCATTCGCGAGATGCCTCCGTCTGACCCTGCCGCGTTCGATGCTTGGATCGTCGCGCTATTTCTCAGGAAGTTCGACACCTCGTACCAGCATCCAGAGTGGCTATATGCGCGAAAACGAGCTCCGCGCCACATTCCACCCACGGATCCCGCCGCCTTCGACGCCTGGATCGTCTCCTTCTTTACCCACAGCGAGGCCAACAGGACCCACCATCGCGACGCCGTTCGCGATGAACCACACAACAGTACATTCGTAGATACACTGTCGGGCGGCCCATCGGGATTGGCAACAGTGATGGCAGGCCCGCCGTACCCCCAGCATGGGCTTCCATGGTAGATCATTCCTCCAGGACACTCTCCATTGCTCCGAATTCCGAGTCCTGTAGTCGCCACGACAGCCCCCCGCTGGCTCAGCAACGGCGAGCCATCCCTTATGCTCATGTCCCATGCGCATATGCCGTAGTCAGGTAGCAACGTCGAGTTGTATCTACAAGTCTGATTCAATTTCTTTTCAAAACTTACTTTTCGATGCTAGCAAGGCTATGAGTACTCCAAGAAAAATTTGAGGTATATTGGGGACCAGAGCTGTTGACGACGAACAGAGATGACGGTGCCAAGGTTCTCTCATCGTTGCTGCTCCTCGTTGAAGAGAAATCAGCAGAGAATATCGCAGATAGCGAGACTGACGAGTCAGAGGGTGTTGTTGCAGGCAGCAGGCTCAGATGTGGTGGTGGTGGTGGTGGAAGAAAAGAATCGGGAAGGACGCGACGGGAAGACGATCGATATGTCATTGTCACGTCACAATCTCTCTTGCCCTCGACCTCGACGTCCACGACGACTCGATATCTTCTTTGTTCACCTTTCTTCCTGCTGCTACCTTTGTAGTTCTCACGACTCGAGCTAGTATTATGGCCTTTTGAGGAAGGAAAGGTATACCATTTTCTGTCTTTCTCTCGCTTTCCCTTACTGGGGAAATCATTGTACAGACTCTTTTTCTCGGGCGATCCTCTTTATTCTGGACCAACGTCGCTGCCTGTATATGTGATGATGTCCTCGCTGCTCGTCCAGCGATAGGCGATAGCCATATAGCCTGCACAGTACCTGCACCGGGGTTTCGGCTTCCACATACCAGTGCACGCCTACTCGCCAAGCGCTTCCTCTCCCAGTTGCTTACCTGGTACTGCAGAAAGTAGAGGGTAGTCGGCAAGGAATGGTATGTTTTCCGTTCCCGGTCGTGTTACCTTTTCATGTATCAGTCGTTAGACCCTCTCCTCGTCGTCACACAAACTCATAACAGTGCAACACATATCTCAAGAGGTGACGAGGACACGCATGACCGTGCTGAAGAAGTAGATGAAAGTCACTAAGTGCGTTCTCCCTGCTTTACTACGGTCTCCCAATCCCGACCACAATACATAGATCCCAAGAGCGCCAAGGCTCATCATTGAAAAAATCGTATTCCTCGGTACGGAAGATCGTGTAATGATTTGGATGAGTCTCTTGAACCATCCATGTTATCTCGTGTGGGTGCTGCGTGGCACTCCTCCAATTTCGACGCCCACAGCTGTTGTAGCACCATCGTCGGAAGTGATGACCGTGTTGAGGAGCGGAGACGTCTCGCGCTACATATGTGGAGAGGATGATGCTGCAGGTTTTTCGGCCATCTCTACGATCCAGTGCCATATATGCGACCTCTGGACCAGAGTGCGCCGCCATTGTCATACCTTTATGGTGGCGAGGCGGTTTGATGCACTCGGTGTAGACCTGGTACGCTACTCTCCTCTTGATTTGGATTGATTTACTCATACTATTGCTCCAGTGCCTTGACGTCTCGACTTTGAGCTTAAGCCTAGGTCCAGCGAAGTGTTCAATCTGTGGAGCAATCTATATCTTTTGTCTTTCGCTGTAAGGTTCACTCTTAAACCGTTGTTAATTGTAAGAAAACTGATCAGGAAGGATAGCGATGCGTGGAGTGCCAAGCATCGAAAGCTGGCTGAACGTCCCTTTTTGGTTTAAAGATCACCTTGGACCAATAAAGTTCTCAGAACGACACTGCCGAGCCAACGTGATCGTCCCGTCGCGGTCGCCGGCACCTGTGTAGCCACGAAACGCCGGCGGAGATTGCCCTAATCGAAGACACGGGACGAGCAGAGGCACTGGCTGGTTGTGGCTGGACGGCTTGGCAGTCGTCAATCTTTCCCTTTTGGAAAAGATCGCCTTGGGTAATGATCGACGAATTCTACCGCCCAGCCAATGTGATTGAATCGGTTGGGCTTGGCGCGACAATATGCGGTGCATCCTTTCTCGCATCAGCACAGGTTGCATTCGCGTTCTCCATCCAACCAAGATATCAATACACGACGCAGGACCCGTTTGAGGCTTGGCCATTGAAACGAATTCTACGCTGCATTTCATTGCCGCACGCTTCACTGACCTCATGTCGGGCTTTGTCTTATTCTGAATGCTTCGCCCTTCACCTGTGTAGGGTAGCAGGGATGTATAAAGAGGCTGCAAAAGAGGACTCCGTTCTTCAGACAGAGTTTCCACCCTCGTCTACCCACTTCGTTCTCACATCTTAACTCGTTCATCATCATGCGTTTCTCACTCGCCGCGCTTGTCCCTCTCGCTGCTCTCATCGTTCCCGGCCTCTCCGGCACTATCACCGCCCGCCAGCCAGTCGCAGGGGACGTTACTATCCAAGGGAGGAACTATAACGGCTCTTACGCTCCCTGGAAGCCTTCCTGGACCTGGCCAGGAACGGACAAGCACTGTCCAAAAGATGTCCCAGAATATTGTCCCTGCCTGGATGATGTACGTTTACCTTCGTTCCTTCGCTTCTCTTCCGATTCTGATTAGGTTCGAACAGCCCGTATGCGGATTCAAGTGCCCTTCTCAGTGGCCCTACAATAAATGCCAATGGGAACCTGTGTTCGTCAACAGGTACGACTGGAAGGGCTGGAAGCCCGGCAAGCGTGACCCATTCTCGTGTGGGTATGTCGACAGGGTGACCTATGAAATCGGTACGCGCGCCTTCGTTCATGATCTATGTTTTCTCTTTACTTATATTACCTCGCAGACTGCAAGGACCTTTGCTTGGCCCATGACAACTGCAACTCTTGCCAAGGTGTGTATCTGAAGCTCGTTCTCTTCGACTGTTCATTGACAAAGCGTCTTTCTTCTATAGTCTATACCCTCGAGGAAGCTGCGGAAGAGTTCATCTGTGCGCTCTTCGAGGAGATCGTCGATATCACGACCTGGGAAGATGACTGTGAGGATGATTGGGTCGACGATTGGGTGTATTATAGCACCTCGTATTGGAACGTCTATTACTAGGCGACTTCTTTGATGCGGACATGTACGATTATTGGACTATTTTTGTAGGACTTTTCCTATATGTACTCAGCTGTATCTTTGTGACCGCCGAAATGTATTCTCGCGAAAGTTCGGCACCTTGAAAGAATCACTGTAAAACATGATAAACGCGACCATTCAAGCTTAAGTATTACCTCTTCCCGCTAGTGACGACGGTGAGCCTGCTGATAACTCCACCATCCTCGGCGACGCTTGTTAGGGAACGATTAGAGATTGTTCCGCGCAGTGGTCCCACGGAACTAGGAATGTCCGTTACTGCATGCTGAAGTTGCTTCTTGCTGGTCGGGAGTCGGAGCTACCTAGATCGCGACAATCTTAGCTCGAATTTCGAAGACTGATGCCAGAGTTCAAGCTAAGTGAGATGATGTAATACGATGAAGCAGTGATAATCTTGATCAACGACCGCTAAGACGTTCGCATGCGAGCGCTCAAAGAACCCATTAATCATTGCGTATTCCATCTCATCGAGAACTATGAGGTCCTCTGAACTGAAGAAGCCAGTCGCAGCTGCGGACGATGAAGGATGTCGTAATAGCCGCGGACCACAATCTCCACGAAAAAGGTCGACGTAGGAAACTCCGAACAACAAGAAAACTCAAAAGGTTTGATAGTCATTGGCATAGTTGCTACTATCTAGCAATATTCTTTTCTCGGTCTCTTTACTTGTCCAACAAACGAATGCACTTTACAAGGTCACCAAAACACTGATTCGTGAAATTTTCTCGGGTCCCTTTGAGGCCGATGGACGTTCTGCTTGAAACAAATGTGAGCGTATGATTAACTTGAAAGATAATACTACTAACGAAATCATTCTCCACGGGGAAGGACTGGGGAGATAACTGGAGAGCCCGTAATGACCTGCCTGGGGGCAACAGGAGCAACAGGAGCAACAGGAGCTACGGGAGCAACAGGTGCAATGGGTGCAGTCGGGGCGATGGGTGCAACAGGCGCAACAGGCGCAATAGGTGCGGTCGGAGCAATGGGTGCAATGGGTGCGGTCGGAGCAACTGGTGCAATAGGTGCGAGTGGCGCGACAGGTGCAATGGGTGCGGTAGGCGCAATAGGTGCGGTAGGAGCAACAGGAGCAATAGGTGCGAGCGGTGCAACAGGTGCAATGGGTGCGGTCGGAGCGATGGGTGCTACAGGCGCGACAGGAGCAATGGGCGCGGGAGGTGCTACTGGTGCGGGAGGCGCGACGGGCGCGACAGGTGCAATAGGTGCGACAGGCGCAACAGGTGCGGGGGGTGCAACTGGTGCGATAGGCGCGATAAGTGCTGGAGGCGCGACAGGTGCGACAGGAGCAACAGGAGCAATGGGTGCGGTCGGGGCGATGGGTGCTACAGGCGCGACAGGAGCAATGGGCGCGGGAGGTGCTACTGGTGCTACAGGCGCAATAGGCGCGGGAGGCGCGACCGGCGCGACAGGAGCAATAGGTGCAGGAGGCGCTACAGGCGCTACAGGAGCAATGGGTGCAGGAGGAGCAACAGGAGCAACCGGTGCTACAGGCGCGACAGGAGCAATGGGTGCGGGAGGTGCTACAGGTGCTACAGGAGCAATAGGCGCGGGAGGCGCGACCGGCGCGACCGGTGCAACAGGTGCGATTGGCGCTACAGGTGCAATAGGTGCAATAGGCGCAGGAGGCGCGACCGGTGCTACAGGTGCAACCGGCGCAACCGGCGCTACAGGGGCGACGGGCGCAACAGGTGTGGGCGGGACAACAGGTCCAACAGGCCCAGCAGGAGTGGGACGCGGTCGATGGCGCTGGTCCTCCGCTTCATCGCGAGGAAGGACCGGGGAGATCGTAACGACCTGCCTGCCCACAATATCGCGGGGAAGGGTGGGAAGGACTGGGGAGATCGTAACCTGCCTACCCGCAATATCATCACGGGGAAGGACGACTGGGATAACCGCACCACTAGTGAGGAGCGGTAGAGCCAGGAGAGCAGACAAGGAGATACGAGCGAACATGGTGAATAAGCTGTACAGTTATGAGGGCTTGAAAATTCTTGCTGATTGAATTCCTCTCTTATAGTTTTCCGCGTCGTCTTCTCTGAGCATCAGCCATGGAGTAGAAACGAAAATACAAGTGTAGCATGAGCGCCAATGTCGAGTGGGAGGTACGGATGACGCGTATGACGCGGTCAGGAACCATTAAGCGTCGTTCACTGTATGTTTTTTATGATGCGGGGAAGCGAGCAAGCTAGCATCAGTCGAAAATAGTTCCTTATCACGGCGTCAGGCTTCTCCGACCAGTGAATAGGCTCGTTTGGGCAAACACAGTCAGTGATGAGGTTATGAAGAAGACACTTTATGATGATCTAGTGCCTTCGTTGGTGATATGTTTTCCCCGCCACCATCCCGCCTCTGTCATTGGCTGGATGGTCATTGGCGGTAACATTCGGAAAAGACCGATTACACGCAATGTAGCGTCGAGGGAAAGTAGATACTGTGGCCTGAAGCTTTGGCGCCAAGCGTAAGGCATGTAGTCCAGACTGTCGGACTCTTCTGATACCTTTGTAGTGATGTCAAAGTGGTGTTGGTTGAACATACAACCTATGACTCGTCACGGATAGCTGAATCCGTACTTCGAAGCATCTGGCGAGACTTAGAAGCCAACGCACGAGGTCGATCCTAAATGAACGTTTCACGATTTCTGTATTCGGGTACCTTTCAAGCATCATTTTCTGGTAGAACATTGACGCAAAGAATGGCGCCATACCTAGCTGGATACCAGCCATATCTCAACCAACAAGAGCAAACTCTTTCAAGAGCTCAACGGGAGAGGGATTGTACCGTCACGCCTCATGGTAAAGTTCTGGATGATATCTGCTCGCCCATTGATCACAAGGATCGGAACACGAACGCCAAGAGTATGCATGATAGTTCATTACGCAGCTCTCCGGTGAATCTGCAAGGGGCATCATCAGCATATAGAAAGATAATGAGACATACATTTCACGTACATCTGAGATATCCGCTGATGAGCCATAGTTCGTGGAGTACACCAGCCCTTCCAGCCATGGGACTAGGATACGTCCGTGCTTCTTGCGGAATACGCTGACATCTACTTCCATATCGGCCACGTCGATAGCCAGCCCTTTCAGCATATCATCCGGGAAGGCCTTACTCGGTCAACACAGAGTGGTGCCATCCCTTGGTCTGCCTTTACACATCTAACTCTAGACCGAGCATCCCGCCTCGATGAGTAGTCTTGGATGCGCAAATGCTCCAAGAGGACACTATTTTGTCAACGTAAAGATCGATAAGCCAGAACGGCGGTTTCATGGGAGACATGGGAGATGTATCAAGTAAGAGTTTCTGATTTGATCGTAGTTGATAACTGGGGTGCAAAACTCGGTGGAAATCCGAGAGGGGGAGGTAGTCGTGGGAAAGAACTGGAGTGGTCGTCGATGAGATGGGCATTTCGGCAAGTATTGAATATTGAATGGCTTACCTGGGCTGCCATGCGCCACCCAAAGGGGTGTACGGCTATGAGGTTACTTGAAACATGGTATCGTGCCTGGTATGCTTTCGAAATAGACAGCAGTCATCGCTTCAGCCAATGTTCGGGTGAAAAGAAAGACGAGACCGGGGAGGCACAGAAATAATGGAAGCTCCCAATCACGCCACATTGCCGAAACACTCGCAAAGAGACCATCCTGGGCCAACGTATCTACAGTTCTGTTTTTATTTTTATTTTCAGAATGAGCATACCATTCCAAAACTCACCTTAAAAGACGTCGCAAGCCCAAGAAAAGCTGAAGGTACGTTTCGCAGTATAAGCTTTATGTTGTTATTCCATTCTCTGGATTTCTCGAGGTCGGCCGTTCTTCATCCTCGAGTATGAGATGGCCGTTGTGGTAGGAATAATGAGCAACAGAGGACGCTGTTGTCAGCAATGAGCACTGCGACGGTGGTGGAAGGAAAGAAATGGGAGCGCACTGTCACGTCACAGCCTCTGTCTGTGACCTCCGATCGCGTCGACTTCGCAAGTTGCAACTTCGAGTTGACTTCGAGCCCATGACATCCTAACTCGACATTTTTCCAATGGTTACTGGTCTCTCTCGGGCCCCGAATCTCTAGCTAGTACGGGCTTGATCTCGAAGAAAGGTGCCCAAACACTATCTGTACGTCTTCCACTTTTTATTGCTGCTTTTGTTCTGAGCAAGCATTTCGCAGTTTTTATTTATTTACCTGTCATAGTATCCTGTTCTCTGGCGCCACTAAATCGCTACAAATATTTGGACGAAGCTGAGCGATACTCTGTTGTATGCTCTCGTTTTAGTCTTATCGTTTCGTGACACTGAACCCTGTTTTCAGATGTCACAAACTCTGCGGGGGCGTACTCGTCGAACGATGATCGGTCCTCTTAAGATGGATGCAGAGGGCTTCGTCACCATTCCAAGGACTAGGCGAGCTGGTTGCCGCCTCGTTCATGACTAAACACGCGTACGCTCGACAGAGTCGAGCTTCCTCAACAGCTCTCGGCTCAGTGGATGTACCACTGTCGGAATATCACACTCTGTTTGTGAAGGCAATGGGATGTGACGGCGGTGCGGTTTCATACCGCCAATGGTGGGAGTGGCGCGATATTTTTGCGTACGTATTCCGTATACGACATATCGGAACTGAGTGCGTAACGGCAGTGAAGATGGACCTGGCGCCGTGGTCAGCTGTTCGTAAGTCGATGTATCGGCTTCTCTGGTACGAGACTCTTCTCTTGGTTATTTACTAATGATACTGTTCCAGTGACTTGACGACTCCAAGTCTAGGACCAGCGGGATCGGTTCACGTCGCGTAGTCAACTATGTCTCTCTTTCGTTATAAGGAACAATCACATAAATGATTGTTCTGATTGTTGGCCGTAATAAACTGATCCGAGAGGAAGCCTAGCAAGAATATCTCTCTTGATGATAGCCGCACATTTATATGAGAACTTCAGACTCTACTAGACGGCTAACACGTTGCATCTAGTGTCGAAACTCTTGACGCCCTGTTGGTCCCAACTCGATTTTGGAGTATAAGATTGCCAACAAAGGCTCTCCTTTAATACAGGATATCCGTGAACTCGGTCCGGAATGACTGTCTTACCGCGAAAAATAGGAGACCTTCTTGTTCTCCACCACCACCACCACCACCAGCTCCATACCGCGTCTCATCAAAAATTTCTTTCGCTCAAGGATGGTTCCTCCAACAAGACGAATGAAGCACGAGCTCCAGGTAGCGTTGACGCTGACAGACCTCCCAAACGAGCTCCTATACGTAGTCTTCAACTACGTCGAGCGCAGGGATCTGCTCTCACTTGCATGTATGTCCCGTAGACTGAATGCGGTAGCAATGCGCCTCTATCTCGGCCCATGGCATAAATTCCAAAAGACCTACAGCGTATTCGGGGGATATTTCACCGACGCTCCGCGTCACTTCGTCAGTCTGCGTAACCTTCGGCTTTCCTTAGCAACGCCATACATCCTATCGATGACGTTAATGTTCAGCCAACATTTCGCGGCGGAGCTTGACGAGGTCCTGCAGTACCACAGATGTGTCCCCCGAAAACAGCATCCTAGCCTACATATTGACTTCACATCGACTATTAATCAATGTCTTATCTGCCGGGGCATGATGTGCAAGATCCACGCGGAGAGGCTTCACAGGTTCTGCGAACGCCTTGTCCGTTTACGATGCGTATCGTTCAAGTGCCTTCGGACAGGCTGGGAATGTCTCGGTGAGCCGACGAGCGAGAAGAAAGTCGTGTTCCATCCTCCACCATTTACCACTCTCACTTCCATGTGCATCCCTTCTGCCTCAACATGCTTCCTTGACTGGCTCGTCCGTTCAGCTCGCGCATCACCCATCGAAACATTGGCAATCCGATACATTCGTGATGTATTCAAAAACAAATCGGACTGTGTCTTGTCCCTACGCCTCCCTCACCTAAAACACATAACGTTCGACTCGTGCACGTTTACACCAGAGAATCTATCCTCATTCCTCTCTCGTCATACAGCGATAACGGACTTGACGTTCTTTTGGGGGCGCATTGCCGCACCACGTTCGTGGATCCACACCGTGCACATGCGACTTCCACATCTGCACACTATCGTCATGAGCATCCGTAATTTGGAGCATTTATTGCCATCTATGAGACCAAAGTCGTTTCCCAGCCTGAAATCAGTCGTCGTGCTTGGGTGCCAATGTCATCGATACGACGATCCTGAACCGGTTTGCGAGTGGAATAAGCCTGATATCCGGCGCGTCCTATATTGGATATCACGATTACCAGCCGTTTCCTGCGTCCAACTGCCGTTTGAGTTCCCGTGGGACACGATTTCGGGACTCACTTTACCAGGGATTACTAAACTGGTGTCAAAGCGATGGTCGGTGGCTTCGAATTTAAAGAGAGTTACTCCGGTTTCAGTGCTCTTTCCAAATGTCGAAGAGTTCGAGGTGGTCGAGATAGGGATAGATAATAACGAAAAGCTGATGGAAGAGATAAACGAGCGATGGACGGGGCTGCGATGTGTGACCTTCTCTGGTCGGCTTAGTTATGCCAGAGGATGAAAACGGGGACTTCTGGTTGCCTACAGGGAAATACATTGACTCTGGTTGATTCCCTCCAATCATAAATGCGCGAAAATACAGAACGTATTCTGATGAGCTGTAAGAATATTATTTGGAAGGGACGAATGATAAAATCAGAGAATAGTAGGCGTGAGCGCGAGAAGTGAAAATTCCTGTGGTCGACCAAAGAGAGAGGCATATAGGGCTCGTAATTTGTCGTCCACCGTGGCAACACCACTTGGTACCGTATTTTGTAGAGTGTATGTAACCTGACTATATGGGAAAACCTTGGTGAGTACGTCAATTAACTGTAAAATGAAATGGTGAACTTATGAATATACTGCCAGGACTCGAGAGCCACTCGGCACAGCAGCTATCAATGTTTTCGACGAGCTACGGCTCATCCTGTTTCCGACTCGAAGCCAGACGCGCCCAGTGACTTACTGACACAGATTGTCTCAGGATCGCACCAACACCAGCAGACTCGGCAACACGAGCACGAAAACTCCCTACACTATAGTAATCTCGCCGAGTTGAAGGCTTCGATGATATCTCCCTGACACAGATGAGGGTCGCCGACAGAGATCATCACAGGCAGCCATACAAACTCTCACACAAAACCCTGCTGTCAGGCCGGTTCCCGGACCGTGAGGAAAACAAGTGAAAAGGAGCAATAAAGAGATTATTGGAATAAGAAGGAAAGGACGCGTGGCAGGGACATTGCCAAGCCACGGCAGGTGACGCGGACGCATCATGCATGGCACGCGACGCGTATGCACAAATGGACCTATTTATAGACTAGTTAGTGTCCAAGGAAACGAATACAAAAGAACTTTCCGACCCAATCAGTTTTAGAACGTAAGCGTGACCATACCCGCAGGCGTTCCCAGCATCACACTATCATCAGGATATTGTGATAAACCATTTATTTCACGTTAATTACCAGCAGCCGCCGACGACCGTACTGTCGGCACCACGAATCAAGTTACCTAAGCACGCAGAGACCGAGTTCTCTGAAACCACGACAGCAGATCCCTCACGAACCCCCGACTTGAAGTCAACCTACGCCATAGCATTCGTGCTGACCTCCCCGAACTAAACTTATCGAATCGTTGCACGGCAATTTCTTGTCATACGTGAATTGCCGTGACACTGCATAAAGGTCGCACCCAGTATGAGCACCGATAGCCCCGCCGCAGAGTACCTCGTAAAAAAGGCCGATATGACCCGTCGTCAAGATGCTGCTCACGATACACAGCCGAAAACATATTCATAGATACGTTATCAGGCCGCCCATCGGGTTCGACGACAGACAATTCGTACCCTCGGCATACGCTCCCGATGTTGCTCTATGCTACCCAGTGGTTGCCGCCAGGGATCCCAGCAGCCGGCGCTCGAGGTCAGAGAATGCTTACATACCGTCTAATCTTCAGTTCGCTATGCGCATATTTCCCGGCGTGTGCACTGCGGTAGCTTCTCAGTACAGCCAACAATTAGATCAACGGAAATAGTACGTACCAATTGTGGCTTGTCCCCACCCGGTGCGCCAAAGAGCGTTATTTGCGAGGATGTGGGAGCGGTTGACGACTGTAGTGTGTCTGTGGAAAATGTAGTCATCCGAGCCTGGACTGGAGGAATTGCAGCGTCGGAAGGTGAAGAAGAGGATTATGATGATGACGAGGACGGCGACGGAGGCTAAGGTTACGCCTGCGATGAGTGGCTGCTTGTCAGCGGACGACGGGCTTGTAGAGACGGTGGGTGTCAGGGATGACGATGACGCCGTTGATGACATGATGGACTGTTACTCGGTTAGCAGGTGGAATATGGAACAGAAAGACGACGCACCTATTGCTGGATAAGCTAATATCACTATTTCGTGAGGTATAAGTGGTAGTATAGAGATTGATAGATATAAGTGCCCCAAATACAATATGTATTTGGGGGGGTTGCGTAGACTTGAGGCTTCGGGGAAGGGAGAAGTCAAGGTGAAGGGGCCAAAACACCAAAGTGATTACGTGAGGTGTTTTGGGTAAGCCTTCAGCCTTCGGGAGTGAGGATGTCGGGATCCCGACACGAAGCCAATCAAGTCTGAATGTTTGGTGAAACCAGAAAGCGGGGAATCCTGAATCCGGTAACACCAAACACTGAAGGGAGTAGGTGGGTGGGTCAAAAAAGCAAGAGTATCTTGAGGATAACTGAGCGCCAGTATATGGGGTAGAGAAAGTGGGAGGGCGCGAAGGTAGACCACAAGCAATGAGCGCTGATAGCAAGTGCTCGATGGTCACGGATTGGGATTGTTTACACATGTATATTTACGGCATCTAAATATTGCCGGACTCCAAGTCGCTGCCTTAGCTTATCCTCTGATAAGCCCTCCGCTCGTGCCTCGCTGCAGGCTTATCTCGGACTCACTAACCACCTTGACCACAAACTGAATACACCCTCCAGAAATAGGAAGAAAACCCAGAGCCGCAGTTAATTGCCGTGACAGTCGGGAAGAGAGAAAGCGCCTGTAAAAAGATGGTCCTCGGCTAGTCACATCAATTGATATGTCATAATTAATCGCAGCTGAAAGGTGGAAAGAGTCGAGCAGCAGGACTTTGGGAGAGGGAACAGTGAGAGCGAGAAGAGGAAAGGAGGCTAGGTGGAAGGTGGAAGATGAAAAGGATCAGCGTGGATGGTGCCTTGGATCGAAAAGGGAAGTGCCAAGATCACGTGTATATCGCGTCGCGTCTGCCAGTGATCTGGAAATGTCGTCAGGGTGTCCGACATGATGATGAATATGCTTTCTAAGCTGGTATAAATAAAATGCACGTGTAATGTCTCAAGATTCCCCATCCCGAACTTCCCGGGTGTCACAAAAAGTACTTAGTATTCCTATTATGCAGCATTCAAATTGATGGACCCGGGAATCGAACCAGGGACATCGTACTCAAGTGACCTACGCCGCAGCACCATCAATTGGATGCGCCGACTATATCTACAGGATAAGTAAGCCTCAGACTCCAGAGTATCATTCTCTTATTTTACTTACATCGTTGGTAAATCCTTCCTTCTTCACATTGAGATTGACCTTCATCTCGACAAGGTCTGAGAGTATTTTGATTGCCCCATGTCCGTCCAGCCGACAATTTCTACTCCCAGTACCTGGTGATGAATAATTCACTCGCGGATTTTTGTCTGTGGCAAAAAGTGCTGAATGCCGTTTCAGATATGGACCCAGGAATCGAACCTGGGACATCTCCAGTCACTAGTTGGACGAGTGTACCATGTTGATAGGAACCTTTTGCGCATTCAACATTCCCCCACCTTAATTTTCTTATATAAGATGATTCATTCTCTACTCCGGAGGGTGACAGAAAGAGTGATTCCAAAAAAGAAATCGTGCGTTCGCGTACACAAAGGAGTCACACGCAGTAGAAGTATGCATCATATTCGCAGTGGGTCCCTAGCATAACCAGGCCGATGGGTACACAGGTTAGAGAGATTCGGAACCGTGAGCTGCAAAATCAGTATGGACTCTGGAATATGTAGTGCTATCCTCGGCGATGTTATACAAGCTATCGTTCCCAAAGTGAAGAAGGAAACAACGAGCGTGAAGTAGGAGGGCGTCCGCATTATGCATGTATTGCTTGCGAAGGGACATGGTGAAGTTGAGAGACGGCCTCGGAGAAAGTACGCAGGGGGTTGCGATGGTGAATAGAGTCCAGGTTCGATCCCGGTCGATAACAAACACCGAGCCCATTCCTCAGATGTACTGTATCGTCTATTACCCGAGTCGAGGGGGGGACGCTGCGATAATTATTCCAAAAGATGGTGCTGATTGTGGATCCATGCGGGGTTCCTCCAGATGTCATCATTGTGTTTCGTCCCGATTCTGCGACATATTGGTAGAAAGAAGATCAGTTCATATCTTTGTAGGTGACGGTCAACATCACCAAGGATAAGGATAAGGTCATTTCTCTTGATGATTCTAGGATTCCACTTCCTTGCTCGAGCCGTCATTCCATGATAAAGAGAAATACCCATCGGCCTGTTCTAAAACGTAGATTCAAGATAGGTCGACGGAGAGAAGGGATAGTCGTACACTTTCTTCCTAGTTAGTATTCGAACACGAACAACGAGGAGGGCGTTTAGGGATCGCAATTTGTCATCTACCAAGCTCTCGACACCTATCATTTGTAAAAGGCATAGAACCTCACTATATGGGATGAACTAGGTGAGTACATCCATTAACTGTAGAAGGAAATATTAAACTCAACGGGAACAGGTGAATTATACTGCCTGAACTCAAGTGCTCATGAGCCACTCAAGATGGCTTTTCGCGATGTTTTGGGCGAACCATAGTTGATCTCCATGTTACCGATGCCAACACGCGACGTATCCAACGATTTCTTCATGCGGACTGTTTCTCTCCCAGAGAAAATCAAGACCAATAGCATGCACTAGCAGCAAGAAAGATGGCGAACGAGCACAAGAGCTGCCAACGCTATAGTAACCCCGCTGGATATAGATGAGGGTCATTGATTACATGAACCTGCATGAATGTCGCACCGGACACACCCGCTAACGGTGGGATCAGCATCGGCAGCCTTCTCACGAAGACCAACAAGGCCCACCATCACGACGTTGTCTGCTCGGATAGACCATCATGATCTAACAGCGAATTTGTATGGTGCAAGGCGCTTAGTGACCGCCTCTGTTGTGCAAAGCCAGGAACCGAAGCCGGAGTTAGCCGTTTTTTTTTTGCTCTTGCCAAACGCATTCTTTCGATAAGACAAGACGATTGGCAAGAGGAATTTTGATAAAATTACCTGTAGCGTGAGATACAGAATGTCATCTGGGACCAATTTGGCCACGGCAGATCAGCGGGCCGTAGCCTCTATATACGGTAATATCCGCCTCTCCCACTGTGTTTCCTGGTATCCGACGTTGTGTTTAGGCCCCAAATTGACCCAAATTTGATCAGAAAACGAGAAATTTTTCTACCTGTCGAATAAATTTTTTCTGTCAAACCGGTTCAAATACTGCAACATCTCGACTATTTAACGTGCCTAATTACTGGGGTGCATTGTAAACAGATTTCTCATCAAATCTACTGCCAAATCTGGGTAAAACACTGTGCAAGTTTTCAAAAAATTTCCCTCCGGGAATTTGGCCACTGCACATCAGGGGATGTGACTAAGCGCCTTGCACCATAGATACGCTGTTGTATGGACCATCGGGGTCGGCGAGCGATGACGGGTCCCTCGTACCCTCTGCACAGGTTCTCACGGTTGATCATTCCTCTTGGGCTTCCTTCGCTATTCCATATCCCGACCAAGGCAGTCCCTTGCTGCAGAGTACCGTCCGTCATGTTGGCACATATGTCCTAGTCAGGTAGTATCGTCGAATTATACTACAAATCTCGTTCAATTTCTTTTCAGGATTAGAAAAGCTCTTCCAAAACTCACTTTTCGAAGCCAGAAATTCTATCAGTAGTAAGTACTCTAAGTAAACTTCGAGGTACATTTTATATCAGAGATGTTGACGCGTCGGAGAGAGAAGTGGGTCCTCTCATCGTTGGCTGTTCTTTATAAAGGTGAAACCATCAGGAACTTTGCACTTTGCGACGAAGCAGAGGGGCGTTGTTGCAAGCAGAGGGCTGAGATGCTGCCGTGACGGAAAGATCAAGGGATCAGGTCGGGATCTCGGATACATCACGTCACAATCTCTCGTTGCGCTCGACCCCTACGTCCACAACGCCTCAATGCCTTCACGTACCACTTTTGCAGTCGCCGAATCATCTCTGCCATCATATTCGGATGCTCGTTCTTTTCTTGAATGATTGATTCTTCATTTATCATGAATCCTGGCTTCCTGAAACTTACTTGGCACTGTCATCCAACTCATCAGAATAGACTTTCGACTCACTCTCACATTCTGTATGCCCCACACCAAATTCCGTGGGATTGTTTCCATCTTGACGTTTCCTACTCAATTGAGTATTGTCGAGTGGTAATAATCCTCACCGTATTGGGTCGGTCATTGAGTACTATCGCCGCATATTCTGACAGTGAAGGCGTGATACTCATCCTCTGTGCCTCATCACAGATTCCACCATGCTCTGTACTATCTATATAACGAACTGGCGGCTCAGTAACAAGAGGCAACATCCCCATTCACCCTTCTTCTCTGAAGTTCTCCCATGATCATCGATAGAACATATGTTACTGGAGCTGCTATAGCAGAAATAACCGACAGTCATTAATGCATTAACCCATGGTATGAGAAATCGAATCTACACTAGGGTTCAGGGGACTAATCTCTCTGAAGGTATATACACCGGAGTTGTAGTCGTCGCGTTGTCGGCTACTGGTCTATTCTTTTCACTTCGTTCCAAGTTAATCTTTCTGATTCGCGTGTCTAGCGTCAAGACGTAACTCTCCGAACTATACTCGGCCACATTTTCTTGTTGTCATCATCTTGCTTTGTATTTCCTAGCGACTGTTAAACTCTATGCAAGTTGGGCAGCAGTAACCTCATGTCTTGATATTTTGCCAGTAATTGGAAAGGATTTTGGGAAGCGTACCAGTCGGGTCATCCTAGCACTCCCTTTCTATTGGCTTTGGGAATCGATGCAATTATGAGCACGGTTCTTGCTGATGCTACTTTGGCATGGAATTTATAAAATTTCTTCGCATGAATCCTTCCTTACGGATTCCTAGATATGGTGCTGTTGGATTGTCTGGGGTCGGTCGTGGCGTGTGGTGCTCGTTCCAATTGCTTGCACTACCATGGCAACAGGCATGTCTTTGAATTCATAAATCCGACAATTCATGACTCATCCGCACAAATATAAACCTAGCTAGCAGAGGGATAGTAGCTTATTACTCCGCTTTCGGGCCGATCGAAACTGTACCACATCAAACCTTATGTCTCGAGAACATCGTCGACTGGACGGCGCTATACTCCTCGCTCATTTTTACCACCTTGCTGTGGTGCACCAGTTTCATTGTGTATCGTATTCTGAGAGTTAGTGGTGGTGCTGGAAGGATAGGTGTATATCAGCGAGTGATTGAGATGCTCGTAGAATCTGCATTACTCTACTCTGCCGTGATAGGTGCTCTGCTGGTGTTAGAAGTCCGTAACGAGGTAGCTGCACTTTACGTTGAACCAATTGCAATTTCAATAAGAGTACGTCTAATTCGTTTCCACATTTATCTTTGTCAATGTCTCTTCTAGGGAATGGCACCTACAATTTTGGTCGGCCGTGTTGCAGCAGGGCATGCACGCCCAGATGATTCCTGGGGCGAAAATATCTCGACATCGTCTCTTCAATTCAGAACATTCTCAAGTTCGCAGAGTGGCAACCATGAAATGAGTGCTGAATCTGAATTGGATGCATCCTCACGCATAACACCCGACTTAAAAAATGGTTTAGACACCTTAGAAGATAGCACACAGAGTTAGGACTGGGGATCACTCTTATGCAGTTATTTAATGTGATTCTCAGAGAAGTTTCATTTTGTAGATTACGCGTCGTGTGGGACAAGATAGACTTTGAGTTCGATAACAGTCGAATACGGAATACAAACGGTCTTTTGAGTGCAAGATAAACAAGCCAGGTGGAAACCCTAATGCGTTCCAGATGCGACCAGTGAGACCTTGAAGCTGAAGCAATTCCCTTGCTTTCCTTCTGTCAGTTTTACGGACCTAAGACTTGGAAGGTATCGCAAGAGTGGGAGACAGTTCGTCTTGAAAAGCTTGAGGCCTTATCCTTTCTGCCGATAACCACACACTCTCGAGATACGAACGATGTCCTATCCGACTCCAACACAGGTGCCCAGGAGGTATTCCAAACTATCTATAACGGACGGAAAAGCTGGAAGACATTGCGAGGGGGGGAGATGGTTTGGCCTGCAGAGCTCGAGGCCACTTTAATCGAAGGTACTCAGCTACTCTAACGCCACCGGTTGCAGTTGTACTAACGTTGTGCCTTCGCTTAGGCTTGGAGAAATAACAAACCAGATGATTCGAGGGAGACGCGACTCCTAGGTCGATTTCCTATGCGCAACCGCTTCATATCTGACTACATCTTCCGGAAGACTGGGAAACGGAGGACAGCCAAGCAAGTTGGGAGTCGCCTTCAACAGCTCAGGGAGACCTGCCCTGAGAAGCGCCGTACGTATACCAGTCATTCCATGCAAGTCTTCAGCTAATCACCTTGCTTCTCAAGTCAGGGATCTCTTGTCTCCGAGTCATCGACCGGTCTCTTCCTCGTTGATTCGCTCACGAAATGACTCACAGCATGATCCCCCTCGCTTAGCCGTGACTCGGTTTCATCGAACGGAAGTGCGAGCATTCCAATTTCACCCACGGATGAGGCTGCGTCTTTTGGTGTCCCGTCCTACGAGCAGGAGAGCAGTCATTGTCATGAGCGGCACACTTACTGCATCAACATCCTTCCCAACGATGCTACTCACAGGCACAGCTCCGCTGCTACATCCTCTTCCGCCACCACTAGACAGATCTCCGATGAACCCATACCTATCCACGCCATCGACCCTACACTCTCCTTCGTCTCCCGTTCTCCGATCGCAGCGAACTGGAACTTCACCGTTCTAGAAGATGAGCTTGTTGTTTTTTGGGAGATGACAGGCCTCACACTAAGCGATACGCTGCCTATAGAAGCTGCACCCGGTACCGGTGGTCTGCTCTATATCACCTCGCTAGTGCCAGGCTACTGGAAGACAATATCCGAGAGCTCCGGTAGGCTCGGGATCCCTTTTGTTCGCTTCATTTCTTTTTAACGTGTTCATATACAGATCCTACAAAATACACCATCTACTTGGACATAGTGGAAACCCCCCACAATTCTGGAACTCTGTATTCTGCACGGTACAAATTTGGTTACCCTGCTGAATTTTCAGCGAGAGATCACCCGCTACTCTCTGAGCCCCAAGTTGGAATCTCCTCCAGTGATCTGTCAACCGACAACTCGACAGAAATGACGGGGGTTGAGACGACCGCATGGTGACAGGTCGCCCACCTTGATTCTAACATTTAGAACCTAGTTCCTTGCTTCCTGTGAGGCGAGCCGCCATCCTATGATAGGATGGAGAAGAATCGTCAAATGCCCATCGACCTATTCGGAAAGGAAGCTCAATCCATTGAAGGCGGCAAAGTAGATGGAAGGAGAGATGGCCGTACCCTTGTTCCCTAGTTAGTCGAAAAAAAAACAAATACGAGGCATTCAGGACTAGTAAATTGTCATCCGCCGTAGCCACACAACTTGCCTTCGAGTTGCACCGGCATCCAAACACTGTTACACATTCCTAGCAGCCTCGAGGTCGTCGTTCATGCTTATGCCTCATGTGCGCACATCATAGTCGACCAAGGGAAAAAGAAGGGCATTAAGTAGAGCTATCGAGACGTATCTATAAAAATTCCGTTTTACTTCTTTTCAGAACGAGAACCCCGTTCAAAAAATTCACCTCAAAGACGTCGCAAGCCCAAGAAAAATCTAGAGTGCGGTTCGCAGAATAAGCTTGTGTTGTTGCATTCTCTGGCTCCATCAATGCCGGCAGCTCTTCATCGGCGAGCAGGACATATCGCTGTGGTAGCAATAGTGAGGTGACAGAGAACGCCGCTGTTGTCGGTAATGAGCACGGAACAATGATGCCGTTACGTCAGAGCCTCTGTTTGCCTCCGACCCCCGTCGATATCGAGCCCTCGACGTCCATTTTCCTTCCACAGGCTAATGCTCTCTCTCTCTCCTCTCTGGCAGTGCCCACTTTTATAGTATGGGCTTGATCTCGGAGGAAAGTAATAGGGAAATTCCCGTGCGTCTCCCAATCCTTTGTTATTGCTTTTTGTACTGAGCGAGGCCGCGTACACCGGATGTAGCTGAAGGATGATCTTCAAGTCCTGTATGTTCTCATGGCAATCATATCAAATGCCGCGACACTGAATTGTGCTTCCAGCTGTCGCACGCTCTGCGAGGATGTACTCAACGAACGACGCGTGGCGGAAGATAGCTACACTGTACCGGTCACACCAAACTCGTAAATCCATTATGAAATTGCCTTTTCTCTCCAAGCTCGTCGCTCCCAATACCGTGATGCGTTGCTGAAGAGAGGCTGGTGGATACTTTGGATGAGAGAATGGTGTGTTCTGTTTCCTTTGTTATGCGCTTTCCTAATGGTATCTAGACTCTGTTTTCTTCCCCGGGCCCTCGTATGCACTTAAGGACGATGTTGAACGTCGTTTGCCCTGAGGGCACCCCTTGACCGATACGAGGGATTCAACGGGCTGCGCCGCCATTCGAAGGACCGTATGGTACGATGTCAATGTATAGGCTCCTCTTGTACGTTGATCTTCTCTTGATTTCGGCTTTTTTGGTTTATAAACAATGCTACTCTAGTACCTTGATGTCTCGACTTCAGCCTACCTAGGGCCAGCAAAGTGTTTTCAGGTCGCGTGAATTGTTTCTTTGGAGTCATTGTAAGTAATAATCATAAGAAACTGATCAGAAAAGGATAGCGAGAGCCGACACCTCTCTTCATGTACTTTTGTATCAGGATTTCAGAACCTCAGAGTCGGCCAACGCATTTCTGAAGGAACCTTGACATTCCTCCTGTATCAACGCTCACTCCTTCAAATGGACCTTGATGTGGATAGAGAATGTCATTCAGACACTTGTAGTGCTAAGCGCCGAAAGCAAGCGCAACGGTTGTTTCCGGATTCAAGATCGCTTTGTCAGCGATAAAATCCTTGGAACGCAACACCGCCGAGCCAACGTGATCGTCATAAATCGTCCCTTTTGAGTCTACAGTCCTTGGCACCCGCATATGTCATACGAAATGCCCGTGGTTATTGCCTAATCGAAGGCACGGGGCGCGCGGAGGCTCTGGTCGTCAATCTTCCTCTTTTTGGGAAAGATCGCCTTGGTCGACGATCGACGAATTCATTAATAACCACCGCCAAGCCAAAGTGATTTCATCGGTTGGGCTTGGCTCGACAATAAGGACAGGTCGCATTGCTCTCCATCCATCCTGGGTATCACCACTCAATGCGGGAATCTCTCAAGGCTTGGCCTTCGAAATGACTTTTACCTATTGGATTTTTATTGTATGTGCCTCGGTCGACCTTGGTAACCGTAGAAATGGATTTTGACTTGACCATTGTCAGGAATGTCTTCGAGTCCCAGCTGCAACATTGAAAGCAACACCGTAAAATACGGCTATCTATTCCATCTTCCCGCTCATCATGACGGGAGTATTTGCGTCCCCATTATCAGCAACACTTTCGTCAGATGACAGTTGGGAACGTTGCGTACTATCTGACATCTCGAGATCGACGGCTCTCTGTAAAGGGACATACCACACATTCACCGTCGCTCTGAAACTCGTCACTGGCAACACATCGAAATCACTGATGTAGTAGTCCCAACTCCCAAGGTCTTCGAAACCCGCCTCTTCATCCCGTTATTCTTCCTTTCCGCCCACAGTTTTACCTCCATCACTTTGGTCAGTCTACATCTCCTCGGAACCGACCAAACATGTAAGTGTTCCACACTAGAATTCAAACGGCGACTGACTGTCAGTGCCATGAGAAGCTCAAGTCCTTACACTTCTTGTGCGCCTATTCTCGTTAAAGATCGATATCTCAGTCCCTATATCAGATGTTTATCATCATCAATGGCCGATGAGCGGCTCATCGCAATTTTGGTTTATGCTCTTTTATATAACGAGCTGTTCGCCCGGGAGCAAGATGTAGTACTTCTCTTCCGGGGAGTCCCCAACATGACCGCTAGAACATATCCCGGGATTGCTGTACCAGAGCTAACCGATAGCCAGATCAAAGACATTTTCGCGGGTCTGGACGCGAACTTGAACGATGCAATGCTTACTGCATTTCTATACGGTCAGCAAATTTACTGTCACACGGTGTATTTCAGTAACCAATGTTTTGAAGGGATATACACCGGAGTGGTAGCCGTTACCTTGTGGGCTGTTGGTCTGTGCTCGTCACTTCTTTTGATGTACTTCTCTTTGACCGGTTGTCTAGCTTCAAGGAACAACTGTCAGAATTCCAGAAAGTCGCATTTGCTTGTATTTATCATCCTGCTTTTGTATCTCCTGAGGGCATACGACTTTTACTGCAAATGGGAACAGGATCTCTTATATTTTATCACTCCTAATGAGAAAACCTCTTGGGAGGCCTTCGAATCCCACAATCTTCCAACTCCAGTCACATTGACTACGGGGATCGGGGCAATTCTGAGCACAGTTCTTGCTGATGCTACTTTGGCACGGGGTCCAATACTTTTTGCGTGTCTCCTTGCTCATGAATTCCTAGTTATGGCGTTGTAGGATTGTCTGGGGTCGATCATGGCGCGTCGTGTTTTTTCCGATTGCTTGCACCACCTTGGCGACAGGTACATCTTTGAATTCATGAACCCTATGATTTATGACTCATCAACACAAATGTAACCCAGCCAGCGGAGGGATCGTAAATTATTACGAGACTTTTGGACGTATCGTGCCACCCCGAGCCATGTTCCTCGAGAATATGGTCAGCTGGTCCCTGCTATACTCCTCACTCATATTGGCCACCTCGCTATGGTGCACGATTCTCATCATTTATCGTATTTTGAAAGTGGGTGCCGCTGCTGGAAGGATGTATGTATATCAGAGAGTGATAGAGATGCTTGTAGAATCTGCATCTCTTTACTCTGCTGTGATAGTTGTTTTGCTGGTGTTCGAAGGTCGTAATGAGGTAGCCGGAGTTTGCATCGAAGACTTGACGATTGCGATGAGAGTACGTCTACTCTGTTTCGACTTTTTGCTTTCAAATCGTAACTGCGTCTTTTCTAGGGGATCGTACCTACAATTCTGGTTGCAGCAGGGCATGCACACCAAGACGACCGAAAGTACGGTGTCGTCACTTCAGTTCACAGCTCGTCCAAGCGACCAGGAGGACAGCTACAGGAGCACTGAATGGGCCATCTCTACCCGCCACCTAGAAGAGGATTTGGAGGTCGGTCGAATGTCGGAATGATGGTGCTTATAAATAGTTATAAATGCAGACCACAAGGCGGTCAGCATTGTTGATTGTGAGGCCGAAGACACCACAAAAATATCGCCTTCGCTGGTACATGAAGTGAGATTTGGAGGGTCCTTAGATTTTGTTGACTCGTACAAGATGCAAGATTACTGGTTTTTTTTTTTGGACTTTTACGATATGTATTCGTGACTGTAGAACCAATGCATTGGTTCCACATATGCCTCGAAGTGTGACTCGCGCATATAGACCGGGAATGATTCGCCACCAATTCACCGCGAAGGTATTGTACTCTACCATCAATCACCAAGCTATTTCCTGAGCAATACAGTGTTACATACCATACACACAAGCGTCAACATAGAGAGTTCTCGAGTTTCGACTGCACGTTTATGGGTACACGTGCCCGGTTACCGACAGATCGAAAAGACATAACTTTAGCCCGATGATAGATTGAATCACCTTCACCTCGGTCTTAGTAGCCAGTGGATCACGGTCTATACTTATCTCACCAGCCGTGTCCATACCAGGTAGAAAAATGAACAACAAGCAGCACCAAAAATAATTTCAGGATGGACTCCAGGACCATGCAGGAAAATACACCCGAATTCATTATGAGGGCAGGGTAATGGCCCAGTCTGATTCTAATTTCTGGCGAGTCAACGTTGAAATCTTAAAAGCTAAACGTCCAAATCGAGACGAGGCGATGATCAACTGCGGTCCGCCATCCGAGTTCGCCTCCTTGATTGATGCGACGATCTTTCCCAGAGCTTTCTTTGATCGCCATCCCCGACTAACTGAGCCACCTTTCTTCGTCTTGTCGGAGAACAATTTATTGTGTTTTCGAAAGCCAAAGATAAGTGCCAACTGCAAGTTAACGCATCGGTGCGGTGGTACGTAAAGCCTCGAAGACGTGTTTTGGTCACCAGTACAACCTTGACAAACGTCTCCACAGTAACTCATCGTTCTTCTCTTGTCAGTGCACTCCGTGTTCTCGGCATTCCTGAAACCCATAATCCAACTCAATAGAACAACTTTTCTTTGAGGTCTACTTATTGTGGCTTCGCTTTGAATTCAATGGGTTTTCTCAGATCATCACGGTATTTGTTTCCACCCTGAAATTTCTTACTCCGCCAAGTTACGTATACCAGTTGTCCTACTTTGATACGGATACTTGTCGCCACTCGCATGTCAGTTAGCGCCGCCTACCTCGTGCATCAGTGAATGTACAATACATTGGCTATGCCTTGGCACAGATTCGATCTCGCGCTGTACTGCCATATAACAAGCTGAACTCGGTCACAAGACACAACTTACCTCCTTCGTCTATCTTTGAATTCCTTCCATGTCTATCGTTGCAACTTCGTATCCCGGGACCGTGTCCACGACAGAACTAATCGACACCGAAGTCAAGGATATGTTTCTTGGTATAGATACACAATACAACAAGGTGATGCTCAATGCGTTAACGCACGGTGAGGAAATTCGACTTCATATGAGGGTACAGGGAATTTTAGCTAACTGGCCGTTCGTCGAAGGGATACATACGGGAATAGTCGCCGTCACCTTATGGACTGCTTGTCCGTACTTTTCGCTTCTTCTGATGTTCACCTATCTGACTGGTACATCTAGCTTCAAGGCATAGCCACCAGAATTACAGAAGGCCACGGCGCGTTTTCATTTTCATCATCCTGGCTTTGTATTTCTTGGCGACATTCAACTTTTACGGTGGATGGGCGGAGAACGTCTTATATTTTTCCACCGCTGGAAAATGTCTTTGGGAGGGATATAAATCCAAGTGTACTCAAAACACTCCGACCCTAACAACTATGGGGATCGGTGCGATTCTGAGCACGGTATTAGCTGATGTTACTTTGGTATGGGAATCAATGTTTTGTTGCAGAGACTTACTCATGAACTGTTAGATATGGCGTTGCTGGATTGTCTGGGGTCGGATGTGGCGCGTTGTGCTCGTTCCGATTGCTTGCACCACCTTGGCGATAAGTATGTCTTTGGATTCATAGCTTAATTTACGATCTGCGAGCACTAATGCGAACCTAGTCACGAGAGGGATCATAACCTATTACTCCTCCTTCGGACCTGTCGAAAATATGTCACACCAAGCCCAACATCTCGAGAAGATTGGGAAGACAGAAGTCAACTGGGCCGTCCTATATTCCTCGTCCATATTGGCCACCTTGCTATGGTGCACAATTTTCATCGTTTATCGTATTCTGAGAGTCGGCGGTGTTGCTGCAGGAATGCGCGTGTATCACAGGCTGGTAGAGATGCTTGTGGAATCCGCAGCTCTCTACTCTGCTGTGATAGTCGTTCTGGTGGTGTTCGAAGTTCGTAGTGAGGCGGCGGAAATTTACATTGAAGAATTCGCGATCGCGATGAGAGTAAGTACATCCAACCCATTCTGGCGTTTATTCCCTCGTCATGACTACAACTTTTTCCTGGTAGGGAATTGTGCCAACTATTCTGGTTGGCCGCATTGCAGCAGGACATGCACGTCCGGATGACTCTTGGAGTGAAAGTAGCGCCACCTCGTCACTTCAATTTAGAAGTTCTTTGAGTTCACAGAGCGACAGTGTTGACACAGGCGCTGGAATAGAGTCGGACATACCTCCGGGCATCACGCTTGACTTGGAAAATGGCTTGCAGGACAGCAGATTGGGATTAGACGACGCTATGCAGACTTGCAACCCGCTGTTTGACGGGCCTATTAGGGACATCAATTTTGTAGATTCCGCGTCGTGAAGACTGAAGCTAGCTTTTAATTTATGGACTCGAAAGAAATAGCCACGATGGCGGGAGAAATATATTCCATAGAATATCTCGACACTACAATTTGGCTATCATAAGCGCCTACACAGTGTATATACTTCCCACCTCATTCATGGACCAAACTACTGTTGATGTAGAAATCAGAGAAAAGTCACGACATCAAAGGATCGCTGAATAGATTCAGGTGATCTCGTGCTGCTTCTCTGAGTGTATATAGGGAGCTCGATGGTATACAGAATCCTGGGCAACATATCAGCTTTATTTGTGAGCAAGTCATACTATGGAATACAGGACTGGTACGCTCTATTTCAAATGGAGTGATGCCATAAGAACCCCAGACACTGCGGATCGGATATGTTCCTGTGCCTTTTTTTTAATTGACCTCTTTTTTCCAACCCCGAATCCATAACCGGAAATAATACTTTCATAAATCCAACCGATACTTATGTAAGTGCCAAATATATGCCGAGCCGGGCCAGGCAGGGACGGAAGTCTTGATGTCCGGCCTCCGCACGTGGATTTAATAACAAAGGTTTTGAGAAATAATGCAATGAACATTATTGAGATAATGCTTGCAAGGCCCACATCAGGGACAGAGCCTGCTACGTTTACTCCCCTTGAAAGTATAATATTATCTTTGTGTTACCGTTGTGAATATCCTTGAGTTCTGCAGAAGAGAGTTTCTATCATGGTAATTCTAATCTCACTTTGTGCAAAGAACTTATCATCATCAAACATCAAACTGGAAGTACTTATTAAATAAGCTCACACCTTCTCACAGAATCCCAGGCAGACGAAGCTTCGGCCGGTCAACTCCACGATAGTAACGGTCAGTCATATGTAAGCAGTGACAAGCCAAGTCATCGCCACACCGCATATTTTACCTTCAAGGAAGTATTTCAGCACTAGGCCGGGAGATTTTTCCGTAAATAGGAATTTTCGTGACATCGGACTTCGGCTTTTCGTCGAAGCTCAGAAACCATCATCCCTCTATAAGACCTACTACTACTAACGTAGCAGGAATAATACTTGCAAGGTCTTAGTATCTTTTTTTTACTAGCTTATCTCGGAGTCACCATGCTTCTCTTTCACCGCTCCTCTCCTCGGTTACTGCGTCTTTCGGTGAGTGAAAATGCTTTCCATTGTTCACCTGTGTCGCTTGTCTTTCGTGCTCTACTATTCATCAACCCTCCCCCCTCCCGAATCTGTAGTTACTATACTATTACGGCCGTATATTCACATAACCCGTAACAAGGACCTGTAGTATGAAGATCTCTGAAGATGGGATATTTTCATCTGTAATCAGCCTTTGTCACAGTCAGAAAGGAATAGTAAGGTATACTGTTTGTAAAGAATCCCTATCGACTCCAATCATATCTGCATTCAACCAGAGTCCCATCCAATAAGCGTCCCCACGTGCGCTCATTGCGATAAGGAGTATTCATCAGATCCACGTAATCGACCGGCATTCGGTCCGGGGAACAATAGGCGCCCACAAGCGCTCACTGCCCATATCGGGGCATCCCCGATGGCCAAAAGTACCTGGAAACGGGCATCGGACTCGATGACTAGCTTAGTCAGCATATTCTATTTCTAGAACATCGACATCGATGATGGTTAAAGTAATCTAAGGCCCTGTGGGGCTAAGTGTACATCTTGCGCCTTATACCACTAATCTACTATACAACGAGTGAATGTGGGAACTCAGCTCTCATTGGCTACACAACTCGAGCTTTTCATTGAGTATTGTGAGGTAATGTAGACTGTTAATGACATGGTAACTACAGGAGTTTGCATAAAATCATTGTTTAGTACTGTGGGTACAATATAGCAGATGATGAAACCAGATGCAAGAGAGAAGGGAACAAGAGGTAAGGAACCGCCACGGCGTCTTAATAGCCAGTTCGAAATGTGGAGTTTTTATGTGTTTTTTGTAAAATAAATAAATAAAAAAACAGTGAAATATAACCAAAGGTTGGTTCCTCATAAAGATACCGGAAAATACAATATAAATAATGCAAAGATGACAACGGTTTACTGGATAAGACCCTATTGCACCATAACGATGGCCATCAGTAGTGTCCCCTTTGGGACTGTCATCTCCGATGGCCAAAAGTGCGTGGAAACGGGCATCGGACTCGATGCTTAGCTTAGTCAGCGGAATCTATTTTTATAACATCAAAATTGATGATGACGATGATGGCGTCCATGTTTAAAGTAATCTAAGGCCCTATAGGGCTATGTGTACATTTTGCGCTTTTGTACCACTAATAGTAATTTAACGGATCTGTATGTAAGGGTATCGGTATTATGTGGGCATTTCTGAGGTTCGATTTCTTGTCTTGAGCTCTGGTGGGTGCATAGTCATTCGTGGTTGTGTGCGGTTTCGTGGAGTGAAAATGTTTGAATAGTGGATTGGGCGTACTTGGCCGTTTCAATATCCGTACAATCCTTGCTAGGCATGCAAATTGTCGCTTCGATGCACTAAAAATAGACTATGATGACTAAGCAGAGCATCGAGGCCGATGCCTCTGTCTACCTAATTTGGGCCATCGAGGATGGCAGTTCCGAATGTTCACATTTAAAGTTTGATGGCTGAATGTCTTTGAGCAATGTCAAGGCTTCGGTGGATGCGCATTGTTATAATCGATCACGACAGGTAGATTTCATTGGCATGTGATGGATGGCTGTCTCTGCGAGATGTCTGGCCGCAGTATAACAGAGAAAGTTGGCAGATAACTTTGTATCACCGATGAAGCCCAGTTAAATGTCTGTGGGCTTGGGCGGGTTTGGAGAGATACCAGTCAATCAATCAATGGAAGGCTGTTGCTCGCTAAGAATGGGGCATCGCACGGTTTGGCGACCGCTACCTATGGATACCCATTGATGCTCACAGACTATTTTCGGTGCGTATCATCGATAGTAATCAATAAGACACACATTTATTTGCTTGCTAGCTCTACAAATTGAATACACCGGGTAGCTACAGGCCTGCAACCTATCACACTCCCGTCTCCTGTCCATACACGGGCATGCGGCTGTCGGCAGACTGAACCGCGAACCTGGCTGGTTTTAAGCATATATCCGTACTATATGATAGAGCTTTAACGTACCGCATGCGAAAAAAAAGAGTGCGGCCAATGAAAACACGTCAGACGTAGCGATCTGAAGCTGAAGTTGAACACATATAAGTCACTCAGCCCAGGGGAAATTATAACTACGCACCTATGTGGAGGAGAGGCGAAATGGAGATGGCGTGCATATATGGTAATAATTTGACCTAGTACAGCATTATGGGGAATAAGACAACGATATATGGTGAGAGAAACAGGTGGACTTACCTTATCCTGCAACCGAAATCACGTCCAAACTCCTTATTTCCTTCAACCACGGACCAAGACACTGGCTAGATACGGTTGCCTCGGGGTGGTTCCTGATCTACGGTGCCGTTTCAAATGAGCTCGACACCGTCGGTGGCATCTGGGTCATAAATAAACTGGCGGCAATGGTTCCCAGCGAAGATGGTAGCGCAGCAGGGAAGGGCAATATGTCGGACTAGGGTCATGATGGTAAGAGGGAGAGTATACTAACGTTAGTTACCAGTCGCTTGCAAGATCCCGCACGAAGTTCTTGACGGTCCCGGTCATGATGAATCTATAGAGGCTCGAGAGCTCTCAGAGTACGCTCAGCTTGCCCAATTGCATCCATCAGCGTCTCTACATATCCAGGGACTCCGAACTCCATCACAATCTTGATATCTTGCGAGCACCGTCTATTCTGGGGCCTTCCCTAGCCTGGCAAGTGGCTTTATTATGTACTCGCGGAACTCGTATCGTTTCCCCTGATGTCTCGGTCTCTGTTGTGCAGACGTTCGTCAGCCCTCCCTACGATAATGTTTCCATCCATGCCTCCTACATGACCGAGCGTCACTACCCTCTGGAGAAGCCGTAGTGCCAGTGATCTTCTTCTATAATCTCCTGTCAAAGTGAATCTGAATCTGTATGGCGCCTGGTCATTGCCTATTTCGTGACACACGCCCTTGAATCTCGCAGGTGGCTCACTCTGCCGAACAGCCCAATCAAGAGCTTAAACTGACCTGGCACGCGCCCAAGGGGAGGTTGAAAGGCTCGAGCGAGAACTTGAAGGTCTTCGCACCCTGATCACATTATTTCAGTGTCCTATCAACTCGTTTTAGGCTCTGGGGGATGGGAAGAGACGAGAAGAGGCCCTCTTACGGCTCATTGTGGGATCCGGTGACATATCCGACAATGAGGACGCCTGGCTAGATAGGCAGCTGGTTTGCACAAATGAGACAATTCAGCTCCTCTATGAGGAAGTCCGATCATGTGGCGTGATGGTGTGGCACCGGGATGTCTCGACCCAAAATCGCCTTTCTGAGCTTATTCTTATCCTTCTTCTCAGCCTGACACTCTGCTCTTGTTTCGATCCAGGCAATTCCTTGGCGTGAGTGATTTGAAGAGTGTTTGTTCCCTTTGTCTGTTCGTCTCGGCCAAATTTACCCAAAACTTGCGAACCGAACCTAGCTACGGCGCAGTGAATACACCAGGGCAATCATGATTCATTAGATGTCCGATCAGGGCCTGGACGACAGAAACCTTCTGTCATCCATCGATTAACCAAATCCTCCAGATCGGTTCAAGGGGAGGCAGCTAGGTATGGTTACATTAATCAGACTTCTTGGTCCGACCTATTTCCGTAGTCTTGTAGGAACATATGTTCGCGCACATGAAAGCTATATATAAAACAATGTTTTCAGTGCTTCATCAACGGGGGTGATAGTTTCTTTGTCAGTTCTTCCTGGCAGTCTCCATTCACTCGGAGGCAACTCTCGCTGCACCCTGAATGGGCCGTGTTGACACCGGTATTTCGTGCCTGCCCGTCGTTGGTGGTATAAGTTCAGGTTGGAAGATGCATGCAAAGCATCAGTTTAATGGCTTCGTTTGTATGTCACCAGCTGTCTCCCAAACTGACGATATCATTGCTCACACTGCTGTCTCCAGAACATTGGCGCCATCAAACGGGTGTCACTCGCTCCCGCCCGGCTGGTACTTCCACTCTCAACAATTCAATTACTCGCTAAACCTTTCATGACCGCGATGTACACGTACAAGATCATCCATTTCTATTTGATGTTAATATCGCCGTCCAGTGGAGGTGGCCTCCGCATCCAACTGGATGTTTACTGCGAACACACAAATGGGACCATACAGCCATATGTCACGTGAGTACGTCATCATGTTGCAGGTTTTGGTCTCATACTGCTGGCAGTGCCACCGCCCGGGATGTCATCCCATCCGGCGCTCATGTCGAGCGCATTATGGAGTTCGAGGTCCTCGAACCTACGCTGCGTGTTGGAGACCTATTGGAGCTCCTCGTCGAAGCCGGCCTCGATACCACGACAATCAACGTAAACAACGCGGCGTGTGGGAGGTTCTGTTTCGAAGCCCTCAACACCTTTGCAAATAATGGCATCATCAGGGAGGATTGGATGGAGGATGCGTATCAATGGCACGAAGACATTTGCAACGCAGGCATTGCGATGATGCTTGACGAGGACATCGTAAATTTATAATAAACATACTGTTCAATTTACCGTAGCTGCATGGGGTGTTGCGTTATGCTATTGTCAGAGCTTCATTCACCGCAATATGATGGAAACTTCCCGTTTATAGTACCTTCAGCGCCAGCCGGCCGCCAACGGTTCACAAATTGGGCCAATATGACCTGTCGGAAAGGCTTGTTACGCGTCGGGAGCTTCACTTCACGTTGAATGAACGATCGATATCGAACAGTATACGTAAATGAAAGAAAGAGCCGTTTATTTTTCACTACAAAAAGTCCGGTGCTATAGCTTCTATCCAGTCATATATACCAAAATACGGACCACCAACAAATGGAAGGATCGCCCACCAGATCGCATCATATTCCTTTCCCATTTCCATTCTGGCGTCCATGACCATGTTTACGTATTCGAACCATCTCGGATAGAAGCCGGCGGTAGCGAAATCAATTAGCCAAAGTTGGCCGTCCTCCCCGACGATCAAATTTCGCATGGTGAAGTCAACGTGTGAGTATACGAGAGTCCCATCATCCGGCAATGGCCCCTTGTGCACGCACAATCGGGCAAGCGCCGCTTGGTCCATTGCATTGTTGAACAACCGGATGAGCTCTTCCGAGGTTGCGAATGGGCCCTTGGTGGGTCTGATGGGCCCGAAGATGTGTGACGCAAAACATTCTCCAGGCTGTTCACCCTCGAGAACAGGTCCAGGAATTTGAGATCGGGGATGTGCGATGGACCTGAGCTGGCAGACGTAGCTTCGCAGGGTGATAGCTGTACGGCTGCAACGAGGCATCTGTCTCGATGACCTGCTTAGTAAGCATGGGCTATTATTAGTGTATCGAAGTGACACGCTTTTCAATATTGTATGGCAAAGTCTAATGTGCATGGTGGCGATGCAGATAAAGGGCCCCGACATACTGAATCAAAAAAAATATTTCGCCATTCGTCTTTCCATTTTTGCTACTCTTGGCACAACTGCTTCGATGTACCTAAAAATGCGGCTCGTCTCTGTCTTGTGTCCCGTGTTTGAATCTCACTTTGGACGTCTCTGTTCCATTTTCCACACTACTGGTATGGATTCTAATATGTCGCTTGTCGTGCAACTTTTGTAAAGCAGATTTTTTCTGAAAATCATACATAATTTAAACAAGATGGAACATTTCTTAACCGAGGTTTTTTCACAACAAAAATATGCAGCTTTCGCATGTGAAGACATCTTGGTAGCATACACACCTTTTGTTTGCTAGGGTTGCTAAGCAAAGAAATTTCGTTTTACAGAAGTACGATGCACCGCGGTTTGGAGAAAATGACCGGCATTTAGGAAAGAAAGTATTTTCACAGCTTATATTTGTTCATAGCTCTCGATGGACAAGCTGAAGGTGTCAGGGTTGCTGAGACCCGAGCTTCTCACTTTACGGTTTCCCTAGAAGGGGAAATATAGCATTTGACTTTCCGTGGTCTTCCATTCCTTTCAATGTTTGACATGTGTCTAAGTACTGGTTTCTGATGTTCTATCCTTCGGACAATGTAGGTCTCCGATGGGTGCCATATGGTGTACTCGGTAATCCTCTGTATTAGCGCGTCGTCGCTTGCATTGAGATATGCGCCACATGACTTATAGCACGGACACATTGCGATTCTGATAGGCTGCGGAGGAAGTGCTGGCTCCTGGAATATGTCTGGGGCCTACGCGGTGATTGAAACCTATAAACATACGGTAACTTGAGAGGCGTTTCTTCGCACCTCGCCTGATGGCCCATTCTATACCATTCTGCGTCGTTCTTGCACCTCCAGGACTTCCGGACGCCCAGCCGGGCATCTACCATAATAAACTGTAATGTTAATTGGTGTCCTAGGTTTGCCTACATTGACAATTTCTCTTGGCTAGGGTGTGGGTTATCAACGGCGTCAACGGACCAAAGTGGCCAGTCGCAGTGTACTGTCAGCGTCATGACCAGGCGACGGCGTTGAACAGCCGCCTGAATCCGTTTATAGCCTTGCATGGAGAAGAGGATGCCGTGACCTTTCGTTCGTCCCTGCGAGGTTGGGAAGAATGGCCGGAGATTACTGGTCTCTTCGATCACGCGGGGACAATGTTTTGGTCTGTAATTTTTGGAGCGCGATCAGGAATTTTTTATTCTGAGTGAGTGAGACGGAAACGACGACAATATATATTTCACCATTCGGACAGAGAACATGCCACTGACCAAATGGAGCGCTCGCCACCCCAATACAGAGCAGCCTTTGGCTTCGATCAGTTTGAAAACGCGTTAATTTGCCAGATGTCTAGATCAAGCAATGTTGTTGGTCTCCTTGCCAGATTACCCCGCTCTCGGATCGGGCCAGGACGTCGCAACCTAAGTCAAACATCTGGACCCTATCCTGATGTTCCTTCGCCAGATACTTCCGGAGGATCGCCACTGCAAAAGCAACACCCGAAGAAGTTGAATACAAATCCTTCTCCGTCGAAGACGCACAGTGAGTGGTCGTCCGCGTGTGTATTTATTTTGTAACTTGCGTTTAAATTAGCGCAAGGAAGCCCCTCAAAGGGTGCTCACCTCACATCCAACGTTTATGTCACCAACAGTGGCAATAACGAAGTATTTTCTACACCATGTAGGTATCTATGGCTTTTTGGTGGGAGTTGATGCTGACATTTCGCTTTGAAGCGCGTAGGACTGTACAGGATACTCTTCGGCAATCACCTGCCCGACAATCGTCTCCGCAAAAAACGTCACAAACATCCCTTCGTCTTCCAAGGCTCCTGCATGTTTATTTGGAAATCTATCAGTATCCGGAAGAAGTGATTTCTCAAAATTTAGACATGGCGGAGGATCGTGATGACTTTGTGGAGACAATGACGTATAATGGTGTTCCGGAGGAGGCTAGTGGTTTCATTTGGGAGATGTACTTCGGGCTCGTAGAGATATGTTTCTAGAGGGTGCTTTTCAAGTTGATCGCTTCTGTCAAATATAACAGCACGCTCTGTGAATGTTTGATGAACATGGCTAATAAAGGAAAGTCTGATTGACATAAAATACGTGGGTTTAATATCAGTCACTACATACAAGCTTCAACATACTGTATGTACTTGGATGTATGAAACGGGGTACCTCCGCGTTACGGATTTGTGGATGAAAGGAGACCATTATCTGGCGTTACGCTTCTTCAATACGCTCCCCAGACTGAGATGCAACCCCCGTTACGCGTTACAATTGCGGTTGTAGGAGAGGAGGCGGCGCCTGCCATATGCTTTACGTTTCATTCATACAAATACATACGGTAGGTCTGGAGGTGTTCCATACTTTAGGGATCGACACAAGGACGGTGAAATAATCATTATTCTGGCTCACATGACGCGAATTTGTCGCTTAAATTGAGCCCAGGATGTGAGCTGCCCTTTCTCTTGCGCGGTCAAGGGCAACGAACGTGAATGTATCTGAGTGCACAACTTTAGGATTTCGGGCATAGTTGTCGTCTCCGTCGAAGCGAAGCGAATTCAATCGAACATCACCTAGACGGGCTTTCCATTCCCGTTTTTGTTCTACGGGAATGTCCGGATCGCCGACAGAAGTTCTTTTCCCACGCACTTTGCGTTCTCCCTTTAACTACCACCATGCCTACAACTAGTTCGAACAACGCGCAGTCTGAAAGCAGTCTTGGTAAGAGGGTGTTTTTTTTGCCTTTCCCACCAGTTCATTGCAGAACTCTCTGCTCATAACTATGAGAACATCGCCCTCGATGAAAATGGTTTACACGCCCTTTTTGAAATGGCGGCATCGAGACCGATGCAACCTATTAGTCATCGGAACGCCATCGAGGTTCACGTGCTGACGTTATTCTAGTGACAGGATATATGGCTGCGAAGCAGTCGAAGTTGGTTTGGTCGCTGCCCGTTCAATGCAAACTGTTCCTACTCAGCAACATGGATCCCGACCTTTGGTTCAAGTTGCGCGCAGGGGAAAGTTCTCAGAACTCGGACATATCCGATTTCGGCATCGCAATTGGAAGGTCGTTGAAGTCTGTCGCTGACAAGGACTGGGACAGAGGCCACCCAGCTCAAATTCGCATAGACAACATTGGCGGGGGTCGGAACGCTAATAAATCTACAGGCCAGCTGGAGACCCTAGTGCTTGTGAAGGCGATGGATATCGCCTCAGGATTTCTCCGTTTGCCTTGTCGCTCTTATTATCCAAGCTTTTCAAAGACCCTAAGTTTTGATGTGCGTCAGCTTGGCATAGGTTTCCCTGCTCTTCCTAAGATTATATTTAATTAACACGTGTCAAGTTTTTAAGAAGGCTGGACGGATGGACTCAGAAATTGACCGAAATCTCGACTTCTCTTCGCATATACAATGAAAAAAAAATTGCACCCCTTGTTCCCCTGCAGCCGACTATGATAGGAAATAACGAGATTCTGCATAAAGATATATGCCTGCTTGCGAATCATTGGAAACACGAATCGGCGAAAAATTGGTTGAAGGTCCTATGTGTGCTGGATGGCGTGGCATTTCACATCCGTTTATTACGTTACGTGAGCACGCCTTATATCGCATTTCTCGTCATTCTGACTTCTGTTGCAGCATAATGGAATAGAGCAGACGTCGCTTTGGCAAAGGTATGATTTTCGGATAGGCAAAGTGCACGTTGCTCATTTTATATGAAGGTTCATCGCAGATAATTATGACCACCCCGATGTCCAAATGATCATGGGGGACGATGAAACGATGAAACAATTTAAAAAGAATTTGCCCCGGTGGAAACAAGCCTTTGCGAATGCTGTCGCAATATCCCCCTAGTACTTATCATGGGCCAAGGAATGGGCCAAATATTGAACACACCCCTTGCGCTACAGGTGAGTTTTTCAATCATCTTTTTCTGATGTGTCGCCTGACGTTTCAAGCAAGGTCGGAGGGCGGCTCTCTTCGATGGGGAAACCAAAACTCATCCTTCATATTGAAGAAATCTTGTGGAAGTACATTGTTGGTATAGCTTGGGGCTCCTGGACAAGCGAAGTCGGATTGGGCAAGTTTCTCGCTGAAGTGCAGCTGTTAGTTACCAGGATGCAGGTTCTCAAAGCTGCGTCCAAGGACGCAACCAAAAAGGGATGGGTGGGATATGAAGGCGAGGATACGTGGTTCGAGGATTCCATCGCGTTCATTCAGAAAAATCGTGTCCCCGGGTTGGAAGCCAAAGTTGGAGCCGAAACGACGCAATGGCTCAGAGAGGGGAAATCTCGCTGGATCAAAATCAAAAAGGGCGGTAGCAGGAATGAACGTGTAGAACGAAGCAGCTCTTGTCCTCCCCGTGTCGACCGAGGCATCGCTCATCTGTCTCCCCGTGAAGCAAAACCTCGGCGGAGATCTCCAAGCTTGTCCCCTTCCCGATCCTTGTCTTCAAAGCCATTTCCGCGTGACGAGATTTCGAAGATTTGCCGCCTTCTGACTTATCGTGTAAATGCGTGGGGTCACATGTACTACCCGAATTTGAAGGACCGGCCAGAATGGCAACATGCGCCTACCATGCCCCCTCTCACTGTTCGAGATATTGACCAGATTTCTGTTCGACGAATCCTCATCGGCGAAGTGCCCCTATTCGCGTGGAATCTTCCAAGACGGAATTTCCATTATCGCAACAACAAAAAATAACCCACGAGAGGAAACTCTCACAAGACGTTGACGCAAGTTGGCGTCAGTTGATGTTAATGGCGCCCTTTCTGAGAATGACGGAGGTGCAAGACAATTTACCATCCATCTCTGGGAAAAAAAGGCAACGTTCGAACGCCATCGCCATGGCTGCGGACAGAACGTCCAAAAAAGCGAAGGTTGATCATGGTCTGTCTCGTTCTCCAAACCCAATTACTTCTCCGCTCGTTTGGGATCTGGCAAAGAAAGCATATCGGACCTTTGACTATTACCCTTTGATCTCTAACGTATGTCCCCCACAGCCTTCTGTATACTTCTGTCTGATATAAGTCTCCAGGAAACTGA
>JAIWYR010000058.1:0-172459 GCA_022818075.1 Armillaria altimontana | reverse complement strand
TAAATATTGGCAGGCTTGTATGAGCTTTGTCGAGGCATTCTTGGATGAGACAGGTGAAAGATGGGAGCACAAGTACAGAGTAAAGAGAGAGAGTAAACTCTGTATGTGAGCAGGCTTGTATGAGCTTTTGTCAAGGCATTCTTGGATGAGGACATGTGAAAGATGGCAGCACAAGTACAGAGTAAAGAGAGAGAGTAAACTTCATATGTATTTACAGAGTTACAACATAATACAAATCTCAAAGTCCATGAATGATTGTGCTGTGTATGTTCTTGACCTTTTCATTGTGCTGTTCTCTTTGTAAATACATGATCACAGAGTCATACAATGGGGACACAGAATTGTTGACAACAATTACACAACTTTTGAAGGTAAGTATAAGTGTAATGGGTGGGTAACTTTTCGTACTGCCATGATTCTGAGTGCATTCGTGGCGTGTTCCCATTTTGATCCCACTTCCTCATGCCCTGCTGTGCTTCCCGGTGTCATCTTCATATGCAGCCCCTGCAATCACAATAACATAGTTCCTCAACATTATCGCCATTGTCCAATTTGCCATAACAGTTGTAGTTATGTCACGTGGTAGCAAAATCACTAATATCAGGTCCTTTGATGTATTGAAACTTTGGACAGCAATGACCCTCCACATGTGTCGGCGAATGGCACCGGTCTCAGTGTGACATGATGGGTTGGTGGGGTGATTCCAGCTTCCTTTTGCGCCACAGCGAGCATTCATCTCATCATTGTTTGCGTCGAGGTGGGGTTGTCCTCCGACCTGTTGTCATCGGAGGTACATGTTGCTTCCTCCTTCGGGGCCTTACGCTACTTGTAATGGGAGCATGGCGCAACTGAAATTCTTGGGCCACCGGGTGCTCCAAAAAATACCTAAAGAAAAGTCATAGACAATGAAATAATAATTCAACGTTATTATACATATTCACGGTCTGAGTAATCAAGATGCCTCTCCCAAGGCCCCTCGAGAAGTAACTTTGGCTATCTCCTATTCTGGATTGATCTGTACCTTGTAGACCAAGAATGTCTGGTGTGCTTGCAGCGCTGGTGAACAGTTCCCTTACAGAAAGCATCTGAAAGACTAAATCATGTATTTCCAGACTGTCCAGGACAACAGTGTCGACATACAAGAAAAAGAAGACGCCACACATGCGCTTGGCCTCCATAACAGCTGTCATAGCAGCAACCTAGATTACTGTGCTGGTTACCAACAACACATGCACCAATTGAAGCCTTCTATTTCTGCCAATAATGACAGACAGGTTCGCTTGGTATGGGGAAAGAACACGCTAAGCGAAGCCTCATCCTTTGACACAGCGCTTAACACCTTAGTCCGTTATTGCTGCCGAAAGATCGCCACGACCTTGGTCTGCTTGGTATGTTGAGCTTCTTCTTTGGTGATTATTTCGTTGAAAGGCAGCCATAGGGCAGTTAATCCAGTGATTCCATCTAAATTCGTTCTCCACGGGATCATCCCCACCATGCCTGCTAATGTCGCTGGTGAGTCCTGTGTCTCCATCTGTTGAGCATCATTCAGCTTTTTCTAACGCCAGATTCACCATATTTGATGTATGCAACCTGTATGTTTATTTTATTTTATTTTATGTGTATTCCTACCTTTTTTGAAAAGTGGAACTCAGCACTGAGAGCTCTCTGAGTACTGACTCTCTTGGGGACTCATTGTCCCTGAGGCTCATCATCATTGACAGTGATGATGAAGAACCTCCCACGTCTCCTAAGGCTTCCCGGAATCCTGGAAGAAAAGGCAGGCCAGTTGGATCCAAACCCATCTCTCACGACAATCCGACGCATGCTGCTTCCCTACCTACAGGACCCAACACACCTGTGTCAAGGGAACGGGCTTGTCAACCACGAGCGACTATGAGGTCCGCAGGTCATGGTGATGGCTTCTATGTGGTCATGAATGGATGTATAATGGGGGTGTTCAACTCTTGGTATGGCGAAGAAACGTATTCTAGCTTGCTGCTTAACTGTTTGCAAGGAATCTTACTGAGGGGTCGTATTCCGGCTTCCCACACCAGTCATATCGCAAATTCCCCTCCCTCAGGGACGCCCTGGTGACCTGGGATGAAACTTGGTCGAACCAGGAGATCGGGTATCCTGCAGATCGTCGTTCCAATCAAAGCCGGTACGGTCCTGAGTGGGTAAGATCTCAGCAACACATCAGCGCCAAGTTTTATTGGGTCGTGGTGAAGGGGCATGTTCCAGGATTGTATAACACCTTGTAAGTTCTCTCCTCTGCTGTATTTGAAGTCTGCGATTGATTTTATTGCCAAGTGACGAAGCTGTTCTTGGTGCGGGTGATGGAATGTGTGAGGTTGTTGTCACTCAGGATGAAGACATTGCTTCTCGCCTTTTTGATGATTTTACCAGTTCGGAAGATGTAGTCTCAGTATAGTTGTAAAGACATGACAATATGCCTTGACCCTGAATCTGACCTGTCTCAGATCTCCAACACATGGCACAGATGGAAGCCTGGTAATGAAGTACTCTAACAATTAGCTTGAGGAACTACATGTGGATCCATACTGTCTATGCAGAATAAGCCTCTGCTTTCTGTTCTGCAATCCACGTTGTTCAAGTGCTGTGTGTACCTCAATTCAAGGCTGAATGGTTTGAGGATTCTTCCACCGTTTGTGACAGTCTAACCTCTGTTTCCCTGTCCCCTGATGTTCCTTTGTAGGTCTTGAGTACAGCAGCATCCTCAAGAAAACGGATCCCTTTAAGCACTGATGTTCGGGGAGTGGACATGGACTAAATATTTTCCCTTTCAGGTGACTTAAGACGTCACAAATGCTTCCAGTTCAATACAGATGCTTTGAAATGGGTGCTTTCTCTACAATACACGTTAAGCAGATAATTCGATCACCAATCCTGAAAAGGAAATAATGATATCGGAGTTTAAATACATTGGCAATAAATCCGAATTTACCTGTCGAGCTCGACAGGTCTCATGTGCCTTCAGAGCTTTACCCAGATGTTACGTCTGCTTGGGCTCTTAAGGCTTTGGACCTATATTATTGCTGATGTTCGACTACTATGTCCTGTTCTTACCTAGCTTCTTGTATCTTCCAAACCTTCTCTCCAAGTACAGCTGCGAAGCAAAACACCATCCTGATATGGGAGCTTTGTAACAATATGACTTTGAAATAACTTGCTGAAGGATTGTTCCTTATTTCCATCATCTACCACGCAAGTAAGGTCCCAGTCAAGATGTCCTAAAGCTCCAACCTTCGCCCTGAGCCCTACACCTCGATTCTCGATTGGCCTCCCAGCACGCTTTGATCATTGTTCGGGGAGGCCTTCACCCAGTGGTGAGATCGGATTGAGTCCACGTCTCCCTGGGATGTGGATAATTGAACCACAGAGTCATTACCCATTCTGACCTTGTAGCACCCGATTTATCGACAAAACACTAGTCATCACCATGCCTACAGGAAAATACAATGCCTCGATGACACTGACGGCTTCAGCAATGGTATGGATTTTGCATGTGATACTATTTGGATATGTCTCGATTTGAAAACAAAAATATAGTTCTAAGGCATGGTATCGACGTGCTTTAGAAAGTGAATCAGCTCCAGCCTGAATGCCGCTCCAGCAATGTTTGATTTCCAGAAGGGTGCATCAGTGGCAGGAAGTATCGTTTGAGTGATTAACAACCATGCAAACAACGCACAGAACATGCTGGAATCGACGCTGCTGTATTTGGGAACCTTGTAATGGTCAGTATGATGAAAGCACACTTCATCTTCGACATACAGGATCAAAAGACCTATACTCCCACTTCTTTTTAGGATCAGCTGACTTATCAAACATTGCCCCATATGACTAACATTTATTAGTCATATAACAGGTAACAGTGAAAGATGGAAAATACCTTCATGATATCTCCATGTTGCTTTCGCCACCCATCATGTTTCACACCGTCGAGGAGGTAGATGCGCTTATCGTGGATATTCATCATCAAGATGACCCAATAATCATTTCCTATGTGGTGTGGCACAACACCCAGAAAAGTCTTCGTTACATCGACAGGGAGCAATTCTGAAGAAATATTGACACAGAACCATCTCGACTGGCCTCTAGCAATTATCATTAGATTGAAGATGGTCTTTATCAGATTCATGCTGAACGGCTGTGTATAGGAGGTCAGGAGGGGTTGAAGATCTTCTGCTGTGAGTATATGCTCTCTGCATAGTTGTTTATCGCATGTATCCAAGATGAGACACTGAAAACAGTGAGCACTTATACCAATATTGGCGATACTATCGGGTACCTGGCCATCCAAGCCTCTCTCACATTTATCTATGATGACATAGCACTCAGTGGCGGAATGTTAAGGGAGAAACCTGTTTCTTACCCATGACAAAATACTCTCACCAAACAGTGCGCCAACCTTCAATAGTCCATGGGTCGGATGAGTATAGTTTCTCGTAAGTCGGACCTGTACCTTTTACGTGTTGTTATAAGAGACTGTGGTGTAAAGCAGGTAAACTCACCTTCAACCTTGGCAGTTCCCACACCCATTTCGTCGTCGCAATCCATTGCATCGGGATTGTTCACCTTTAAAGTGGACTGTTGCAACATACTGATCGCAGGACTTGCAGAAAGCAGGGCCTCTGCCTCGTCGACATCCATCACAGCATTATTGGACACGTTGACGGTTAATGCTTCCGAGATACCGGATGCAGGAACTAGGGAAAACGAGGCCTCTCCCCCACCCAAGTTGACATCGGTATTCATCACATTGGTATTGGACACGTTTGTAGTTGACTCTTCCAATGATGCAGGAATTCGGGAAACCCGACCCTTTCTTGGCTTAGGTGGACAGTATTCTTCGCCATCCGCGTCACCGCCACTCTCCAGGGAGGTCAAATTTCGAATCGAAGTTGAACGGTTGCGTTGACTGGACTTACCATCCTGGTCATCATCATCTTCTTCTTCCTCATGTTCCGAGTCGAAGTCTGTAAATTCAATTGAGTTCCACATCTTTCGCAATTCACCAATGTCTAACAAAAAAATATCATTTAGGAAAAGGGAGTTGAGAGAAACAACATACCACTGATATTTCCAGACCATGTGACCACAAATTGTGGTTTAAAATGCATCCGTTGCTTTCTCTCCTTCTTATATGCCTCGATGAACTCTTTCGTGACATCGGTATTCATGAAACTTTTCATGGCCTCCCTGACCCTCTTGATCAGAACCTTAGCGTCTAACGGCCACTCACCCAGGCGTTCATCCTTCACTTTTAAGGCATACAGAATTAGGGATCTCGCAAAGTGGGCCACAGAGTTCCAGGCAAAATCTGCTGGATCTATGCAGAGGAGAATGTCTGGTTCATCACTTTCCAGCATGCCTTCCTCTTCTTCATCACTTTCCGATGTGCCCTCCGCTTCACGCCACATGACGAGGGATAAATTCCGACTAGCCCATCGCAACAGGGCCTTGTATGCAGTTACGGCCACCATGACTGCGTGTTTCCCTTCCTCGGGATTGACATTCAGCACACTGGCAAACAGGCACAGGTTGCCTAGAGCAACGAGGTCCAGAAAGCCTTTGCGGCGATAGATATTAGGAATGTCGGAAGCAAGAGCTGTACATCCAATTTGAAATCTTATATTGTGAAACATAGGGTGACCTTACTGTTCTTTGAACATATGTTCTGTGAGAAGTAGCACATCATCCTCAAGAGCAGTGGACAAAGCTCCAAATGGAGTATGTTTGTGATCGAGAAATCCAACATGGCGGTGTGGACGTAGCCAGCCACAGATCGGGATAGAGTAGCGCACACATAGAAGTGCTCTCCCGCAACAATCGAGTTTTCAATAGTGATGACCGCATGGTGGGTGTCCGGGCGCATAAAGCTGTGAAAGTTAAAAAAAAGACTGTCAATTGTTTGGATGGGAACAGAACTCACAAAATTGTTCCCGGTTCTAACAGCACAACTTCTGCATCCCAGTCTTTGGGATCAGGAATGAAACCTGGCTCCCATTCTTGTAGATATTCATCAGTCCTACTGTCATTGGGCTTGGTGTATATCCTTCAGAAGATGTACCACAACTTCCAACCGGTAAGGACTCTGACGGCAGTACCCACACCTTGAGAATCGGAATGTATGTAGGTGATAGCGCCACGGGTAGACACTAAACTCCATGTCTTCGCCCGTTTGGGAACTCCTGAGGGAAAAGGTCCCTTGGTAGGTCTTCAGTCTGATCGAACGCAGTCCTATGCACTGCAAAAGTCCTGTACAAACCTTAGAATTGTCAGTGGCAAATGGTAAAGGATACTCACGACAAGTAAGGAATGGTCTCAATGCCTTGCCCTGCTCGGGGAAGGTTGAGAGCATTCAGGGATCTTCCATTCTCTGCCTGACCTTCGTGGAAGAGCTCTCTGAATGACATCGCAATGTTGATATCATCCCTTTTTTCTGGATCCATTCATTTCTGATGGTCTAAGGAACAGAATGGGTACATAGAACAACGACAATGAGGAAGACACACCTTGAACCTCCCGGGGAGCATCAAGGTCCCCAACTCTGGTCAAGGAACTCAGACTCCAGCTCCACGGTATCCAAGAGGAGCGTCATGCATAAGAAGTTCAAAATCTCATAACAGCACAGATGGCCTGGATCCCTTCCTGACCGCATCCCGTCCAGAACACATATCATTGAGTCCCTCACTCTATTGGGGTTGTACCATCTTGGTGTGTCATCTTCGTTCGCAACAATACACTTGTTCCAGCCTTCAATGGTTGCCCTATCATCTTCCTCCTAAAAAAAGTTTTATTGCCGTAAGGGCTCACCAAAAAAAGACATACGTTTGAAAGCATTGGGAAGATTTCACATGAACCAATTTTTTGGCAGCGGTGGAATACACAAGAGGCAAAACTATCGGACGCGAAGAACGTGTTGAATCACGTTCCAGCTTGGGCCTTTTGGAAGCGATAGACATTTCCTCTACAAAGGAGACGGGGCGCGCACGCTTGCTACTGGTTGCAGATAATGGCTTAGCTGAATTCCAGCTCAGCAAGTAGCTTCAAGTAGCATTCGTCGCCACTGAGAATTTAACTCCTCACAGCCTTCGCCTCGTGCTGTCGTCTCTCTTCCTCTGTGAGATCAAACATACTTTCCCCCTTCTGGTCATCAGAGACTAAGACAGCCAAAGCTCCACCGACTATGAGGTCCTGCATACGGATGGTGCGAATCGTGACAGGTTTGACAGGAAGGTTGGGCCACGTTTGCGGTAATGGCAGTAACCCCAAAATTCGACACGGTATGTTAACAGGGGGCAGATGGTAGCTGCGTCAGCAACTGGAAAGGGGAGGAGGTCCTTGTTGTCCAAATCAGTGCACTCGTAGTAGTGTCTCTTTGGTGAGGGAAACGTCGGTGATCTGTAAACACTGATACAGCCTGAAGCCGTCATAAGGGCAGAGAAATTCGGGTATCCTGTAATGTCTTTGCGCTTCGCCAACCAATCTTTATTCTCCTGCACCAGTCTGACCTGAAATCCTACAATACCTTTGCATTGAACACGGTTCACTGTGTTAGTAAACCAATTTTCTTCCTCCTGTTCGTCCTCCTCATATCAGTTACCAAAGGCCGCACTTTGTCCAGAAAGGTTTCCAATCCTTGTTCGCTGGTCCAAGGCACCAAGCTATGCCAATAATACAATGCCACAGCATAAGTTCAATTTCTTGAATGAGAGCTGGTTTTCCATGAGAGTACATACGACCCCGACCTAGCAGACAGAATGAATTTCAAGGAATTTAATGAAGAATGAGGGGTAGTACCTGTAGTGCAGCCTTGCACTCGGGGTCTGTCCTAGACCTTGTCCTGTGATTAAAATCAACAGGGAAATGCAACGGCAGTGGCAAAGGCTTGTTTCCATTTGGCAAGCTGTCGTATAAACCTTTTCATTGTCATCATCTTGGACGATTCTTGGAATATCCGGGTGATCATAATTGGCATGGATGAAGCTGATAGCAACGAAACCATATTTTTTGAGTTATCATACAAGCTCAAAAAATGTGGCTTTACCTTTTCCACAATGCCAACTTTTCAATGCCGCCATGCTGTTGGTGAAGGTAAGACTATATTAGACTGCTTTGCAGTTGTTGCATGCTCACATGGGTTAGCAAACGGATGTGGAACGCAACACCTTCTAGAACAGAGAGCGACTTCACCCACTGCTTCATGGAGTCATGCTTCCAGTGTGCAGCAAGTATACAGATGTCACCGTGAATAATCTTGTCCGTAGGGGTCACGTTGGGTGTCAAAGGAGGGAGAGGAACAAGGTTCGTCTCATCTGACATCCATAAGTTTAGACGCATGGACTCCAACTTGTCCGGCCATTTGTCCAAGCATTGAGGAACTTGGAGCTTGTTAGCACACAATTTAGATACATTGTGTTCACTTACGTTTTTGTCCTAGAATCCAATTCCAACGGCTTCAAAACTTTGGATAGAACCCGCGACTTGGGACATGTACAAATTTGCACGCAATGTCCATTGCTCGAATGAGTACTAAGATCTCAATGTGCTGACCATACTTCTGTGCCGATGCATTTTTTAGTGAGTCAATGTTGAAACCCTCGGGAATGGGCCCTTGTGCCAAGCAGCGTCCGCCGTTGATTTTAAAATTTTCGACATGGCCTGTAGAATGTGTTAGCCACAGGAACTTGGGCAGCAACAACAGCTGACTAGTCCGAATTCGGCAAAAATAGGATCAATTCGACCACTGCCGGTGCATTTTGAGATCCATTCTTCGGGTGTCAAGGACGTTGTTAAAAACTGCTGGCACTGAACAGGAATCGACCAAAGCAGGCTGGACTGCTTCAGGGAGTCGTATCCAGCGAGTTTACGTTGATGTTTACGATTGTCTGCAGCTATTAAAAACTAGATTAGATTGATGAATTTCAAATTGGCTGTCGACCTCGACAGGTTTGTGGTCAGGTGCCCCTGCCCACATGTCCTCTATATCCTCACGAGGGTGTGAAAATGAGTGAACTGCCGTTGTATGCCATAAGTTCTTAGTAGAAGTAGGCAAAAATATAGTGGCATTGAGCAAAACATTAACGATGCCAGACAATTTCTGCCATTCTACATGGATCATGGCAGCATACTTTGGGTTCACAGACAAGGACCTCTCAGTGAAGACGTAGGAAAAGTGGAAGAGGAATCATGAAGGGAAGGTGAACCGCAAGATTGCACATACCACGAACTAACATCCCTGAATCCTTGGACATGGTGGTGAAAGAAAAAGATAGCGTGGGAAATATTTGTAATATTGGTGATCAAATTAAGTCAGGACATGACTTCCCTGCGTCTGTTGCGGTTGTGCCTTATCCTTGTATATCAGCATTGAGTGAAGATATGATTCAAATTGCTGTGCCGCCATTACAGTCCACGATAGAGTACAAATAATCAATCTGAAATAAATACAAAAGGTCTTTTCATTGAGCTGATGCCCATGTTCCAGCTTTTCGTTTTTCAGTTGGAAGAGAAGCAGTGATGAGTTTGGCATGGTGCAAAAATGAAGCCACTTCTGTACAGCTTGCATAAAATTTGTCCCAAAACGACAATAAAACTAAACTATTTACCATGACCACGCATGAATTCTTTCTTCACAGGATCCCAGGTTCTTATAACGCTATTACCCATATCTGTCCTGTACCTCTTTTCACTTACATTGCACTCTTCCGAGTGTGCACGCTTTTGCATCTCATGTATCCAATGTTGGTGACATACCTCCACCCAGATAGCTTTGGCCGGAAGATGGAAAGGTTCACAGTCAGCCTCGACCAAGGCCTTTGGGTCGATGACGATGTCATATTCAGGTGATAAAGAATTCTTGTCGATCTAAAATTTTCTGCTAAGCCACCATCTAAAATTCAGTAGAAGAAAATTCTCACAACACCAGCATCGATTATTGCTGCGTCGGCGTAGTTCTGTGCACCGAGACTATTTGGGTCCTGGTATGTTCGGAACTTTGTCCCTACGTTTGCCTTTACATCATCTCCAATGTCAGCTTGCTCCCCTTCACTTGGAATCCATTTTCCCTTGCTTTAGGGGGATGTGGGAGTTTGGCGTAGAGTTGGAAGGGCTCCATATCTCTATGTTTTGTTGACGTCGAGTCTTGAATTGCATCTAGGATGAAGGAAACTAGGTGCCAGACGACCTTGGTAATCTCCCCCTTGGTGTTTCGGAAAACCTTTACAGCAAGTCCTTCTCCAATAAGCGTCCTATGGTGAATGCAGAGGAGAGACGTCAATAGGTCTCTCAGGCACTTCCGACCAGAGTCGGCAAATGCGATTTCGAAAATGAAGCGGGGCCACAGGTCCTTCAAGTCCTTTTCAGGGTTCTGGGCAAAGATGGCGCAGTCCGGGTTTTTGGAGCCCCCCCCTTGTAATGGATAATCAATGTTCTCCTTGATGTAGACTTCTCTGTACAGTTCGGCATTTATGATGGCATTATTAATCACCACCACGAGGAATTGGTGCATAAGCATGGGGAAAGTGACGATTAATATGTCGTTGGTTAATTCCAGCCTAGTCAAAATATGTCAGATCCTGCGATGAAACCACGGATGTACTACTCACATTCCTGGAAATCTCTCAGAAATGACCTCATAGTGAGTCCTCACCCAATCTCCAATGTCACGATCTAGTTCGAGCCTCATCCCCTTCTCTGTGGTAGCCCTGTGGTCTTCAACATCCTTGAGGAAATTTTTAAGGACAAGAGGAGCCTCCTCTTCGAAGACATCATGTTCAGGTGGAGTGAGAGCATGAGTCACAGTTCGGGTAGCTCTGTTTGGCATTAAAACAGAGGGGATGGCTGCAGTGGTGCGTGTGCTGGTGCTGGCAGCAGGAGTGGGACTGCTTCTTTGTACATAGACACCTGAGGATGATTTCAGTGACGTTCTACCGTAGGAGGATAGCATCGCTGGGACTATGCGTGTGGTAGATGAGGAAGAGAGGAGACATCAAGTTGCCACGTACTACTCCACTGATTAGTCATATTTTGATAAAGACCCACAGTAGACTGAGCCTGAGTTGTTGTTGAGCCATACTTGAAGGCTTTGTAAAGATGTACGAAGCATGCTTAGAGAAGGGTGCCAAGCAGAGTGGAATTAATACGAATGATTCTGTTAAATATCTTCAGATGTCGATCAAGGGGCAACCTCTTCTTCATGATGCCGCAAATGTGTCACGAAGTTCCCCAAGATTAGTGAGAGAGTTAAGTTTCGTGTTAAGAAGAATGAGATGATTTGCATGATTTACGACGTGACCTTCAGGGTGCTCCGATCATCACAGCGTCCGATCCCAGTGCCATGTCTCACAGGCACCGGACCATTCTCTTTCTACAGGAAAATTCTTTCCACATCTGGCCACTAGAATGCACAGCTGTTTATTGGACTACACAGCATTGTGGGATTAGTTGTTCTGTTCTTTCAGCGTTGTGGTGGACAACCTTGCAGGCAGTTTTTTCTTCCTAAGCTAAGAAACACATCGAAGTCATCCAAGGCTGGTGGTTGATATTCACTTCTGTTCGGAACGTAGGGCATGGGACTTTTTCATCAAATGCGGTGAGGAAGCCCTTTTTTTTGTCCGATGACTTCTTGCAACCAAAATGTCCACAATAGGGCTGCGCGCCATAACTGTATTGTATGGAAATACGGCTTCCGTGTACGGTATATGTACCGAAGCCGTGAATGCCTCCAGCCACACCGTACAATACGGCTGTCGACGGCCGTATATCTGTGGCAGTGCTACAAAGGAGGAGAACGTGTTTCTGAGGTCTGTAAATGCTCTTGAAGACAAAATAGAATCACTCACCATCATGTTCTGTGTGTCCCTGACATATTAGGTGTCTTCACAACTCAAAATGACGCATGCAGGGCACTATGATGTCACTTAATAGCCCCTTAAGTCTTTTAAACTGGGCGAAAAAGGCCAATTTCATGGCAAGAATGCGCCTTGAAGACGTCGAAATGTGCAGTACAGTGATTTTGAAGGTAATTGGTACTAAAACCAAGTCAATTATAGTTACCTACCCAGTAGCCACAAATACGGCTGTAATTATACGGTCCGAAGCCGTCAGCGTCCTTGACTATACGGTTTACGGACGGTGACGGACGGTGCAGCCCTAGTCCACAAGCCATATTGCATCTACCCTTCGGTGGCTCAAAACTACACACCGTGAATGGAGAGCAGTCAACCAAGACAACGAGACCCAGCCAGTTGACAGGGGAAGATCATCTTCTCCCAGACCCAGTATTTCTTCAAAAACGATGTCAAGGTCATACAGTGCGCCACCCCATTTAGAATATGCCCCTGGGGAGTGTTCCGAGGAGTCGGGTTTCACAGTTACTTCAATTCCTGTGGTTCGCCGCCTCTTGACATCACAGGTAGAAGAATGGGGTCACAGGAACTTTCCAGAGTGCTGGGCCTGTCCCCCCGAGACCTCTATTTACGTTAAAGACCTCCCACCCATTGTCCTTGGTAAACTAGGCAAAGACGGCTCCCGATTTGTTTGTGAAGACTTCGCTCCCTTTATATCTGGACAGAAAAGGGGAAGATCACCATCCATCTCACTCCCCAGCAAGCAACCGAAGCACGATCATAACCTTGATCGTTCTTTGACAGCTATGCATTCTCCCCCTATTTCTGTCCCTGGTTTTGCAGGTGAAGAATGTTTTCCTTTCGTAATAACTGTACATCGGCGACGTCCTCCATTTATAATTACCTCATGGTTTCTTAGCAGCTTGAAGATCGAAGAATCATACAAGGCTGGAACAACTGTGTAACTAACTCTGCGACAGTTCTCTCCTCCACCCCTATTCATATCCATCAACCTATGCTACGCAAGGTGGATTTTCATTCTACGGTCAGCAATCCCAACGAGACACTCCGGAATTTCCGGAACTCTCACCTTTTGATTTACGGTATGGAGGTGTCTTCACTGACTTGGTCGCTGTCCTCTTTTTGTAACATTGGGAACCTTGATGTACATCGAGAACTTCTTGGTACGAGCTTTCTTTCTGTGCAGCATTGTTTTTACACAGTGCACAGACCATTCTGGGTGGGGCTCTGACACCAACTCCATGTCTTTATGCGAGATGTATGAAGAAAGCCTGGAGGAGAACGGCCATGCATTGAGTGCCCTCTCTCTGCCATGTGAGACCCTTGATTTTGGCCATCCTCTACAGTCATGAGTGTGAAAGTTCACTCTGCATTTCGAGGCTCACACTTGTTGTTGAAGGGTCCTTTCCACTGACATAAAGGCTTTCAAGCAGACTTCTGTTCACACAGAGCACATCTTCAAAACAGAGTTTTATCCAACATCTGCTACCAACTTCTGGTTTGTCGTGACGAAAGGTTCGATCGACCGTTTCAAGCCCCATAATCTTGGCGTTGGTGCTGTTGTTCAAGTTCTCTGTGGCCGTCAGCTGTGGTACCTTTTTTGGCCTCGTGTGGGTGATGGGTATATCAGTGCATTGAAGGACTGGAATCCTGATCTTATCAAGGATGGAAAAGGATGGAACACCACTTTAGTAGTCCTCGAGCCTGGTAATGCACTGTATGTCCTACTACTTGTGATATCTTGTGACACCTGCTGACAGCGAGGGAAGATACATTCAACCGGAAACTCTCCACGCAGTTGTAACTCTCGAACACTCTGTCATCCGCAGTGAGAAATTTTACGCCACAGTAACATTGCCAAAAACTGTCTCTGGATGGGTTGGGACTTGTATGCGAAGAGTCAAGATCAATGAAACCGTTTACGCACAACTGTGGGACGTTATTCTTTGTCTCATGGTTTATTACAACCTTGGAATTGAGGGTGAGCTTATTAACGCAAGACCATTTGCCACTAACTTATTCTGTGATTATAGCCACTGATCCTCATATTCTTGAAATGCAGACGGGCGAAGGTCTTCTTGACATTGTCGCTTTAGGCAACTTATGCCTATTCCTCTCCGCCTTGGAGAACTTCGCTGCCTTGAATTATCCAAAGGCCAACTCCGCACTCCCTAAGGCAAGAAGAGCCTATTTGGACCTGATTTACCAATTGCACAAAAATTACTCTCTCGTTCTTCTCTCTGACGAAGAATCCACTTACTCCTATGAGGAGCTCTTTCACCACCCACTGGGCTCTCATGATATTGCCGAGTTTGCGAAGAGCTCTGCCATGTACTTTGCCTGTTCATTAATCGTGTCTGCGAGAAAGGTGGCAGGTTGGAGACAGCTTGACATCATACATTTCGAACAAAGCGTGAAGCGGTGTCTGGATTTCTTTTTTTCAAGTGATTTGGATGATGATTTGTTGAACACAAGTATAGACAGACGCAACAGGCTCTTTCATTTGAATCACCAGATACTGGTCTGGCCAAAAAGTAGTCCCCTTGGTAAGTGGTTTGCCCAAAAGTACTCCCTATTTTTATTTCTGTTGATGCAGATGTCAAAACTGTCACCAAATGGGCAGAAAATGTTATCCAGGAATCACAACAGATTGTGAAAAGTTTCGAGTAAAACGGACCTATTTCTTGCTTCTACACGTGTATCCAGGAATCGAGTACTATGACCTTTACTATAAAAACTTGACTTGAAGTTGTCGGGTAGTTTAGCGATCAGGAATAATTCCCACTGTGATAATTGGGGTAAAGCTCACATTGGCAATAGAACATTTTGCATCCCTTCCAAATTATGTCCAAGTTGGGAGTTGCACTTTTCTTGTTCGTATCCTTGCCTGTCATCTCTCGGCATCCTGGGAGTCAACAGATACACCGGTTTAGCTACAGCTACTTTCATCCATATCAATCCAAGCTTTCTGCCCAGTTCCTTCCTACTAGGTTGTTCCAATGTGTCTGACCAGGCACCTTGGGCGACCATATATATTCCTGTGGTTGCTGCCTGTGATCCTGTGCTATTGATGTGCTGTACCCTCATAAAATGTGCTAAGGATATCCTATAAGTAAAAGCCTGGAACTCCTGTGCCTAAAAAACATCCCTCATGTCTCATCTACTGCACCAGGGAATTAAGATGCTCAACGTCTTCCCTGAATACCCTCAGCCAGCTTCCAAAAATTCAGGGTGTTGGAAATATGAGGCCTTAGTTATTGTGGGAAAACCCTTCCAAATGTGGTTGAGGAACAAAGCTTTGTAAGTGTAATACCTGTCAAGCTCGACAGGTTAATTTCTCATGGTATTTTTTTTGATTTCCTTATCCATCTGTTTTCATATATTGTACTAGGACATGTACAAAATTGGTATGTGTGAGAAGATATGGAACCCAAGGAAGCACAACCAACGGAAAATCTATCATTTCACATCATTTGGGAGAGTCAAATGGAACCATTCACACCATGCATTGCATGTATGTTCCAGAGGAAAATTTTCGACAGATCCCTCGACGTTTCCATCACCAAAAGGCCTTACACCATGAACACTGCAAAATGTCAGCGAAACCGCTCTCCTGGAAAACCATGACACGTACAGGGATGCTGCCATAACTTGGGGATCTGTCAGCCACTTTGTTGAACCTGCTATCACATAAGAAGGGAATCCCTGGTGGAAAAAAAAGGAGAGGACCTTGATAGTCAGAAACGAACGCAGACTGTTCAGTGTACTGGTACTGAATGTGCTGTAGGAAACACAGGTACAAGGCTATATCTTGTTGCACCTCAGGCAAATTGTCAATGGGGCGAGGTTGTCCGTTAGCTATGTACTTCCAGAATGTGCCCTTCGGGAGCAGCCACTCCACCAGGGTGGTCAAACCTGTCCAGGCATTCCTTTTTACCGATACTGGTCGGGTCTTTTGAACTACCGCTACCTCAATGAATTGCAGATCAGGAATCGGCATGGGAGGAGAAACTAGGGTCTGGGCAATATCCATTACCACTGCGACGCTCATCTTGTGCAGGGCACTGGCCCAGAGGTAGGTATTTGCCTCCCGGAGAATGGTGACCCTTTCTCCATCATTTGTTAATCGCCTGGGATTACTTCCGACTTTAGGGAAATAAAAAGGGCGCTTGAAGCACACCTCCCCCTGTAAGGCAAGTGCCAGCTCTTGTCCCCCAACATGTATGCCCGGTTCAAGGATCCCTTTGTTGGCGGTCTTGAAGCTGCCGATGCCAAGTCTGGAATCTTCGCCTTCCTTCCAGTCTGCGTACATGCGACCAATTTACTCTCGCTGAAATGAGAATTGTGGATAATGCCAGAACCCCACTGGGGATGCCCAGACACTACATATCTTGACGTCGATCGCGAAGAGTCCTGCAATGATATTAGACTGAATCTGAAGGGTAATTAGAGACTTACCATATTCGCTTTGTTCCTCATTGACCACCCCACCTTGGAAGATCAGTTTTGGTATTTCTTTGAACCAGTCGGAGCATTGGATTCCTGTCATAGGCGCCTCCACATGATCCATAGTTTCTGGGAGCTAAGGAAACGTTATCAGGATGTAAGTTATGAAGCTGGTGGTACTTGCCTTCCGTTTTGGAGTCAAAGAACACATTTCGAATCCCTTCGACGGGAACTGAAAACTGGTCTAGATTGCGTGTAAGAAGGGTCACCCACATGTAATATTTCAACCACTCACCGACATGATAGAAGAAGCAGCTGAGATTGAAGACGGCAGAATATCGTCGTCGAGTTCCTGAATCTCTATATTATTTGAGTGCACAGACAGTTTATGTGATATTTACCTGTGTCACCTCTCGACCCTTTCCTTTATCATCCTCAACTGGCGACGAAGAGGACTGGACACCAAAATCAGCCAGTTTGGAGAATAAGTTGGCTCCATACACATACCTCAGGTGTGGAATCATATTCTGCATCCCACATGTTAAATCGCATGGCTGCTTCCCACATCATGTCCAAGAAGTAGGTAGGGGACACCTTCTGGATATATTTGAACTGTTTCGGGGGGTTTTTGAGTTTTTCCGCAGAGGCTTTCTGCATGTGAATGTTGTGGGAATATAGATCCAATGGCTCTGTTTGGGATTGATCACTCAGAACTCTTACCCAGTGCGGATCCTGCAGTACAAAATCTTTCACATTGAAAGGAAACCCTTTCACATGAGTGTCTTTCATAATATGGGAAAGAAGCTGGTCCAGGACAAGAGCATTTACTCTGTACGCAGGCTCTCTCGCATAGAAATTGACACCTTCCGAGATTGCCTATAATGATGTCCACACATTCAAATTAAGTTGCTAGCAAAGCGAAAAAGGGCTTACAAAGAAGTGGTCTCCCTTTTGCATTTTGTTGTTAGGTTTTCGAACTTGAACTAGAATTTTTGCTTGTTCATCCTGCCTGCCTTCTGTGGCAAGGCGCCGGTGTCGTTCCCTCTCACTGTGGTAGTCAACATGGGCGGTAGAATAGCCTGAGTGTGCGGGTGGTGCCATCCCTGTGGGGGTCCTCTCGTACGGTGTTGCATCTTGGAAAATCCATTAGTTTTGTTGAAACTTCCAGATGTAAAGAATGTACTTTTTCTTCTCACCATTTTGATTCCTTTGTTGATTCCATCAACGTCAGGAAAATGGGGGCTTGGATTGAAACTCGTTGGAGTCCCCAAAATGGGCACACCACTTCGCACAAGGTCCATCAAGAGTGTAGCTCTCATCTCTGCTTCTAAGACTTGTCTCTTCAAGGACGCATTGATGCCTGAGGAAGGGGTTAACAAGTTTCAATGTATGTAAATTGTGGGAAACTGACGCTCAACCTCCACGTTACTAGTCCCGAGTGGTTGTTTACTTTTTGAAGGTCTCATGTTTGACATACCTAAAGAAATAATGAAGGTAAAATTCACCAGAAAAAAAGGTGGTGAACTTACCTGACATCAGAATCCTCTTCGTTGCTATTTGTTTCTGCGTTGCAGCATCTGGAAGGTCAGTCAGCTGGGGAGGTCATAACCGTTATGACACTTACTCTTTTGGGCAGACAGGGCCACACAAGATCCGCACACTGTGATTGAAAGTGACAGCAATGATTGATCCTGATTTGTAATTGTTGCTGGTCCGTCAGTAACCACAGCTCCTTCCATTACAAATGTCGCCTCTCCGGGCCCAAAGAAATATGGCTTTTTGTCAGCTTGGCGCTTGGCGCAGCGATGATACTGGCAGTGGTCAACAGATTCAGCTGCCATGAAAGTGAATTCTGGACCTTCAGTCATGAGTTGCAGAGAAATTCAACAAATATGAACGGTACTCACTGCCCCCAAGTAAGCGAAATCTGATGCCAAGATGTGACAACGCTCCGATGTTCAAAGCCAAGAGTGTATCACTGTCTCTAACAGGTTGCCATTTTCCGGGCATGTATACGTTGTATTGATGACGCAGTTTCCCTAACGAACATAGTCGGGGTTCTAAGAGGCATAAGACATCAAGGATGGTATGAGTGCTTTGGACATCTACATCGCAAATGCTGAGATTATACAACAAATTAGAATTACTTGACGTACACAGTGATAATGTCTGAGCTCCTGGTCCTTGTACAAAGATTGTGTAAATCACTGGGTTTGCTTGCACAGCGTATCTGGCTGAGCACTGGTAACGGCAAAAGAGGGTCATGTGGCAGAAAGCTATAAAGAGTACAATGGCGGCTTTTTTGTTGGTGAGTCAACGACATCAAGCTCTGTCTAACTCAACTCACAAAATAATGCAGCAATTAGAGGTGGGAAGGCCATCTGATTCAGCAGTGCCCATAGGACATTTTTGGCAAACATGGTCATCTTGAGAGGCGACAGCGATTGGGGAAAACTTGGATAGGAAAATAGGCTCTCCGATCCAGATTTTATATGTTTTGAGTCCTGGGGGCAACTCCCTTCTTAGGAATTGTTTGGTGCAACTGCATTATTCCTACACATAACATCCAGACCATTTGCTATTTGAATTCTCCAATACAGGGTTCATCTTTGTGGCAAAGTGGTCTAATTGTGAAGAGCAATGACACAAAACGTCCAAATTTTTTTGCAGACAGGTGATGATCCTCATTGGCAAATTACTTGATAAAGGAATCTGCGCTATCAAATTTCCTTATTGGCTCCCACAGGATCTGGGATGTAGGCAGGTGGCGTCAAGGAAATTTTATGAGGAACCATTACGTGTTTCATGTTCTGGGACAACCACAACCAGACAGACCTCAGAAGGGGGACTTTTCCTGTCAGAGTCTGAAGTAGTGACTAGATTTTGTGTCGCTACCTTTTGCCCCCCAACCCACATTCAGGCTTCCTCAGGTGGGACGATGCCAAATCAATATCTTCCACGCGGTACTTGCATCTATGAAGCTTTCAAAGTGGAATACTTACCTATGTTTGCAGTTCCCACGGAGTTGGTTGAACCAAGACTCCGTCAGCTATGGATGATGAATGGCCACATGACAGATGAAGTTATGTGACAGGAGCTGCACAAAGTATTCAATACAAAGAAATACTGTCTAGGGTACGTGATGTTATTTTTCACGGAAGTTTTTTCATACACAAATGTCTAGGTTGAAGAGCTTCAAGAAGCTTAGAAAATCATTGGGCCTCCTTTCAGCACAACAACAAAAACATAGCATTGCGTCAATTGACACAGATATGACATACCTGCGTACTATCTACCCAACAGCAGGCCGCACAGAAATGCACAAGCACCTTAAACATATATGTGGAATACTTGCTCCTGAGTACTTGCTTTTACCTTCTTGAATTGCGAGTTCTTAATTCTCAGAGGTGTGGTTGAAGGATGGTTCCGGATGAAAGAGCCTGTGCTGTTTCCAGGTAGGAAAAGAGGACGACTGCATCGACGAGTCTTTCACTGTGCTGGGGTCAACGACGTTTGGTCCCTTGACCAACATGACAAATGGAAAGTTCGATTTGGTGTCTGTCTACATGCCTGTGTGGATCCTTTCACAGGAGTTTTGAAATGGATAAACATGTGGTGGAATAATAGCAATCCGGTTCTCATCAGTCGTTATTACCTTGACATGGTTGAACGGACAGGTGGTGCATCAGGACTAAAATTCTTGCCTCCTATGATTTTTGACAATCCATCTCAGCAGGACCACTCTTGACGCAAAGTGATCTTGGTAACGAAAATGGTCACCTGGCTCGAGCACATACATTCTTGAGGCATACACATGATCCAGCTCTAATTGGCACAGTGCAACACTGTTGGATGCGGGAGAAGAAAAATTTGCCAGCCGAAATCGTCTGGAGTGTTCTACGAAGATCATGGTCACCTGGATTTGAACGTCTGTTGCAGTTGGGTATTGATGAGGGGTGGTATGATCCGAAGGTACCACTAGAAGCATCAGTGACCTACCTCCCATCATTTCCACCTTGACCTGACATTCCTTCATCTCTAGACAAGTGTTCCGCTATGTGTTTCTGCCTTGGCTTCAAGCCGAATTAGATGTATATGTTTCAGAGAACAACAACACAAAAAAACGTCATAATAGGAAGATTGCCAGGCCAAATGGTGTCCCTTTGCTTATAGAACAAGCACCTGAATGCTTCGGCGCTCAAGATTTCAAGGTAAGAGCACAGAAAAGTGACATGAAATTCTGTGACTAACTTGACACTTAGGTTGCATTCACTTCTGAATCCATCACTGCCCGGGCAATTTATGCACCACCTGACCATCCTGTGCTGAAACTTGTTCCTCATTCTTTTGCTGTGCTTGCACATGAATATCTCAAACAGCTCGGGCATCCTATTATCAACAGACATTCCATCTGGAATGTGTACTTGTCCCTTGTGGGGATGTTCCGGGCTAATAACATACTGACACCTGAAGAATGGGAAAACCTTGACGAGGAGGAAGAGTTAGATGCCCAAAATAATCATTTGCAGGCCGACCTTCATGTGGGTGATCAATGGGCAGGCACAAGGCCTGACGATCCTGGTACTGTCTTCTCCCATTCCCAATTCCAATAATTGATTTATCTTAGACCAATTTCGAGAAGAGGATGGTGAACAAGACAGCAGCGATGACAACGATGGTGATGATGACAATGCTGAAGCTGGAGTTCTGGAGATGTCAAGAGAAGAATACATGGCCTACTTTACTTAAATACCTTTTTATGCATTGCTTTTGTAGAGCACAGCCTCTTCAAAATACCTGTAGAGCTCGACAGCCTCATGACTCAGCAAATCACGTGGAGACACCTGTCGACCTCTACTGCTCGATGACTCAGCAAATCATGTGAAAGACCTGTCAAGGAGCGGGTTGTCATGAGATGTCATTACATCATGATGTCAGATTTTTACTTGCCCTTGGGAACAGTAAGTTTTTATGTAAATATGCGTTCTTGAGGTAGTCGAGTCCACTGTGAGAACAGCTGGGTGTGATTGACATAAGCTAGACAACTATCACTCAAAACATTTGAACTATATCACATGAAAAAGCAGAAACAGTCAAAGTGAAGGTTTTGTTTGGGTTGGAAGCATAGAAGAAAATCAAAAAGGAGAAAGGTGTGTATGTTCAATTCTCGGCCTCATTCTTTACTGATTGAGATCATTTTTGTACGTTCACGAGTAAGGCATGGCGGCAGTGTGCGTCATACAAATCTGGGCATGGATTGTATTCTGAAGAGCAGTCCGTGAATACACATCCAGTTCATCATAGAGAGGCTCACTATAAAATGCACAATTGAGAACTTATTTTTTTAGGCAGGCTTTTTAGCTGTTGCTTGCACTATACACATAGTTTGATGGTTAAGACTCATAGATGGTCTAGTGGTGTCAATCTCTGACAAATTAGAGAGGAGGGGTGGGAGGGGGAGGAGGTATTCGAGTGGGGAGGAAGGGGATGTAGGTTAGGTAGGCGAAGAAAGATTGCTTTGCAACCGGGAGATGGGCAGGTGTTTGTGATAGTGAATGAGGGCTGTTATAAAGTCACCTAAGACTTATATTCAGTTCCCGTGGGTCCGATTGCATAAAACTTTGAAATTTCCTATGCAGGGGGTGCTGGGCACATATATTGAAGAGCATAATCAGGGCTCAAGGGGCAGCGGGATTTAAGAAAGACACATGACGTACATTTTCGTGTTTAAGGATGGGCTGGACCTCTCCCCCCTCTCCTGCCATATACGGAAGCAATATATACATATTGGGATGGCTTTGTAACACAAATCTTAGTTACCGGAGAGATGCTGGTCTGTGCCGGTGTGCTGCCGATAGTTGCCAGTTGGCTACCATACCTCACATCAGCACTACTACGGTGAACATTTCACCATGAAATAATCTCTATTCAGATAAGGCTATTGAAATAAAGAGAAATTGGACTACCAGGTATGTCCTACAGTGCTATATCCTAAAATAGGGCACTCAAAGTGCATGCGTTTAAGGCTTGGACCCCTCCGCCCTACCCTATGTGCCGGATTTTAGCCGTGCCTCCCCCTTGTCGGAGCTCATTACTTGTAGGGGGACTGATACTGATTCTCAGTTTGAAATCTGCCTAAATATGGACTTCTTTCCCATGGCGTAATTAATATCCCACCTCGTCCTCGCATTGGCTTTGTGCATTTCTGTCGCTTCTCTACGCTTCCTCAAGTGGATATTCTTGTAGATTTATATACCAGGAGCTGCGGTGCACTGTTTCAAGCTATTTGATCCATGCAGGAGACTCAGACATCAATACAAACATTTTTAGTTGCACTTCTGTTGCTTCTGGCCTTTGTGTTGCTGCTAACAGAAAACCAGGAGACCATATCAAGCCCCCAGGCAGAAAAACATTCCCGTTTTATGATATATGTGCTATATGAGGCCTTCCGTGAAGGCTTCCATTGCTCAGTAAATTGCTTAGCACAAAGGAAAACATGCTTATTTATTGCGGACATTTGTTTTCTGGTCATTCCGCTTGGTAGATTGCTTGTGAAAAGACAGGATTATGTACAGTGTATTGCATCAGACACTATTTGAGCCTTACATGAATGACAATTCAGGTTACAATGGCTATTGGACCATCTGCACTATTTGGGCTGCACGAAGCGTAGAGAAAAAATACAACTTACTAGAAAGCTTGCATCATGCTTCTGCCACATAATAGTAATAGAAAATCTGTGCTACAATGACCTAAAATCGATGGAAGGATGAAAGTACAGCCATGCCTCGAGCTCTTGCTTCCTAATAGGGTTATTTATTTATTTTAACTTTTAATTATTTAATTTACTTCCTCTCTTAGCATCGGGGCATAATCAGTGACTAATATTTAATAAAAATACTAAATTGTTATTACAAATAACTATTGCCAAGAATGATACATGAGTAATCAATGATCTCATAGAGGTTTTCGAGGTCTCCTTTCTATATATGGTTATATAACCACCGATTATGACGTTGAAATGAGCATGCCAGTCTACCCTTCCATAACCAGGAATGAAATATTCACTTGCTTGAGGTAAGTGCGAGGCTTCAGCAATGAGAACGGTGCATGGTCTTGTGTCCTCATGATATTTAGTCAAAGAAACTGATTATTGAGAATATATAGGAACTCAAGGTCAACGTCACTCAAAGAAACGATGGTACTCACAATAAAGTGTCAGAACTTGGAGAGCTTAGGGCATCCTAAATGCTCAAAGCATCCCATAAATCTCCCCAATGTGCTTGTGAACACCTGCATATACCAATCCTCTTGCACAGATACATTGAACGAAAGGAATCTGCATGAAGGTCTGGTGGAAGGGGTCCTTTCGTCTTCACAGATAGCAATCAGAATGAAAGACAATGTCTGGGTGGTATGACTCGCCTGAAAATAAGATAATTACCTTCATTGCTACTACAATGCTATGGCCCATCATGATCTATAAACGTAGATGGTGTCTTATTCCCATCGTGTTGAAACTTTTTATTCTCCTGCGAGAAGAACTTAGAAAATAGAAAAACATTCAAAAAACTACTGGCAAATCTGTGCGCAAACAGCATCTAGATTGCCTCCCTTGGAGCATAAGCATCTTCTCAACGTCTCGAACTAGGTTCCAGCCTGCTGGCGCAACAAATTGCACTCATACACGGTATCTCCCAAGAGTTTTGTGGTGAACTTGGTTTGAGATTGGTGTTTAAGACTGTAGATATGAAGTCAATGGCAAAAATGTACACGGGTTCTGTACACATATTGGACATCCTGAGAGATGGTGTATCTTGAAATCGAAGCCCGAAGTCGAAAAACTGCCACGTACATCCATCCATGAAAGAATGTAGGACTTGAATGCGAAATGGTGGTCCAAACGAGAAAGAACCACGGGGAATCTATGGCCAAGAAAGCATCAATTATTTGAGATGCCTTGAGCAAGAAAATACAATATCATTCGGAAAGAGCCTTGGAGGAGGGCAGTCAATATACAACTAACCGTGGTCGGGAACCGGGACGGAACAATATTGGGGTCGGCAACATCCGGATCGATGTCTCTGCTGCTTTTTCCGACCATGCACATTGCACGACTTTAAGCTGTTCTGTATCGACTCTTGAGTCCTCAATGCTTCAAGCGTCAAGCTTCATGTGTCATGTCTGCTCTACGATGGTATTTCTTGTATCTCGAAGGAAATTGCTAAGCTGATGCTACAGGACTGTGATTTTTGAATCTAACTCAAATCGGTACTCGTACTAGTAAAAATGGTCACAAAGGTATACACAGCTCAAGCAAGAAAGAACTTCGCCTTTGTAGCAATGTTCAGCTCCTCCAGTCTCTTCACTTCTTCCTTATCTGCAATCTGAAACACCGACACCTTCTCAAACTTCCGCTCTGGCAGCATTTGCCCGACTGCCCAGTATTGGCCAAGGATCTTACGATCATAATCACTATATGGGCAACTACCCAGGACTGCGTATAGACCATTGGGTATTTGGTATTGGTGATTGGCTATAATTTTGAATGTGTGCCTTGTTCCAGTATAATCTGTGACAACGAGCTCTCCCTGTCGCTGATTCCCATTGTATGATCCTTCGGCCAATCTCTGCACATAGCCCGATTTGATAGAGAATGCCTCAGCCCAGTCAGAATCTGTATCCTCTGTCCGGTCAACCCAAGCTTCAAAGACATCAGGGATTGATGGCAGAACCTCGACGTTATTCATGACCTGGCTCCATGATGGTCTCCAAACTTTGTTTCTGTTCCCAGGTCTGGGATACATAAAGAACAAAGTGGCCCGCTCCGATCGAGACAGCACGTCCACCAAGGCTGTCCATGCATCCTCCATGGACTGCATCTCATAGTACACTGGTATTCCGTCCACCCAGTTCAGAAGATACACCAACCCCGCAATTCTATCGACGGAATTGGTACACACCCGATCCCGCATGTGCAACAATGCTGTCCACACATCACGCGAGTTGGAGATTCCTTTCAGAGCTAGCAGCCGCCTGTCAAACTCTGCGCATACCCCCTCTGTCATGGCATTGTCATCGCCCGTATCCCCGCCGATGATCCTGTCCTCACGGAACTCCTGGAGTGTCCACGCACGGTTGAACCAACTCCGATCGCTCTCAAAGTCGCCCGCCTTGATACGCAAAGGTCGGCCCAGTCCGTTGAAGTAATATATGATCGGCTCGAAGCCCGTATACACCCTTCCGATGGTAGGCACGTCCAATTTCCACTCCTCCTCACGCAGATCCTCCCGCCGTCCGCCCACTTGTCTCAAACAGAGTACATCTAACCATGCGTACTCCGCGCCCGCGTTCAGCATCTCGATACGGGTGTAATCGAGATTGGTGTCCGTTGGGATCGGCACAGGCCATTCATATCCGTTGATGGGTGTCAGCACTTCCATTCGATCCCTCTCTTCCACCCATGCATGTGATATTGCATATGGCCATCCGCGTGCGGCCCACCATGCTACCACGCGATTACTGTACAGGTCCCAGACACGCCGCGGAGGCACCAGATGGCTGATGATCCTCTTATTCACGAGTACATCTTCCCGCATCATCAGGTCCCGTTCTTCACGGGTGCGTAGTTCGTCTTCGACGTCGGTGAAATCGTCTTTGTACCAAAATGGACGGACATGTGCATAAGCAGTTCCAAAATCCGAGTCCTTTGTAACGAAGGCCCCAAGAAGTGAGTATATCCAGGCCGTGTGGAGTGTATATGATGTGTTAAGGATCGTGTTGAACATCGCTAAACATCCAGCTACACCGAGGACTCTGCATGGAGTGTCGGAGAGAGATGATGATATTACTGGCTTTCTACCTTGAAACCTGCGTTGGTTCGGCACTGAGATGGATGATTCTGCTTGTCCAGCCTCGGTATTAAAGTCTGAGATGGTGACCTCACGCAGACTCTCATAATGCTGATCTGTCTATGTTATCAGGAACAAATGAGGAATTTCTTATCTATTCATATTCCGTTCAGCTTACCTCTTGTTTTATCCCGGATGCGGGAAAGCCTGTCATCTTTATAATGCTCATACCATTCCTCACCATTCATTGGAAGCTTTTGTATCACGGCCGTGGAAACCGTAGTTTCCATAGGGACGCGTGCAGATAGTCGGGTAGCCTTGTTCTGGTGTGAGGAAGCAAAAGCAGTAGGTGCTGTATCATGTCCGCGCTGAACACCATCATAGGGTCACACTGCCATGCATCATTTTCGAAAGCTGTGGAAAAATAGTAGATGCCGACGGATTTTGTTCAGATCAGCCTAACAAAGATCAGGAATGATGTGATGATGATTATCATAATATCATGCGGTACCTTTTTATCACGTCCTGGCGTGCCCGTCCACTGTTCAGTGGCGGAGTTCTACTTGCAAGATACGATCTGATAAATCGTAAACCATGAGTACCACCCTTCACAAGACGAAAATAAACAACGAATCAAGGGCACTTTCCATCGAAGACTAAGCGCGTGCTATCTATCATGCTTCTGCTCTCAATATGGGCAGCATTTGCATCTCATCCCATGGTTTAGTGATATCTGACGCTTAACGACTTTGAAACACAATATTCCGGACTCTTTTTTGGACTCGGTCCCTTAGCGTCGAGGAAAATTCTTTTGGTACTAGCACCACAATACCCGATACTGTCGTCCATCAGGAAATGATTGACAGAAAGAAGTGATGGGTTGCCATGCTACGGAAAGATTACTATCCACTGCAACAGCGAATACCTTAGTGCGGATGAACGTTCGTACTGTCAGTGATGTTACTAGAGGATGAAATGTACATGAGTCACACACCTTTTACAAGAAGCCTAGCCTGAGCCTAGGAAGAACTGAGAGCTATTGATTCATTAATAAGCACGCGCTAACGGTTGGGCGCTAAGTGAGACTTCTAGGGTTGGTGTCCTCTGAGTCTGTCAGATTGAACGTAAAATCTTCTAGTCTAGCGCTGAGGATCAACCTGATATAATTAAAAGACGGAGTAAAGTTGGACGTACGGTTGTCATTAATATACACCGACTAATGAAGTCGTCCAGATTAACATACAGAGGTCGTTTGGATCCAGCAAGGAATGCAGCAGGGTAAGCCAAGTCGATGAGCAGGAAGTTCTTGAACAAAGTGCAAGGCGGAATGCTGGCAAAGCCAAAATCAAGAGTCAGATGTTTTCGGCAGCTTCGTCTAACCTTCGAATGTGATTCTTTGATTCTTTGAGATTAGGCGCAACGAGTTTGACGCTCCCTCTATTAGCGGATCTCGCGACGTTCAATGTGAATGTTCCGAGCTTCGTTCATATTCGACTATCTCCGATGCATGATCCCGCAAGACCAGCACATACTCGTCCTTCACTCTCCATCTCATGACATTCTTCCTTCTAATAGCTGCCACGACGCGGCGTCTACGCAGCGCAGAACCCTGATAATCCGCCTCGAGTGCTTGATCCGGAAATTGTTCTGCAGAATGCACATGCAGCGAATCCGTGTCCGGTGATTTATGTCCGGGCGTCTATTAACAGGTAATGACGCGTGCTCTGACAGAAGTATTCTTTTTGCAGTAGACTCCATGATAATTGCAAACAGAAAATCGAGATTGGGAACGGGAGTGGTCATTGGTGATACTTTCTTCGAGCAGAGACGCACTGAGGATAGCATCTGTTCATATAGTGGGCATTGGTGGGAGATTTGACTGTGGCAATCCGTAATACAAAGGTTGCCACTCTCAGGGACACGGTGATTGTGGGCGAGAGGTGGGGATGGATGGAGATTTACGATGCGGGATGGAATGGATAGATCGTTTTGATTATTCTCCGATTGGATTATCCTGCTTATTTTGCCTACAGAAATCCAGTCAAGTCTACGTCAGAAGGGGAGATAGGAGTTAACGTACGCTTACTGAAAAACTCAACTCATTATTCAATAGTGCTGGGACGTCACTCTGATCAACGATGGTATCCAACACGCGGCATCGAGGCATGGAGTCCGCAGTCACTTGTCCACACTGCAGATGAGACGGGAGAAAGGAAAGGTTTGCATATTCTGACAGGCCGTGATGCCACGAATGACTCGAGCCTTAGTGGGCACTGAAATGGCATCTCTCCATTCGTATCGGAGTGCAAGTGCAGAGGCATGGCTAGAGTAACAATGCCGAGAAATTCGAGGCCGACGAAGGGTTGGAAGGACTATCTTTTGAGGAGGTTTTAGTATGTATGAAAGTGGAAAGAGAATTAGCCACACACGCTAAAATCCTGGCTAATATCAATGTAAGGAGGTTTCATGAGCTAATAGCGACGCCCAAGCAAAGGCAGTGACAACCCTACACTGATGCGTAGCCATAGCGATAGAGAGCCTTTGACAAGACAGAGAAGAATATTCGGCAGAAGCTTGTCCTCTGCGGTAGGGTATAGAGTGAAGAGAAGTGTCGAAATCGGTCAGGCCGTGTACATTATGGCGATAATAGGTTTTTTCCAAAAGAGTCCAGGGCTCGACGACAGAACGTACGGTTGAATGTTGAACATTTGAGGAATGGAAAAAGAGGAAATAATGTAGTGCGCATGTCGACCCATACATCAAGCTGCCCGTTTTCCCATCCCTATGAAGATCTTGTTTTCTCCTGTGAGCTAGTACCATACAAGAAAAAGAAGGTCATTCACAAGTGGAATGGAAACCACTTGAGCAACAGTGTTGAGGACTCCTCAAATGATTTGTATCTCGGCAAGACGCCCTCATATGTGCACCTGCTACCGAGAGTTTGAATGCTCCACCAATATCAGATCGATAGCCAATATTTTAGTGGTTCTTCGCCAAATCATTGAAGATACCGCTCGGTCCAGCCCGGTGAAGTCATGCATCAACAGGATAAGCCTTCTCTGGAGACTGAATACCCAAAAAATGGCGGACGCTCGTCAGGTTCTTCAGAAATCGTCAGAAGAGGACGGCAGACCTATTTCCTTATAACAACGACGGGCTCTGTGTCGTCTACGTGGAAACACAATTAAGCTTTCCATTGTGAGTCATCGTCACGCATATCTCAAAAATTATTGATAGTACGCATGTAAAGAAGGCTATGAGCATGAGAAACACAAAGCGCACGCTGGCGCTCTTCAGAATCTGCTTGTCCTGAGAGAGAATATTTTAATTATGAATACCAGGAATTAACATAGTCTCCAAGTACAAAAAAGAACGATCCTACAATTCAGAACCTTTGTGAACAACGAAAAAAGGAACGAGGATATCAGCCAGTACAGACGAGCTATTTGAGACGTCATGAAGAGATCCGAATAATCACAAGATAACTTCGACCAGAGGGCGGGGGCGACGAACCATGGCAGGGGTGATAGAGATTGATGGATGGAGGCGGGAGAATGGTATCGGTTACTGGACAATCAATTGTACTATATAATAGAGAATTTGTGCCCTGTCGTTTCTTTAGCACTTTGCCACCGGAAAGAACATGGAAAGAATAAGAGACATCAAAGCTTGGTGAAAGGAAAACGTCCGAAGAGGCGCTAGCTATGATGTCATGATGCAAACTTAATGCCGAGATCTGCCAAAGTGGGCGCTCCGCCTTCACCATTGATGTCCTGCTATCCTCGAGTCTCCGCCCGCCATCAACGTTTCAATGTTAACGGTCAAGCATGATAGAAACAAAATCTGCCTTACTACTACTGCCTTCCAACAACCTCTTTTTCTCCGGGATTGTGTTTCTCAGTACTGTACTATTTCCAAGGGGTTTGCACATTTTAAATACATGATATCGGGTCCAAAAAATATTTTAGCCCTCACTGGCTTGACCGACCGACCCCCATGAGAATAATATCCCAAAGTTAGATGTATCACATGATCTATATGACGACATCGTACCCTTTTATTCTTGCAAGACCCCTGAGTCGACCCATTCTTGAGCTTGTAAGTTGCGGGTTTGGCATGACCTGACGATACTACAATGCATTATATTATGTTTCTTGATTTAGACTGCTCACTGGAGCACCGTGGACCAAGTTTGATCCAAGTTTGATCTACGCCAGGGCAAGTGGCAACACCGGCAAATGTTTCTTTCTTGAAGTTCTGTCCTTGTTCACAGAAATTTCTGGTGAATCCTTGTTAGAAAGATGGTAAACAGCTTGAATATATGCTATGAAACATGTTATAATGTTTGAATGGTTATATTTTTCAGATGGAGCAGGTGAGGTCCAAAAAAGTTTTTAGGCATCGTGAGGTCGACTGACCGACCAACCCGATGTGCCGGAACAATGGTCCGCCAACCCCTTGACTATTTCATTCAAATCGAACATCACATGTCACGAAGGCCCCGTTCGAATACGAAAAACTACTGTTGGTCACGCATCACGGGAGGCTCGTTCGAATTGATTTCGCACCCCATCACAAGTCCAAAACCAAAAATTCACCCTAACCAAGCCATAACTGGACTAAAATTTGAAAATTTCGCTGGAAATGCTTAGTTTTTCAATCATTGGTGGAAAATGTATGGGGCTGGTACAGAGACAAAAATACCAAATACCTGATAATACTCGGTAATACCCAGTAATACCCGGTACTACCGGGTAATGTGCGGTATTCCCCAGTATTCCCTGGTAATGGCCGGTATTGCTAGGTATTATAAAGTATTTAACTTGCTCTTTCCCTTACCCATCACTTCGTCCATGATACCTGCTAATACTCACCAATACTTGGTGCTGCTGCTTGACTAGCTCTGTGACGCTCCAATCAATCGGCGAACGATCTCAACCTCCATCTGAATCTGCAGTCCCTAACAAGGGGGTACCGGAATGTCGGCCCGGAGCACCGGGTAGGGAGGGAGGGTCAAGCGCCGGTTACGAAAAAATTTATATGACCCCTCGAAATTTCAATTTTTTCCCATGTAACTTGATGTAAAATGACCTTAGCATCTTTATTTTACTTCAACCTTCATCCTCTTAGTCAGTATGACCTCAATACACCTATAATCAACCAATAATGCAATGTAAGCTGAGCTGGAGCTCCAAGTAGGCATGTATTCTGATGCATTGTCACATAATTTATAATAGAGTAGTAAATTACTGTTATACATGTCCCTCATTAGTACACACGGGATTTATCATGCAAAGAGAGCGAAACCCTCAGTGAAGAGCAATGCAGGCCAATATTGCAGATGTGCCGGGTAAGTCCGAGTCTGACTGTATCGGCATGCCTGATATGGTGCAGATGATGTCATAATGGTCATGTGATAGGGTGGGAGGGTCAGCCAGTGGCATGAAATAATTTAATCGACCCTATGTATTTTTTTATTTTTTGGAACCCCCTTGGTCCCTAATGTCCGATCGTCATTGGTCATAATGGTACGTATAGTATTGATATCAATTTGATATGTTGTAGATGATGAACATGATCAAGATTTAACAAGCAAGCACTCATAACATCATTCCCCTCGTCGCATCTGCGCCTTCACATTCCCACAGCAAGAATTAATCATGCTAGTCTGCAAAGACACCGGACAATCCCCAGTTTACTAATGCCCATATACAGACAATTTCTTGAAATGTTGAAGCAGCCTCAGCATGGGCTGAAGGTGAAGAAATCGATGTTGAAGATCAGGAAATGATATGATAACCTATCCGCTATCATGCGACATGGTGGTGTATGGTGAGTACTTGTGTGGTAGTGATTTCTTTTCTTAGAAGTTACCTTTGCCATTGTCTATGACAGTGACGATGTCATAGATAGCGGTGGGCACCCCTACATGTACTCAACACTTCCTTTTCCCTGTTGAGTATGCCATTGTCATGCTTCAATGCTAGGGCTCAATATCCCAGCACCATTAGCATCCTACTACCCGCCATCACCACGGTCCACCGTTCCCGAGCTGCCATCGCAGTATGTGGCAGCTGGAGACTTCATTTTTCTTAGTAGACGCACTCAGCAGTCTAACACCAAAAGCTATGGAGTACACCGTCCTGTAGAGGCCCCTTCGTCGCCGGACATATATATGCCAGTTTCCCAGCCAGACTTAGATTCATTGTTCGAATTCCAGTCTCGCTCGGTCGTTCCAGAGTGTTCCTTCCTAAGATCCATGGTGCCTAGGGAGCTCAAGTCCAGCATTTGCAATAGCATCGCCTCTAGATGGGGACTGTTATTCACACCCTGTATTAATGCGAGGTTCATGGCATCTACTTTATGATGTTATCACCCGACACTTTGCTTCTCAACCTAGATGTGACTTTAATGAATTGGCGGTGCAACCGCCCGTCAAGTATCTCAAGATCAGCATCGGCCATGCCTTACCTCCCATCGTTGTATACAGCCGATCCGATGTGGCTGCGGGTGTGACCCTTCAAGACATCTTCCAAGAGCTATATAATGTCTGCAAAACTAAAGTTCTGCCAAATGCATTTTCAGCGATGTCCAAACCGATTCAGACCATCGCCACGGAACAGTTCAATAACGCACCAATGGGAAGGACAACGTGTAATATGATGGCACCTTATGGAGTGATTTCCTGGGACCTAACCGATACTTTGCCAGTTTAAGTCAACGAGCAACGGATGCTGCCTGGGATGCCTGGTTCGTGGGACCTCAATGATCGACCTTGTTCTTTACACTTGGTGCTGACATCATCCCTTTTTCCATTTTAACTTATTTCTATTCAAAAAATTCCTGTGGGAATAGTCTATCACCTTTCTTTTTTTCACGATCAGGTCTGCTGAGCATACCAGATGCATACCAGATCACGCGGCACATTCAACAGTCTACAGGCTGATCACCCCCACTCATGCACCATTATAACAAATCTTATAACACCCCTCTCCGTTCACATTTCTTTCTCCAATATATCTGAATTTAGACTTCTGCTTTTGTATGCTATCGCTGTTGCAACTATTGTACATATATCTGTAGCGTTATTTTTCGAAACATGTATTTTTAGTTAGATCATCAATAGACTCCCTGCTTTGTTGATATGCATAAATCCAGTCCTTTCTAGATTGTTCTCAGAAGCTTGAATGTGATGAAGAGCAACTACTTATTTACTGACATTGTCATGGCAATGCAATGATGAAGCAGGGCAGTGACTCTCATGGTCCTGCCAGTGCCCAGGTCTGCAGAACTCGAAGTCCAATGTCTTTCCTTCTACCACCATCTCCTCGAACAGTGTTGCCTTTGGTCCTGCTCTATCCCAAAACCCAGTTAATGCACCAACCAGCACAACATATAACTACCAATGCTCTGTCTACCAAAAATATTCAGACCACATGAATACAAAGTTATTGACTTTGTCTCAAAATATACCTTCAAATTCGACCAGAAACTCGTGGCTACGTTATTGGTGTCGATGGATCTCTCCAATCCCCGCTCACATCAATTAAATGTATGGGTGGATTTGGATCGTCTCAATTCGTAGACGGACTGCTTTTGTGAGGCTTTGAGAGATTGAGCGCTATTATCCAACACAATGGAAGCCTTCGTCTTGACTTCATCTGCCCTTGCCGCCCATCTTGTCTTAGGCTCGCCATTTTCTCTCCAATGATATTTACCAACACGATCTGTCTCAGCTTGTAACTCTCGCCGCATCCAAGACGAACGATATATTTCGAGACTACTGGCACACAATCTAGTGCTTCTCGCTGATGGTATTCCATTATGATCTTTTTCTATGCTCTGGGAGGTGCCTGTATGGCCGATTAGAACCTGCACTTCGGATGGGGATTCCTCTGTTGTCACAATCGCTGCGACTGGTCTTCTACAACTCTCCGAATTGATTATGCAGATCCACTACTGATATCAGGTTGCGTCCCCTGTAATTCGACATCCTTGACACGGATAGGCTTTCCTCGGTGACGAGGACTAATATCCGGTTCTAACATACAAGCCTTCTTTACAACATTCACGTTCACAACATGACCAGAACTGAATGGCGAGCAAACTTAGAATCAACTTCTTGATTAGCAATGATTTATGGCAAGTGGGGTTGCATTGTTGTACTAAGTTATTATTTATACATCTTCAGGGGACACATTGTTGCTGGCAATGATTAACAAAACATTAAATGAACTCCGTGATCAGGCACTTGACTCAATCTGTTCTAGCTGAAGTCAGGTTGAAGTATCTATATGAGTCTTACAGCATCACCACCAGCTACTGCACAGTCGAACAACACAATACTCTGATAAACATCCTGGCCTGCATTTGAGACCGTGTCTCCTTTAGAGACCACTACCTTTCCTCGCGGCTTAAATCGACACAAGTACCGGTGCCAAATTCCAGCGTGCATCCATTTCCGTATAGTCCCTCCATCGATACGATTCGGCACGTTCTCATGTTCTAGCGACGAACACAAGCTTGTGGAGCAGTTTCATGGCATAACAGCACGTCACCCGTCAATGTTATCTTTACTGTCGTATCACAACTCAATCCCATATCTATGCCAGTAACGCCACCCATTAGTGACGAATGCCCAAAGATAGGTTGCTCATGCCCATCTTACTGGATGTCTGCTTCCCAGATACAATGTCTAGTAATGTCTAGTTCCCCAATATGTGAACAGCCAATACAAGCCTATGCTGCGACATCAGCTCATGACTCTACAGGAATATATTGGATATCATGAGAACAAAGGGGCGAAATCGTTTAAAAGGCGGCTCATATCTCGGAATTCTAGCCAGCACTAGCCCAACCAAGAGCTTCAGCTAAATCTCCATCGAACTACCTCCTCGAAACCGCCATGGACACTGTCGGTTCCATCCTCTACGCTATTCCGTCTCGTTTCACTCATCTTCTTCCTCTCCCAGGTGACTTCTGTCCCCGTCAATGCCGCCTTGCGGCTCTGACGCTTGCAACTGTACCACCAGGTATGTTCGCGCCCCCCGTAGCGTATGTCAGCTGCTAAAGTATATTCCTCCAGTTGCACTTGCAAGCCCAGCGAATGCAAATGTTGAATGTTAAATATCCACCCACCCTTCCCACGTCTTTCATTCATCCAAAACAATCAGCCTCGCCACGAGTTTGAGCTTGAGCGCCGACGAGTTTGCACGTTGGTCCCACCAACAAGTCCACAGCCATCAAGCAAGCTCCTGGGATGCTGGACGACTCGATTTTGCGCCAAGACAATGTATTTGCACCCAGGGAACAGTCCTTAAGGGCAAGGACACGCGACGAGGAGCGGAAATGAAGTTGCGCGCGGAGATCCCAGGTGAGTAATTTCACATGTCAAGTGGTGTACGTATTCTGACCTTCTTCGGACAGCATCCCCTCCCTTGACTACCTTCCCGTAACTCCTTGCTCCAACCGATGACTCCTTCCTCCTGATTTTGCCCCGAGATGACGTATTGCTTTCCAGCAAGCAAGCGACATTGTGACGACTCGGATGTCAGGAAATGCAAGAGTTTGGAGGGAAGAGATGTTGGACGCACGAGAAATGATCTGTATACGTGGGAGGTGGGTTCTCTCCCTCTCGCTCACAATCAGGGACATTCAGACCCCGATCGAGGTCTCCCGATTGATGCGACGACAAGACGACTTTGCGCTGAGACGCGTATGGTCATCCGGTGAGCGTATTCAAGTGGCGACATTGGTCAGGGATGGGTAAATCCCTCCCGTTCACTCACATTTCCAGCTACTTACCCTCCTGTTACCTTTGCAGCAGCAATTTTGACTTGAGACGATGTATTTCCGTCTGATGACCACTGCATGCTGGAGGCGAGGACGGCAGGAATGAGGTTATGCAGAAGGAGATATGGCCGAAGATGCGTCGGGAATGGGTATGTTTAATTTGTGTACTTACTTATCGCACCCACATTAACATCATACTCAGCCCGATCACTCTCCGCAACACTCTCCTCAAAACGGCGATCTCGAGCATGAATGACTAGCCCAGACGACGCTTCATCCATTGATTTCGACATCCTCTCTTTTTTCTCTTTGGAAATCTCATGGGTATCACCTAGCGTGTGATGAACGACATTGATATAGGTAAAAGGCACTTTATCTAGCCGACCGTGTTCATCAATACGACACCAAATATGGACATTGTACAGGGGGAAATCTTCGGGCCTATCAGTTGTATCATCAAGTTCGAACACAAAGAGGGTAGTTCTACCTTGCCTGTTGGTTTCAGGTTGGTTTCAGGATCCTTGTAGCTCCTTCTCCGCCTCGAATATCCCGATGGCACGCCCCATCGCAGCATGCACAAAGGTACGCGATCTCCATCACCGTCATCAGTCATCTACTATCCTCTCTTTCAGAGAGCTGATATACATTGATAAGGACTCTATCGTGACTGTCAGATCTGAAGATCTGAAGTACGAAGCTGCCCTGATCATCGCGGCGATCCCGATCGACAGCAAGTAAAGGAGAAGGTATTGTCAGGTATTGCCAGGTAGCGAAAAACCATAGTGCGAGGTATTGACAGGTATCGAAAATGAGGTGATCGATTACTAGTGACAGCAGAAAAGTAGATAAAAACTTGAACATACCGGGGATTCCCCGGTAATACTCGGTGCTACCCAGTAATACTCGGTAATACTCGGTACTACCCGGTAATAACGCGAAATACTTACCATTACCGCTACTGAGATCAAAATGTGTCAATTTTGTATTTTTGTCTCTAAAACGACACCATAAAAATGTTCCAAATTTTCATCGTGAAGCTGTACAATTGAAGCTGACTCCGAATTTCGAGGTTCGAATTTTTCGTCCGTCACACATCCTCAATGTCTCGTTCGAGCGTTCGAATTGGTCCAAACGCGTCACGCGTCACACCAAGGTTCGAATTGAACGAAATAGTACAGTATTGCGGCCTGGCATTTCGATAAGTGAAGACTGGAGAGAATCACCATTGGAGGACAAACTTTCAGCCATAAAAATAGTGTAATGCGTACGTGAATCTCCTCGTCACGCTGCCTCTGCTTACCGTATTTCCGCAAAATCACCTAGCACGATCTCCAGCTGCCGCAATATCGCCTTGGAAGGACCCATAAAGACAACACTCCAGCGGGTGGCCGCATTGAAGTCGACCGCTTCGCGCCATTTATTCCACCGGAGTCTGCCCAGTGAGAAACAGGTACGTGCCCCCGTAGCTCGAGGACTTTAGCTCACAGCATGTACCAGAGCATTTCATTACTTGACAAACATTCCTACTAGACAACACCCCCGGGCCCATGATTCCGACACGGACTCTCTCGGATTAAAGCACTAGTGTCGGTTCGTCTCGCTTATAAGAGTGTTTCACCCGCCGTCTCCTTGGGTTTGCCTTGCTATGATCTCGCATTTCCGACCCCCTGCAGCCGCTGATGTCGCCTTCTGTCCTCGGAGAGAACTCCCGGCTCGTCCGTGGGCCCACATTTCCTCTTCATTTTTCTTCTTCTCGTGCTTGCTTGTCCTTCTGCGGGTTCGATCACCCCCGATTATAGAAAAGTGTATGCCTTGATTACGCTGGTGACTCATTTCTGTTTACCATCTTTCTTGACGTATTTAGCAGCCTCGCACTCCACGTGTAAGCCCTCCAGCGAGGTTGCATGCCATACAAGGGCCGTTTTACTCCTCGATGACTCCCTCCCGATGCACGGCTTTGCTTACAAGGAGCAGCATCACTACATGCTTGGGCGCTTGTCAGCACACTAGTCGGTTGATAGTCAGACCGCTGTCGATCCCACCGACAGAGAAATTGGACCATGTGCAGATCCCGGAAACGTAGTTTACAAACTGTGACGGCGGCATGCGTCGGGTCGCACAGCCTTATTCGGTGAAGGGAAAGGAGGTCATGAACTGTATAGGAAGGTTGAGGTGAGGAAGGGCGCGAGAGTCTTAACAGGAGAGAAGGATAGCAATTTCGAACAATAACGGTCAATCCTCTGCAGAGCTACCTCCTGTCGTTCGGCGCCGTTGAGTAACAGTTTTGTACTCGCAGATCCGTGTAGCCGCTTTCAATTTTGTCCTGGAGCAGGTCTGACTATCCCACCATGAGTCGTTGGCGAGAAGATAAACTTGAATACAGCTACTACATGAAATATGCACACCCCAGAAAAGAAACACAGGCAAAAAAGTCTGCATACGAAGATTGAAATTTGAGCAAATAAAAAGACTAAATACACATTCAACGCGTTTGAAGTTTGACCAGATGTACAATCCGTCGACCAAACCTGCACTTCGAAGACCTAGCTACAGAATTAGACATTTTCTGTGCCGCGACAACAAATTATCGCTCACCTGTCACTCAGTTTCTCTTCAATGCGGTCACAGTGACGTTACCAATCGCGCCGTCGCTAAGATTCGCGCCCTGGCTTTCTACGATCCATTCTTTGTTACTTCCCACGACCGTAAACTGGTTCGAGGTGGAGCCCCAAGGGCAATTCCAATAGACTTTGCGGATCGTTTTGTTGGCGCTCTTATCAACAAGGTTGTACGATCCTTCAGTGCCGCTTGGAGACGTCTCGCGACCACAGGAGTTGATAACAAACTGTCCACCCGCCTCGATCTCCTTTCCCTCGATATCTGACACCAGGATTTCCTTGTCCTTGTCCCCTATATTTCAGAGTACTATGATGAAACCCGGTTAAGTAAAGGTAGTATCGAGACCGACGTACCAGACTCGTGGAACTTTCCCCAGCTGAGAACGACATCTTTGATTAGAATAACGGAATCATTTGAGTCGTTTCCATTGATGATGACGATCCATTGAGGATAACCCATAGTAAGTGTAATGTTTCGATACCAGAGACGTTAGATGGGGCGGTCAGGAGTTTATATCGTCTCCCCACTGGATTCGGACCGCGCTACTAACACGCGGCCAGATAGAATTCACACCGGCGGAACAAGGATAGCTTCTCCGCTCTGCGTAAGTATTATCAGTTGTTATCAATCCATCGATGGGCGGATTGGGAGGAATTGTAACTCTGTTAAATTTAGACCGTGTGGCAACTTCTCTACATATCTCCATTGGCAATCAGGAGACTGTGATTTCATAAGTGACACATGAGAAGTCGGAGTGTAGCCCGCCTGTTTCTATGAATATACTCAGTTATGTCGTATTAGGTCTTCTATAATTGACTCACTGGCAGCTCATGATGCAATCTCTAATTCCTCTTCAGTGACGGTGGTGCCCTTCGACAGCAGTCTTATATCCATTGCTGAGTAGCACTCGAGAGGAAGCCGAAGATCAAACGAAATAGGAATAAAAGGATATGTTACTGATTATTGTGTTATCATGGCGCTTACTGCCTGTAGAGCAGTTAGCTTGACATAACCAAAGTAGATGGAGCGAAATTACCGACCAATTAGAGAAACTCTTACGGCATGTCTCTCCAGCTTGGATGGTAGTTGAATAATTCTGCCCTTCTGTCCAATAACACCAAAAAGCTGATATGCGCTTCGAACACATGGAGGAAGGTTCCCTTCACTTATCACACCGCATACCTTGCTATGGCGAGTCCTCAAATTCTCTGACATCATCATCTCTGGGATGTCCTTCACCTTGCCAATAGTCATGCCGATAAGCACGGCCAACCCAAAGGTGTGGCATAGCTGAGCACTAGACACTGTGGATGATCTCGGCGATGTCCTGGCAAAGAAAGGGAATCTCTATAAGGCACTTCCTTATCGATGAACTAGCGCAGACTGACCTGCAACGAGTGCATTTACAATTAAGCATCATGGGCGAACAAGGAGGCTTCTTGTTTTATCGATGGGATTCTCCCCACCGTTTGTCACAAACACCGCTCTATTCACTCTATAATATCCATCCTCTCTCATTGATACTAGGAGAAGACTGCAATTTTGGGCAATCGATGATCTTCCGACAAACGTGCAAGGGACAAGAACATTTAACGTCAGTTTGGCATTGGTTGGGCAAGAGTCAGGTACATAGCTGACATTTAAAGGGAGCCACAAGAAGCGCTGTGGTCGACGAGACCGTTTGATGCCAAGACCACGCAATAGATGTCGGAACTTCTGTTTTCAGTTAGAACACACTAATAATATAATGCATGACTCACAGTATTTTTACATACCGATATAAGTACTTACTATTTCACACCTTCTATGGAGTCGATTTTGTGTCGTCTGAAAGCTGTAGTCTCATCCGGGGCGCATGCAAAGAGCCGGGGAGCCTCGTTCTCGTGGAGGGAAGCAACTTTGAAAAGTAGGTATTGTAACAAGCCGGTGTTGAACGCCATCCTAGGGTAACGCAGCCATATCGTTTTCGAAGCTATGGAAAAATAGTGGACGCTCACAGATTTTGTTCCGACAGCCTGACTGAATCCCATGTTCAGTAATGAGTTAATCCCGTGACTGAATGGCATGTGAATAAGATGAGTGTCGATACCTTCAACATTAGAATTCCGGGTTCACTGATATGTGATCTGAATTGATCTTTGTGTATCCTATCCTGTTGATATCTATCATGAATCATTCGCGAGTGAGCCGATATGCGTAGGGGATGAATTGATATTCTTAACATTGTATTCCAGTCGAAGGAAATGAGTTGCAGGGCCGCATGTATCTTTGATAGACGCTTGCATCAGGAGGTCTTGGACAGGTGCTCATCAGTATATATTGAAGGATAATATGAGTGGCCATGTTCGTTACGCAGTCACAATACGGAATAGATCGCTGTGTATCAATAATCCGACATCGTGAGCTATGTGATGATGATGCTTGTCCAATACTTGGGAGATGTTCCTGGGAGCATCTCCCATTCTGTGGCTGAGTTTTACTTGCGAGATTCAATCTGACTTGGATGAATCATAAACAAGGAGTCGCATCCTTCACGAGGAGAATAGAAACAATGATCTATGGGTGTCTTCCATCAAATACTAGGCATGCACTATCTATCACACTTCTACCCTCCATGTGGGCACTGGCAGCATTTGCATCTCGTCCCCCTGGTTTGGTGATATTTGACGCTTTATGAGTGCGAAAGACAATGTTCCGGACACATTTTGGACTCTTGGTTTCGAGCACAATTTTTAGCACAGCACCAGAATACTTGATTTTGAGCATCTATCAGGAAACAATTGGTAGAAAGAAGTGGTGGTTTGCCTTGCTCTTGGGAAGATATTTATGCGCCACCATAGTTGAAACTAAAACAGCAGTAAAGTAACCATTACTGAAATGCTGATATGGTCTAGGATCCTGGATCTGGTAGCCCAAATGGACGTACATCCTACTTTGACTTCCGGAGAAAATGTTCTTCATAAGTACCCAATGTCAGCGTACACCGGAATAGAAGATCCAGGCTACATATGCTCGATAAGAGCTCCTCTAACTCTAACTCAAATTCAAAGTCATAGCGCCAAACGTAACAGAAATGATGGGGTGGCAAGTCAGCAGATGCTCTGTGGGAGTAGAGCGTGGGGGGCAAAGTTCTCAGCCAGCACGGCGGATGAAATTACAGGTCCGGAGATGAGAAGGGATCAATTAATCGGCTTCTTTCCCCAAGTTGATGGGTTTGCTATACTTACCTGGACCCCTTGTTCCGTCATTGACTTCGTAGCGACTTCAAAACCAGATGACACATTGTCAAGTGTCATGGCTTGTTGGATCATTTTTGGCCGAACTTCGATGATGGTTAACGATAAGCCAAATCCCAATAAAGCTGTGAGTGGCAACTTTGAACTTAAACTTCATGCATCAGATAATCCGTTCATTAGAGTATCAATATATGAGGGGTGATCTATGAGTGATGAGAAGCAGCTTGTTTGGATCCGGGAGAACCTTGTCATAAGATTCAGTCAGCTGTAAGGAACTTTGTCACTGCTGTAGAGCCTTTAAATAGTGACGGACATAGTAAAGCGGGTCAACGAGGTGACAAAAGTAAGAAAACGCGTCTGGAACATGTAAACGGACGTGATGGAGAATAGCATTGCGAACAAGTCGCAAAGCGACGTAAAATTTTGGGCTGGAAATAGCCGAGAATAGTGGTCACCTCCAACCTTCAAGTTCGTCTTCACCACTGTTGCAACTTTCAACCAATGTCACAAGCACTAAAACACACCTCGCCTGTATGCAGGGTCCATTATCATTTATTGATTCCCGTGGCTATTTCCCTGACCGCTGTCCTGTACAACAATTCTGGCACCAATTCAACCTTTGTCAAGATGAAGCTGCAAAGGAAAGAAGGCGTCACAGAGCGAGGGGCGGCTTAGGAGGGGTGTTTCTTCAAATATATTCATCTCTAGTATCATTACTACGGTTAGTATCATTATATCCTGCCCGTATTATCGATGTTTATTCTGGTCCTCATAATCAGGGCCGACTCCATCTCAGCTGAAGCCAGCATGACAATTCAAAGCTATTAGCTCCCTGTTACCAGAGACAGGACAGATACATTCAATTCCCAGTCCGAGGTGGGATCTGAAAAATTATAGGATGGCAGATTCATCAAATAATGTGGGACGGCGTGCGCATCCTGACTGTCCTTCGTCGCTCAATACATGACTAGTCAGAGAACTACCCCTCCAACAAATCCAATCTGACTTCCTCTCCGTGTATAAAAACAAGCAGGGCAGGCTACCTTACGCTGCCGCAATGGTGCATCATTGTCTGTCGCCGTATTGCGTTTACCAACTGTGTCTCCGCTCATTCGTGCTGAATCATTACTGAAAGTCATGCTCCTATCCGAATCCCTGACTCTCCTTGAAATTAGTGCCAATCTCATCCTGACTGGAAGTTTGTTACGGTGGTTCTCCTCACAAGTCAGCCCTTTCTCGGAATCCAATGCCTTGAGCGACAGGCCATGAAGGACTTGGATGGAAGCCACTATCGGTTATTGCTACAAGAGTAGAAGAACTAAGGTGATCAATGTTCCTTCTAAATATGTCTTCTTGCTAAAATCTCTGCACCGATCAGGTCATTCGGGCCGTCAACAAATTCGTCCTTGGTTGGGAATACCAACGCGAGACCACAGGTTATTTGTCATCCAGCTCTAAAATATTTACCACTAATGCGTGTATATGTAGGTGTACCTGCACATGGACGATATGTGAAGGCTATAAGTACAAGAGCTTCATGCAGAATTTTAGTGTCCCTGATGATTCTGGTGCGTTTTCCTGAATCTTCTCGTCCATCATCTCGTGCTGATCGTTCCTTCACAGATGACAGAATCACCATCCTGACTATGACCCAAGGACTTCGGACGAATATAGTCATAGTCATACTTTCGCCCTGCCTTGCATGCGACTTTGGACAATGATATATTGCCATATCCGGTTGGGCTTCGAACCCATCTGGCGCTACAATTGCCAATACTTCCAATATTGCCGGATAGACTTCCTTCCGAGCATCTCGCTTCTTTGTTAAGGAAATTTTTGGGACACACGCGGACGGGAGGGTGTAATTTACTGTAGGAGATGTGATTTTCCTTCGGACCGGGTAGCTACGTCACTTCTTGATTTCTATTTACCTACAGCTTCGGATAGCTATGTATGCCACGTTTTCGGCCTTTTTTGGTCTATAGCGAACTTCTGTGAATCAGTCGGAGTTTGAATTTGACTGTGAACCATGGTCCTGCCCAGTTTGGCGGGCCGTGACGTTGCATGACAGCGAAACTCAAGCACAAAGTCTGCCACGATTCACGATTTTTGGCGCCTGGACCCCGCAAAGTCACACCGATTCACGAAATCTTTGCGGCCGATTCACGATTTTGAGGGCCCGATTCACGACTCGATTCACGACTTTTGGCAGGGGCTGCCTTTTTCGTCAGGCAAAGTCTGGACTCGGCTACACACTTTGCTCCTGGCCCTCCCGCGCTCGTTGCCTTGGGCCTCCTGCTCCCTCCCCTCCCTCTTCCTCTCTTCAATTCAATTTCTCCGTGACCTGTTGACTGTCAAGAATGCATTTTTGGCCGTTCCAAGGCTGCCGGCCCCTCGCTTTGCTGTTATATTATCCAATTTCATGTGTCAAAGTGTTTGTGGGGCAGCGCGTTTGATGAATGGTTGGGGATGGCATGGGCATTTTGGTGTGTACTTTCAAAGTTGGATAATGTTTATTTCTAACCAAATTTCGAGCTGACTGAAAACGAAACGAAACTGTCTGTCTGCTGGCTGCTCCTTCTTCACGCAAGCAAGCATTTACCACTAACACCGCCCAAACCCTCAACCCCAGTCAAAAGTCTGCGGGCCTAGGTTGACGTCTATAGGTCGATCCGTAGACACCTGTAGGTATGTAGAGAGATTTACAGAGTAATGCACTTGCCTGAATTAACCTTCAGACTCGCATATGGTCACAATCTTGATTTGACTTCACAAAAATTGATTATAAGCGTAGTTGAAATTTTCCCAGGCACCAGGGCAGGTGGTAAGTCGTTGCATCCACCCAAGTAGCTAATCCGAATAGTAAGGCGCTGGCTAAGTCTGAATGCTCTCTCCCTTGACTGCCGCGGTCCGATACCTTGCTAGTCGTGCCTACTGCCTGTTTCCCCACCATTCCTTCTGTCTATTGTCGTTTGTCTCAGTGATTCTGGTCCTGCTCCCAGCACTCTGTGTTCGTTGCGACATCGTTGATCTCGCCGTTGCGCCTAGGCCTTGGAAAGACACCAAAGAGACCGCATATAACCAGGGTTTGCTACTTGCAAACGGTAGCGATGAGTGAGCGTAGTGGGTACTGTCTTTGTCTCCAGCAAAGGTGAGTTTTCCAGGTGGCCAGTGGCCTTCACTTTGATGTCGTCTTACTCTTATTGCAGCCTACGAAGTCCAAACCCTTTTGTGCTGGTGCCATACACACCCCGACGTCATGGTATGTCCTTATCCCTTCATTGAAATTTCCCGCTTAGCTCAGGGATGTCCTCAGTGCACCTGGATAATTCTGAAGATTTCAACGCATTTGACATGTACCATGACCATCGCTGGATACCAGGACACTGAAGACGGTACGTCTATCTTTATTCCCTCGCTTTGACTTTGCACTGAGTACTATCTGATACTAGAATTGATGGGCGGCGCGGGATTAGAACTGCAGTGACGGGCGAGGCATGCTGGACAGGTGGGGATATATACCGGGTTAAGTATATATCCATTGGTATCATCAGCAGTAGGGTGTATGGGTGTCTATAGGTACTCATTGATATCAATATATGGCTATCCACAGACGTCGACTGTTACCTATGAAGTAAATATAGAATGGGCCATTCTTAGCTGCTGACAGGTACCCATAGATTTATCGACTGATATATGTGGTAATCAACTCACGTCCACAGACTTTTGACTGGGCCTCAATGCTTGACCAACCCAACCCCGAATGAACTATTCCATGGCCGGTCACTGCTCAGCTTGTCTTTCCATGATGGCACGTGCGTGCCATCACATCTCCGTGTTGCCGGCTGTGGATGAAAGGTGCCCATGTCATGTTGGTCGCCTTTACGAGCTGCTGCACTGCTGCAGGTTGGGTAGATAGATAGTTTGCATATGATTTTAAAAATTGAATAGTACATATATTGTAATTACATGTGGTGACATCAAATCAAGTAGCGCACGATCAAAGTATCATGATGCTGGTATGTCCGTTCCTTTTTCTGGCTCACACTCTTTCTTCTTGGTGCGTTTCTGCTGCATAATTTTATGGAGAGCATTGACCGTATCTGGTTGACTTGCCACACAAATGTCTTCAAAATAAGCAATGGCCGCATCAGAGCTCTTGCCTTCCGCTATTGATTTCTGAATGCGGGTAATGAAGAAGAAATATTTTGACCACCGTGTGCGGGCCTAGATCATGCGACATATATCAAAGTGTAGTTGAGACGCTATATCTCATGTACGTACCTGATCATCATTTCGTGGTCGCCATAAGGGGAATTTTCCACCAGTACCCGTCTGCTTGTTCTTTAGATTGCCCCATTTTTCATCAATGATCCGGATGGGAGGAAGACGGCCTACATCTTCAATGATTGTCCCTTCATCCCATGACTGCCAAAGTTCACGGACAGTGCGATATTCACCAAGACTTTTCGGAGCATAAACTGTCCAGATGGCCATTGGCTGTACCACCGCCATAAATACTGCCTGCCATGTTGCCTGGCTCGGATGGAATGATGGATATGTAGCTATAGAATCCGGAGTTCCAAGAGGTGTGAAAGCCTGCAGGGGAGGTAAAATAAGATCATGGGATGTTGTTTTAGGCTCTTTGCCTGCTTGCAATACAAAGATGGGAAGAATGTTGTATACTTGGTTACCAACAGATCGTGTGTAGGGGATCAGACAAGTACGCCATGGTACAGGGAGCTCATCTGATGATGGAGATTCCATGGCATGTGAGTTGCCTGCAGTAGTCACAGTCGCACTGGCAGTAAGTTGAAGTTCTGTTGACTTCGAGCTCAGTGGGATGCATGTAGCATGGACCGTGGAGTTGTCAGCTTCCGTGTTCACTGGAATTTTCCGATGCTCGAGACCTGCTTTCAGAATAAACAAGTTTGTAGTACTGATAGTATGTTATCTCACTTACCAGCAGTGCTTGAACTCGGGCCATATGATGGCACCGCTGGGGCTGGAAATCGAACCGTCACATATGATCCTTTTCCTGAATGCTGCTTCGTTGGCGAAAATGGTTCTGTACGGTGAACAAGGCAATCAAGGGACTGTTGGGTCGATGTCTGATGCCGATGTTGAGCTTCTTCTATCTCCTTTAATCAGGATGACATTGCAGCAAATGCCTCATGTGTCGAGGACTCTCTGAACTGGGAGCCAGAATCACTTATCATTTGTGCTCCAGCTTGTTCAACTTCTACAAGTGCTGGCCATTGCTGAAAGAAGGCCTTTGCCTCCTGTGTTTCTGCAACATGAAGTCGTTTGATGCCTGAGTTTGAAAAGGCATGGATTATTCCAGCTAATGCCTAATTTCCTATCAGTACAGAGGCTGGGGTAGATATATGTTGTGTATAATGTACCCGCCAGAAAAATGGCCATAGAAGACGAAGGAGCTCAAGAAGGTTAAGAACTCCTTGGTTTCTGCATCCTTGCTGTTGAAGTGATATCATGACCGATTCAACAAAAGGAAAGATCTGTCGCTGCAGAGAGTTGGGAACTGGTACATTTGTCCAAGGGACATTGTATGTCTCGCCAACTGAAAAGCCAGCTAAGGCAGAAACAGCCTACAGAGAATGTCAGGATGTCAATTCACAAACACAGATAGAGAGACGGACTAATTTTGGAAGCTTTGCGGTATATGTCTCTTGTCTCTCATTAAATCGATTTACCCAGTTTCCAGTCGCATCCACCTGATCAGAGGGAACACTTGGATAACTCAGCAAGTTGGAGATTTGCATCGTAATTGAACTCACCCCATATCTTCCATTAATGTTGGCATTGTTTTATGTGCAAGATGTGTCTTCTTCTTGGCAGTAACTGAAGTTGTATCAAGGAATTGCTTGTACATTTTAGACATTGCATCCCCACTGAATGAATGGCCGATGGTGCAGCCAAAGAGAACGGTATACTGTATCATCACATATGAGGCAGAGAAAAAAACATCAAATTGAGTACACACACCTCTCGCCATGAGGATGATAGGTTCCAGTCCCAGCCTGGTACTGTGTTGCAGATGTCTTTTTCATCAAATATGTAATGAAGAAGGATTACCAAGGCACCAACTGGGCAGCACAAAGCTGTAAACCGGCTGAGGCTTCTGAATGCATAATCTCATGAGTATCACGGTTACCCAAGAATGTAGCATGACTCTTACTCCTGGTTTAGCTACCTTTGTTTGATGATGCATGCTTAGAACCCCAAAGAAACAGCAGTTCAACCTGGAAACATGTCCGTTCAAGAACCGAAAGTCAGGAATTGTGAGATGGTGCAATTGAAGGCATGAGATGAGCAAGCTGACAACCTCATCACCCCGATTGAGTGTTGTTGTTTGCCAGCACCATGCAAAATGAGCCTTCAAGATCAAGGGAACTATGAATTCCTCAATGATGTCAGCTAAACAGTTGCAGGACTAGCAATAGTACAACATACATTGGTTCTGGGCAAATATAGATCATGTTATTTCAGTGAACTGGTCAGGATGGAGCTCCTGATCTAATATTGTGTTCTCTGCAACATCGAAGTCATCAGACCTATTTCAACCAGAAGGACAATGAATATAGAACTTTAACATTACCAGGATGCCCTAGCTTGAATGCACTCTAAGCATAGATGCTGCGCTTGTATCGTAAGCACCTTGTAAAAATCCACCGTTCATGACGTGGTAGCTGGACAAGTGTTTGCAAGTTCAGGATTATCGTCTACTTGGTGATGTCGGACATGACTGAGCATCGTATTTATCTTCTTCAATGACCCAGCTGATAGTCTCTCGTTTGTGTCCTTCTCTTGACCACCTCACTTTGTGAAGAGATGGCATGTTGCTGTGTATTGTAAATACTTTACGGTATGGTTTGAATCTATGATTAAATTGGGGATAACTCCAGCTGCTACTGCTTCTGTAGCCCATTTCTGCATCGAAAAAATAAGACTGAGATAATAGATATGAGCCAAGCACAAGCATATTTACCTTCCATAAAGAAAGAACTGACTTCTCTGTCTGCTGACCGCTTTTCTGCCATGTTTTAAAGATGAAATCATCAATGTCATTGTGGCTAACATCCATCGCTGACCATGCAACCTCGCCATTGTCATCCAACTCAATCTCCACATCACTGACTACGTTGTCCATGCCTCCCTCCTCACCAGCAGTATTGTCCGGAGCTCCCCCTCATAAAAATCCTTCATCAAATGATCTCTGTAAAGCCTTGCTATCTTCTTCTACCTCACTTGCACTCAGAGCGGCAGTGTCTGAGTTTGACTCTGTGGAAGCATTAAGAAGCACATGAGGGTTGAGAGAAATGATGGATGCAGAGTTGTTGTGAGCACCGGATAATTCAGTGACAGATGGAGATGATCTAACAAAAAGAAATGATGAATTTTGATGGGGCAAGAAGATGGAAACATGGGCATACCATTGCCCTTGCATGCTATTCTTACCACCAGCTCACAAACATGCCTGCAGATTGTCCGCCTTGCCTCCACTTCGAAGCCCTTGGTCTCGACATAGCTTGTGCAGTGCTATGAACGACATTTCAGTACTGCAAGGAAAACAACTATTTAGTAAAAGAAGCTAAGCTATTCATGAAAGTCACGTACTATTCATCATTCAGACCTTCCAGCCAAGAATTCCACAAGAAAGACTTTCTACTGTTCTTCTTCTGTGCATCCTTTTGTTGTTCCGGTCCAGTCATGGGCCGCACGTAAGGAAGGTGATGGATTATGAGGCTGCGGCCTCCAAAAAGGTACAATGAACCAGCTCACCTGCACCATCAGCTGGGATTTCGGATCCAATTTCTATAGAAGGCTTAGCACTTGATTGAGGGTCCTCTGAGTCGAAATGGGGATAGCCCATAGCTTGATTGATAGCCATAGTCATTGGTATGAAAAAGAAAAGGGATGCAAGGCTATAGCCCCTGCTTGCGATGGTGAGAGGAGACTTTTCCTGGGGTCACAGGTAGGTCACACCAAGTCACAATTTGATTGTGAATCGCCTGCCAATTCATGGACCGGTTTTGTGAATTACTATATTAGTCTTCTATTAGGTTATCTCGATCTTTACCTTTGATTTTTACCTTGATGTCGCATCTCTGACCTATACTTACTCTGGCTAATATACGCCGATTGTGCTCTGTGCTTGGGGTTTAGACCCCCTTAAGGTAGATTTCTTACATTTACAGCCACCTCTGTCGCTTGAGTGCCGCAACTCCCTAGTAGATTTTCCATGCTCTGCATTTACGAGGTGGATTCGAAATTATTGATTCTTCCGAGGGTGATTGATGGCAAGAAAAGATAGAACGACGGGAACAATGCCAAACAGCTGTTTTCAGGACCAATTTTGAGTGAGGCACAACAACAGAACTGGTATTCACTTGCTGCAGATGACGACTGGGCATCTCATGTACTCTGCTGGGGCTATTTGACAGGATATGCACCTGCAGAGATGGAGTGGATAAGCCTAACTGCTGCAGCAGTGGAAAGCTAGAGATGTTCATGTGATGCAAGCATTTAGGCCAGGTCAATTGTTATGGATTTCACCCATCCATTGACTCAGTGCATGAGTCAACACATGCCCATACTCGGTGTTCTCAGTCTCAACAGTGACTCGCTGGTATTTTCTATTACTTTCTGTTACTTTCTCAATTCTTTGTACTAATACTAGAATATTATGGAACATTGTAGAATAATAATGACTCAAACCTTTGCTTAGTATATAAACTTGTAGATAAATTGTATTAGGGATATCTTAAGCTAATTTTACTCCTCTTCAAACATCCACTTAACTGTGTGATTTAAGCATTCCTGATTGGTTATGCCTAGCGCTTGCCAATCAACTGCTTCCCAACTACACCTAGCGCTTGTCGGAAACCCTGTTAGTTATGCCTAGTGCTTGTTAGCACCCATATCAGATCCCTCTTGGTGGTTGGAACTCAGCTTTTGGACATCCTCGCTCATGACTTGGGTTTTACTCAAGTATTCATCATCTTGTGTATTACTCAAAACACTCTGATTCTTAACAGCTGAACATTCCAAAACTCTCGACACATGATCTTATATCTGAAACACTTTTGACATGCTCTGATCTAGTATCAAGGGCCATGCTGTGGAAGCAGATTCATCCATGACATCTCCTTATCAATGGATCTTTCAGGATTAGTTGCAAGCACTTGCCAGGGGTTTTGCAGCATATATGGGTGCTATGAACAATTACCTTGTCTTGATGATTTTCAGCTTACCACATATACAGCAGGGCCACAAATCCTTGTCATTTATTTCTTCTTCCACACGTACAGATGTTCAAGTCATGACAACAGTCTCTTGCCTTGTTGGGGACCACCCTGAGCATTTATAAGACAAGACAAGGTATATGGTATGCTTCTATCTGTTTTATTCAGCTGTTGCTCCCTAATCCTATGACTTTTCTCAGTTGTGACACCAGTTTGAAAGCCTTTCCGGTGCAGGGGGAACAGCGCATAATCAAATCAGACAGCGCAGTGCTATGACACCAAGGGTGTTTGGCAGTTTTGGCTTGATATTTATGATCCTGATACTCACTTCCCAGTGCTACACCTGGTGAATGAAATTCAGCACTCTTCGACTGATGGTTTTTTCGAGCATGCTGAAGAGTGGGGAGGGGCTGTGATGAGTGTCTTGTGTGGACAAAGTGATGAAAGATTGTCTCAGATGTATGATAGATAAATTGATAAAGTTTTGGGGCTACTTCATTTCTTCAGTCAACATGCAAGCACTACATCAGACCATCACCACAAGTGCATACTGCAAGGAAAGATCAAGGCTACCGATGAGAAAACATCGGGAGCATCAGTCCTGATGTCATCATCAGAACTTGATGCCGGAATCTGCCGAAGCTGACTCCTTCATCGACATCCATGACCACCTGCCTTATGTTTCAAAGCCCAAATTCTGTTCTGACATCGGAGAAGCAAAGGATATGTGAGGAAACGAATTTTATTCATGGAGGTGGTATGGTGTATATGAAGCTTTTCTCTTTGTGCTTCTTCTTCTTACTGTATTCCCGCAGAGTTGCCTAAGACGATCTCCAACTGTTACAATGCTGTCTTGGAATGACCCATCTGGACAAGACTCCACCTTGAATTTGGGGGCTTTATACTGGATTCAGCATAGTGAGGAGTGGCAGGTATGTGCACCCCTAGTTTGAACACTTTATCTCACCATATATACCAGAACATCCAATTAGATGGCAAACATTCACACTGAAGCACTTCCTTTCAAAATCCGAGTCATGGAATTCTTCATGTGTATCTATATGCCACCTTTGGAAATGCTTTGGTTCTCAACACAGACTCATGCACATGAATGAGAATCATGAAGACATCAAGCTTGTTGTCTGTGAAGGGGTCACTCTACAAATATGGAATTGGTTTCTCTACAAGGCATCTGGCAGGTGTATCCTAGTATTCATGCATTTCCTAAGTTATGCTCATCTCCTACCCTAGATATTAAGACAGCAGCTGTATTGTCATTCAAATTTGTGTTGCCAGGGATCTGCCCTTTGCCCAAGATGTTACAGACAGGAGGGTTACAATACCAGGTCCATGGTGCATACACTTTGTTCCCTTTTAACCTACTCCATCTCATTATGCCATGGCTCAGGCATCAAGATTCACTAACATATATTCTACCCTTGTCGCCTGCCATTAGCAAAATATGCCCATTGTCACATATCCAAATTTTCTGACGTTGCAAAATCTCAGCCCTTCTCCATCCATCCCATCTAACTCCATGTTCAAAATTACTGTCCCAGATGGCAGTGAGGTTGTTCGATCCTGTACCTCCTGACTCAGCTGGGCCCAGCTACTTCCCATGGTGACAATCATCTATATCTTCAATCACAATGGCTTTTGTTCCATCTACTGCCAAAACATCGGGAGTACGACACACTTCCAACCTTAGGGTCATACACAAATCTATCAATGAGCCAGGAGGGTGAATCGAAGAGAGATGATCTAGACTGATCAGCCTCTCATGATCCTCTTGATCCATTCACCAGGTCCAGGCAAGTGAGAGACTTTATCTGCACCAGGACCAGCCAATTGAAATCTTTGAATAGAGTGCTCCTCTTGTTCCACTACTTGTGCATTTTCTAATGGTATTCCACTTTGCATCATCAGTAAATAATGTTGTAGACCGTTCAACGGCAAGATATTAGAGTACTCAACTAAACTGCATCCTATATTCTCTTCCCGATATCTATGACTATATCCTTGACTATTCCCTGGAAGTTCAGTATCTCATTTTCAGTCGAGTCAAGTGACAAGGTCCAGTTTAAGATGGTTGCCACAGATAGTAGGGAGGTTGATGTGTGTAGCATTGACATGGTATGGAGCTAGCCAAGCAGAGATTTGTGAGTTCTCTGACATCATATCAATCGTATTGACCTTATCTCTTACAGATACTCAGCATCAACACATACACACTTTTCAAACAAGATCGCTGTTATTCCCACTGGTGGATCACTACCATACGTGAAAGGTGGCACAACCGATCTCTGGGTACCAAAATATCGACGAGAACCCCTGCTTGAGTATGTTCTTTTGGATAATTATGTTCCTTTGACTGACATCTTTTCTGTAGACCTCTTTGTCCTGCTGACTGACAACATGCATCACTTGGATGTAATCACATTTGTCCATTCATATAGAGTCAGCATACGTGAGTGTTCTATGAGTTAATATACCAATGTGCCTCAAATTGAAGAGGAGTCTATTATTGCTTGCTAATTTGAACAAGCTAGCAAGTACATTATACAGGTCTCGTTCAGCATGGTGGCTTCTGATAGATGGGACTATTAGGTGCATGTAATGAGGTTATTCACACCTGGCAGGTTTGTCCTCACTACTCATGTTCAATGAAAGAAACGAATGTATTCATGTGGAAATAAATATATGTCCAACTTTAGGGCAACTAGAAGACCACTTTGAGCATTTTCTCACTGTCTGAAACGGAACTTTTTGGGTACCTAATTCTAATGGTGGATTAGCGGTGAGAGGTATGCTGGGAGCCTGGGAGGTCCATGTTGACATGATTTACATTCATCTTCTTTGCACAGGTTCCAAGTGATGGGTGATAGATGAACTCCGATCTGTTGTTCAAGGATTTAGTATAGCGGAGAGCATGGTGAAAAGCCATCCCATAATTCAACGGTGTGTTTTTACTCAACTTTTCTTTAATCCATTGCTCAAGGTACCATCTGGATTCCCAAGGAGCAGAGATGCTATTTTGCAGGGACAGGTGTATTTCAGAAGGCATTGATATCATATGGGATCCTTGATATATTTCAAAGATTGAGTGGCAGATGAGGTGACGATCGAGGGGGTAGTGAAAGTTAAGAAAACCATATCGGGTTGATATTATTTTTAAGCCCTCTCCTGACTGACCAACCAACCAACCACATGGGAATAACATCTATCTATCTATATAATAAGAGAGGTGGATGATGATATAATAAGGTGAACTTTGAATTTCTGGCCATTGCCATTGCCTGGCTTATTCTGGCTGAGTTTCAATTTTATTACACTGCCATTACTGCCGCCTCTCTACAGTGACGAGCTTCAATTTTGCTGTGGTGCTGCCTCTGCATACATTTACCAGTGTTCCATCCCCATATACCAAATCTTTGTGACATGTCCTGCACCCAGTATTCCCTGAACTGAGACTATTGACTACCTATGCATGCTGACAGGATGCTGTACACTCCAAAGTGAGTATCAAACAACAAGCATTGAGCAACAAGTCAACAACAAATATCAAATAACAAATTAGCAGGTAGGATTAGGGGCCAGGAGATCATTCAAGGACAGGTAACACATATACATGTACTGACTATACCATAATTTGTTTATTATGAGGCTTTGACAAGGCTCAAACCTTTCTCCAGCAGTTAGAAATGGCAAGGAGACCATTTATGCAAGAATATGTGCTATGTTCAGCCTTTCTCTGTCTATATAGAGCAACAAGCTGAGGTGTTGAGTACAAATATGAGGTATACATACTACTTTAAAGTCTGAGGAAGCAAGGAACATAAGTAGAGATGTGCACCATACCCATAGTATGGTGGTTATGTATGGTGTATACAGATATGGGTCTGTACTGTGGCCAACTTTAATGATCTAAAATACAGCTGTATTCATACAGTTTAAATATGGTCATTGAGGAAGGGACAGCTGACTATCTTATGCCATAAAGGTTAGTACCTATAACCTAAAAGAAGCACATAATACTCCCCCTTTAGCACCAGATATCCATATATAGATAACCATATGGACATGGTATGGATATGACATCAACTATACCATACCATGGCCAATAATTTTTATATGGTCTACAGTTGTATTGCTACGGTCATATCTGTAATGGTACAATACACATCCCTAAACATAAGTAATGACTAAAACATAGAAATGAACTAATAGTCATAATGTCCAAGAAGGGGATTGTTGCAATGACAAGCAAGAAGATGGGATGACAGCATGTGAGGTGCTCCAGAGGGCTTTGACTTTAATAATCTTTAACAATTTAGCTATGACATGCTTATCCAGTTACCATGTCAAAAATGGCCATTGCCATACCATGGTGCAGGCCAGGTAAGTTTCAATTTGCTGTCTCTACCAAGCCTCTACTCTCCCCACAGCACATCATTGGTGTGATGGGCTTCTAACTGAGCTTCAACTGAGACTACTTATCCATGCTATAGTAACAATGCGAGTATCAAGCAATGAGTATTGAATGTCAATGGATGTAAGTCTTATAGAAATTATCAGAGTTCAAATGATGACCATGGCAGCCCAACATGTCAGATATCTGAGTCAGGGACATAAGAACCAGAATATATCTCTCTCCCTCTCTCCTGCCAGTAATGACAGTTATTAACAATGATCATGCAAATCATGGGAGTCCCTACCCATTGAAGAGACTCTGTGTGCACAAGCTAGAAATGCAACAGCGTCGAAGACACTGATCACACCCACACCGAACACTACACACACAAACCCTCAAGTTCGTGGGGGATTCTGATGCCAAGCCATGCTGTAGATTTTGGTCATATTGCAATGCTGATCAACAGAGGACCGGATTGCAAAATCAATGCAAATTGCCAAAGCAGCCGTTTTGGGCAATTGGGCTGGCCATTAGCTAATCCACAAATGGGTGGTTTGGGCACTGGCTCAACCAGCATTGGAATTCCCACCCTCCCGCTTGTTGGCTGGGGTCCAAAAAAAATATGTGGGTCCAGAAAATATTCTTTGATATTCTAGTACTGCTTCCGTGCCCACCTGTGGTTTATTTTGGCTGAATTCATCCACACGTGCTTGGATGTACTAACCATGGGAATGTAGCATTCCCAATTTGGTATGCCTGCATTTTTTTTGAAAGCAGGCAGAATTTTAGAATAGTGGGTGATCCACTGCATTTAATATATATATAACAAGTATCAATGTAATATATGATCACTGTATTTGATTTCAACCTCTTAAAGTATGTGTAGCAACAAATTGGCAAGGAAAAAACATGTTTTTGACAATTTTCGGAGTTTGCCAGACACCTCTCAATTCATCATAGCTAGGAATTGGGTCGTAATTGTTCAGTCCTGAGGCTCTTCCAGCCCTCGAAAATGTAGCAGATAGCTCTGTTAGACTGTTTCAATGATCTAAAGAGCTTTCCTGGACTTTATTCTCATCCTCTGTGAAGATACATGTGAATTACAATGTCAAAAAATGCAAAAATGCATGTGGAACATGTATCATACAAGGTATATCACAAGTAATCTCAATTTACAGTGCAGTGTCTGGAAAGTATAGCCTGTACTCATTTAAGACAGTAATATTCCTGAAGATCTACCCACCAAGACACAAATTCGTTTTGGTCAGACAAAAGTGCACTGATCGAGGGCAAGAACGTACTGCTATTATAAGTTTACTTCAGCAAAGTGAATAACAAGGGTTAGATGAATGGATTGCCATGGATCAGATGGTTCATTTCAATAGTGGGATGTATGCTGTTGCATATACAACCCATCTGGTCCGTTGAAAAGCTGCATATAACATTGTACAAAGAATATACACTTCAAACTGTCCAAAAATGCGTGATATCCTCTTCAAAATGCATATTATTCACTATTGAGATGCATTTTAATTACAAACATTAAATAAGTGTATTCTAATGTACTCAAATATTATATCCCGTTAGCTTTCAGGGCCTCAGAGTGGGTGTGTCGAGCAGGGGACGCATTTCGAGGATGCATTTTGCTCGCTCGATCACCCCGGACCGTAAATCCAGGCATTGATCACATGGCTGTGCAGCTTCTTTTTTGCCCAGAGACCACCACGATGTCTCGCCTCGATGCCCACGTAGCATGCAAATAGTGCTCTATTTGCGTCGCAAGGTATGTTTTACTTCTCTTCATTGCTTATCAACTTCTTTTAGGTGTTTTCAATGCATCCGGTGGCCCTAAGAGCCCCAGATAAAGTACATTGTCCTGCCTGCCACCCTCCGTGCAAGCCCTCAAATGAGGCAGTATTATCCAATCTCCCACACAACAGTCATAGAGGCCACTACCCTCTGTGAGGACGACGCTGCCAATTTACGGCCCGCCATGACCCCAATGGGACCACCAGTCCGGCCCTGACTGGTCCAGTATCCCCCGCATTGATATCAGGGCCAATCGCTGGCACACACGACATCCTCGCTCTCAAACGTGATGGAATATGACCCAGGATCTGATATCAGCGCCCATCTCGACATGGGAGGGCCTACGAAATGCACAACCGACAACCAGGACGCCAACGCTGAGCACCACAATGATGACAATGGTGTGGGTGGGGGATCTATTGTGTGAAGCAGGGCCCTGGCATAGCTCTCAGGAGGGCCCACGCGCAAGGAGAGCAAACGTGGAGGAGGTAGGAGGGCGAGAGAGCACAAGCTGTGATGGCAGGACAAGATTAGGATCCTGACCGCGAACGATGATGACGATGACTACACCCATTTAGGCGTCGAAGGACGAACTTTAGGCGCCAAGATTCTTACAAGAATTATGGCTGTACACTGATTCATCCATCCGCTGCTGCCCACCCCGCTGAACACCAACATCAGCCTCCCCCACTCCACCCAGTCACTCCATGCACTCCACAGTCATGCACCCCCCATTATTTGGGTGGGGGAACATGACACTGCTATGCGCCACTGCCCCCGATCCTCTCGTTGCTGAGCGTCGCCACCACATCCCCATCCCCACCTTTTCCACCTTATACCTACCCCTACAGGATAGCCACCACCTCCCAGTCTCTGTCGCCCCCATTATCCATGTCTAGGAATACAATGGTGGGGTCCTTTCTCACTTAGAACCTTGCCGTTGCCATGAAAACATGCACCAACATATCCCCATCTCACTTTCCCATCCCACTGACGTCCTGTCCTGTCTTATGGCTCAGAAACTGTTCGCTTGGACATACAGGGATCGTATCCTGCTGTTGGCGACACCTGCGATGCCCGCTATCAATGCCCGCGCCCACCATGTCCAGTTTATGGGCACCTATTTTTTTATTTCTAAAATATTAAATACTGGACTCTATGTATACTACATGATTTCATACTTTTGTATGATGCCTTGGCATAGTTGTTAAAGGTTGTGTCTGCAATATTATGATAATGATGCATTGCTGGTTCGATCCCTAGTCGATAGTTTTCCTTTTGCCGCAGACGCCGGTTAATTAGCACAAAAAAAGGTAATCCAAACATTCGACGTTGGATCCATCCATTGTTGGCTGCATGATGTCGGGCTACCACCTGATATGGGTTTCAATATATTTTTCATGTCTAGTTCACTTTTTTTCTGACCCACCTAGTGAGCACAGGTCCGGGAGATTGAGCTGCATCTGTGACTGGCACTCAAAATGAGCCAGTTGGCCAAAATAGGATGTGGCAGTGCATGATCCAGCTGTGCAAACCAGTCATATATGGCCCTATAGGTGCCTATGCTAATAAGCATTCTGTGTGCAATCCACTCAATTGCTAATTAGCATAGGCAAAGGCCTTTCTGTGCAGCATGAGGTGCTGATGCGATAGAAGCAGATAGAAACAAGACAACCAAACTCTCTGAATATAGGATACACACATATAGCGATAGTGCACATCGAGTATCTAGATTTCTCTAAGTCCAAAGGCTTTTAATAACAAGAGGAGCGACAGTTGTCACTGGGCCTCAAGGCAAGGTGTAGTAACAGTACACAACATCAAGAGACACACACAAAACCCTCACTAAGTCTAGAGCGACACATGGAATGACCTCAAATGACTTGAAACACACAACACATGACTCAAAGCTCTGTGCTCTAAGCAGAAACACTTCACAAAACCTTCCATGAAAGCCACAGGATTTGAACCTACACGCTCAAGCTTCCAAACCAATCGTAGATCCACAGGGTTCTAACCTATGCGATCCAGAGACACAATAACCTTATAAAACACTGTCTGCAAGCCACAGGGTTTGAACCTATGCCACTTGGGAAATATATACCCTCAAGTGAGCACTAATCAAGCCAAAGAGTTTGAACCTCTGCCACCTGTAGTGCCTCATATCACAAGAAACCCTCAAAGCACAAGAGCGCGTCCTCAATGACACTATACTCTTCTTCTCAGGTTAGAGCACAAGTCAACCAACCAATTAACAGTAGCACAAGTGCTGCATTAGTGTTACGATTTATTCGTTTTTCTTATCTAAGTGCCTCTTATCTTATCTTATCTTATCTTTAGGATCCGCGACTCCACGGAGTCTTCACCATGACATGTAGTCATACTCGGTCACCATGTACTTTGTTTGTCACTTTCTAACATGGTGTACTTATTATTAGGACTCTCACTTTAGTATATAAGTAGTGTACTCAAAGCTGTATATTCCCTAGCTTTGAGCTAACGTTTATTCATACCAAAACACATTCCCTCTTGCTAAGCACTAAAGCATTGGTCTTGATCTTCTAACACCACAAGACTCAAAGGTGAGTGTACGAAAACGATACAGCCTTTGCTTACTCTTGTTAGGACATTGGGTCTAACAATTAGCTCAAAGCTTTTCTTACCGCTCTCTACCCAGAGCACCCTATGGAGAACGACAACGCTAAAATCATCGCTATCTCGTTAGGAATTCCCAGCGCCACTTTCCTCTCCATTGCTCTCATCCTCGCATTTAGGTTTCGTTACAGACCACTACGACAGATAGAGACTCCCGCCCCAGCAGTGAACACTCCCACCCCCACAGTCACTACCAACCAAACAGAATCTGACAATGGCATCCCGCTCCAGCAGCGATCACCTGGAATTGTTGCACCCATACCACACCGCCCGATCCCAATCAACAACTTCGCTCGAATCGCAAGGTCTCAGGAGGACGTTTCTGAGCCACTTCCTTCCAAAGCGGCGAACAGAAGGTCTCCTACCCCTCCCGGAAGGTGCATGCCTGTCATCATCCTCTCTCCCACCCCTTCTACCAAGGATCTCCCATATGCCTCTTGATCTCCCTCACCCGGCGAGTAAGCCCGCTACAGAAATGATGGCAGGGGATTCGACGTGGGCTGTGACATACGAGTCACAGCTCCCCGTGATCCCTGGAATGACAACGCTCCAGCACCCTCGCCCCCAGTTAGCCCCAGCGAGTTCTGGGACAATATTACAATTCCATACAGTGCCTACTTCCCATCCCCTCGAGACGGCTCACCCGATCACCAAACCCCCCCACCAGCAAGCTCCTCCCTATGGCAGCGAGGGGATCCCTCTGTCTGGGACCAGCCAGTACATAACCCAGAGTACACACTCAAGCCTGTACAGATCGAGGAACCCGTCGCCAGTACCTCAACCGCCTATCCCCCAGCCAGCAGTTACCCATGAAACATCAAGGGTCAACACACCATACACCATTCACCCCGCCATCCTCCAAGAGCAAGCCACTGGGAGCGACTTGCCAACCAGCTCCGACAGCAGCAACATTCACCAGAGCTACTCGCGCCCCCTCAGTCGGGGTACGGACGTTGGGCAGATCACGAAAGCAGCTCAGACACTGTCTTTGAACGACCCTGACCCCCAACGTATGGAATACAAGACTGGTACACTCTATTTCAAATGCATCTGTGCCTTAATACCCTGGATACCGCTGTATTGCCAAATATAAATATGAATTCTTTATAAATATAATAAATACAACTATTTTGGGAAAACATCTTTAGTACTATAGCTCCATGTATGGAAGCAATAAAGGTAAGGAATAGATAAGGATTGATTGTGTTTCTTATAATCATGGTGGAAGGAGTGGTCAGTTTTTCAGGTTAGAGTTGGAGACATTAGACATGTCTAAAATTCTTAATGATGTCTGGTTAGGCCAAGAGGGTGCTGAAATGTTGGCCAGGCACAGGTAGGGACCTGCACTGTATCTTATAGACTGGTAGGATGTAGCATATGGTGGACATGGTCAGGACTAAAGTAATGTATGAGTACTCATGTGCTAGGTAGAAAGGGTAACAGGAATACTGACCTTCTCAGTCACCAAGGATATAGTGAACAACTGAGCAGTGGTAAAGTAGAAATGGTATGGAAAAGGTGAAGCACAAGCTGTAGGTAAACAGGAACAAATACAAGCTGATAAGAATCATAAGAGAGAGGGAGAGGAAAGCTAGATGTGAGACCATACAAACAAGCAATAATGTATCCATCTTTTGATAATTCATCTAAATGTATGTGAAATAACAGAATAATAATTTTTAGTTTTATATTATAATGAAAGCCCAGCTTGATGACTATAATGTATGACTAAGCAGGCATCCAGCTCAATGTGTGACAGGTCACATGATGTGACAAAGAGCGTCATGATGTGTGACTTTAGTCACAATCACAATTTCAGAAGATCTAAAGGTACATCACAGTTCAGTTTATTTGCTTTAATTGCTATTTATTAGACCTATCACATTATATCTTTCATTATCTGACTGATCTTAAAACATATTTTATGCAAGTCTAATTGCCATAAGAACATATTAGCCATGAGCTTTTGCTGTCAGGACAAAGAAGTTGAAGTGAGTTCAAAATTAACAAATACTGGAAAAATATAATGATTGCAAAGTCATTCTGGTATACATAAAATAGATTTCAAACAATAACAAGTATGCGTTTTGTGTTAACCTTGCATGGCATCATCCTGATATTCAGAAATTGTTCTCTAGAATCCTAGCAGTTATGTTACTGCCGTCTTTCTCGTTAAGGATTTTTCTGTTTGTATCGGCCAGGCTCATTCAGAGTCAGACTCATTAGTGTTACACAATTCTTCTCTGCCTTTGCGCTAGTATAGCCGCAAGTTAGACGGATCCAAGAATGAATGCATGACACGATGTGAGTTGTTGCTATAAAAATGTCTCCTACATCCTCCTCACTTGCCATCTCGTCTAGGTCCCAAGTGAGTATATTCCCTCCACCTTCTTATGCCGCTGCTTGGTAACTCCTGTGCCATGGTCTTCAATGCCTCAGTAGCCCATGTCTTTGTTTATTTTAGCTTTGATCAATCATATTCTCGCTCGATAACCCATACATGATTCAAACGGGGCCTCTTCACTGTGTGACAACTCTGACAAGGATACTTTTTCACTACACTCATCCCCCAGTTCATCGAATTTGGGATAATTAGAAAGAATTGACTCAGCATCGCTTCTAAAAGGTACTGTATGTCAATTTTGGGTGAGTTATCTTGTTGTTGTTCCTGTATTTTCCATATGCCCATAATACAGCCATACCATAAGCCGTACCGTACCGTTGGGCATGCTCAACGATGTTAATACAGTATGGGTACGGGCAACCCGTACCTGTAAGATGGCCGTAATCTTTACGGCCGTACCCATATACAGGTACGGTGGGCATCCCTATTCAGGAGCACCAATGACTAATAAAACCACCTTCCTTCCTTCCTTCCAAGATTTGACTGGTTAAACATTCCCTCTGAGTCGTAACTTTTTGACTTGTCAGACCAGGTTTCTGTTGGTTGTAAGCGGTGAAACTGAATAAAATCAAGCCAACTGAGATAAGAAGAGAAAAGATGAAGATCTGCAGTATAAATGCCAATATTTAAGCACAGTCACAGATGCATGCATCTTAGTCACAATTGATATTCTTTCTATATATGTATTAATATAGCAAAATCAATGTGTCTGAGGTCCTACTACTATATATAATAAGAACAAATATACACATACACCGGCTATACATATAACTGGAGCGTACCAGTCCTGTATTCCATACCAATGCCATTCCCCCATGCAATCTATGATGGGATCCCAGAATCCACCAGCTCGCCCCCCGAGTCACCGCTCCTGCCAGCCAACCCCAGCCCTCCCGCCGATGACACTGTCTGATGCAATCAAATTCTACGAGAGAACAGCTATGGATATTAGCATTGCCATCCCAGTTGAGTTACGGCAAGCAGAATAACGCGAGCTATATAATTATTTCGCTTATGAGTTACCTTTTATCCGTACTTGGGGGGAGACCGAAGCTGGAAACGATTATTTTATGAAGAAACAGCAAGGATTCCCAGCCAATGACATCTTACAGTATGAGGCAGAGTGGAACACTTGCCTCCTGTTTAACGAGATACACTGAAACAATCCTATGGAACCACTCGCTCCTTATGAAGAAATTGTGGCAGAAGCGAACATTGAGATGCCAATGCCAGATGAACCACCAGTACCACCTTCCCGAGCACCAGTCACCACCTTCTCCTACGTCAGAGGACACGAACCACCAGGAACGTTCCCAAGTGGCTACAGACTATTCACAGGCACAGGTTCATTCCAAGGCGGTGGCGGGCAACCTGCTCAGCCACCCCAACCTCCCGCTGCACCTCAGCAATGGACACTGCCACGTCATCCTGCACCTCCAAAAGCACCCACTCCTCCAGCTCCATGGGTGTTAACCGCCGGAAATGTCGCCCCCTACGATGACTTCAAGCCCAAAATCTTGAAAGAAGTTGAAGACTTCCATGGAGATTCTAACAACATCTCCCGCTTCTTCCAAAAGTGCGAACTACACTTCGAACTGCACAACCGACACTACCGATACCCTCCCCACAAAGTAATCTTTTGCGTCTCATGACTTGCGGGCGACGCACAAAGATGGTGGGAGCTACAGGCTAAAATCATAGGAAGAGCAACGACCGGAGAGCAGTTATACCCCACCTATGAGGACTTCGAAGCAGTCCTTAGGGCGAGGTTCTGGAAAGACGCCAATGAACAGATCAAATGTGCGCAATGGGAGAAGCTCAGGCAAGTAAGCTTCAAAGATGGAGACAAGTTCTTCCAGGAGTTTGAAGAGCTTGCCCATTATGCAGGAGTACATGGCAACGAGCAGGTTATGGTCGCCCAGATTAAACGAGCCGCCCGTGAGACCAGTAAAAACACTATCTACGCGGCCGACAGTGATCTTCCAAAGCTCTACAACGAGTGGAAGGCTTGCTTACTCCGGATTGACTACAACTGGCGCCTCAAACAGGCAGAAGGCACGGGACGAGCGGTACAGGCACCAAAGACAACGACGCCCCAGAAGGGTGGTCAAACATCGGGGGGAACAACAAATACAAAAACAGCGACAGGAACGCCAATGGATATCAGCGCAGCAACAGCAACGACAAAGTGTTACCGATGTGGTAAACTTGGTCACTTTAAACGCGACTGCCCGAATACACCGAAAACCAGAGAGGAAGCGCTACACCGATTCAACCTCTACTGGGATCAGCACCCAATGGCCGAAGCGCCAAGATTGTCAATGGTCGAAGAAGTAAAAGAGGACGCCAAGAAGTAAATGATTCAACTTACTCGGCCAAGGACTTAGTTTCAGCTGGTACGCATGTCACGCCCAATAAATGTACTTATATATCTGTAGTATCTACCGCACATTCAAATATACCCGCGACTTCGCAACAAGACCAGAAACTAAGCAAGAATCAACCACCAGGACACCAGGATGCCGTGATAGTTGTTAAACTACCAGCTAAACGTTTGGCAAGTAGCCCATTGCAGGTGAAAGCAGCAGACAATAAATTGCCTACCATAGCGATAACCGACATAACGGCGTGGCCCCAGTCGAGTGGCTCCATTGGAGTGCACGAAGTGACGCAGGCACGACCGGTCGGCTCAGGGGAACAAGCACTTAGTGCCCCCCCCTGGCGAAACGGCTCTATGGAGTCCCTGCCTTGCAGGGAGTTTCAAGGGAATAGCTTTGGAAAAACCTCCTCTGGTAAAAGAGATTACCATACGGTTGCCAAAGTCTAAATCCCTAGCGTCAGGGGCTTTGGAACCAACCAAGGACACCAAGAAGACCGAGGAATGACGAGTCAGTCAGGAACCTAGGTGGGAGTGGAACGACTCGCTGAGTACCAAGGGAGATGGCCAGACTGGTAAGTCCATTCATTTGCCACAAGTCGAACCTACTGCTGTCACCAGCGGTCCCGAGGTCCTGTCGAGCTTGCTACAATCCGATTCCTCCAATGAGGTTCGGCGTGACATCCCTCTAGGTGACGCCGATGAAGACCAGTGAGTAGCAAAAACCGTTGGATGCGCAATGGCCTCGACCAAGGCAGCCGAACGGCTGGAAGCTGCTAGCACCCAGGCAGTGAATAGGGGGTGCAAGGTAGATGTGTATGAAATTCCTGACGACAAAGACAATACTAGCTTCATGATGAACAAGAAGGCTAACTTAACACCCACTATAGAAATAGTGGTGACCTCGCCAATGGTAGTCAAGCCCTCACAGGTCGACGCGAAGGCTGAGAAGGTCCCGCATGAATGGCTTAAACCATTCGGAGCTGAATGGACTTGGCGCGGAGTAAAAGACACCAGAACGGAGTTGGAAGCGAAAGCAATCCTAAAGAATTGGATTCACAAGATGCGTGTGGAGGAAGTAGTCGATAAAATGCTCGAAGGCATGCGGAAGGCGATGCGAGTCAATGCACTTGAATGGCTCAAAGAACTGCGACAACCAAAGCGGTACATCGCCGCACTAAGCGGGAAGGGAAAAGACCTAATCATTGACGTTCAAGTCAGAACTCTAGGAAAACATCTCCACGTCCTCTCAACCAAGGCCTTAGTAGACAGCGGCTGCACTAGTAGCGCCATTAACTGAGCATTTGTCGAATGACATAACATCCTGACTCATGCAACCGCTGTGCCAATTCTAGTCTACAATGCCGACGGATCACATAACAAGGGAGGACCAATCACCAAGTTTGCTGAAATCAGTCTTACGATCGGAGATCATAAAGAACGGATAGATCTAGCTGTCACGGAGCTTGGTGACAGACAGATCTTCCTCAGTCATGATTGGTTAGCCCGACATAATCCAATCATCAACTGGAAAACTGGGGGATTAACATTTGCACGATGCCAATGTCACAAAACTCCATTCGTACTACCCAACACGGATCCCGATGACAAGTGGGACGAAGAGCTGGAAGAGGGAGAAACCATTCTCGCAATAGACTTCACGCAGGCCATTCTCATATGCGCTCATCACGCAAATGACCTTGCTGCCAAAGCCAATGCAGACAAGAAGGACAAAACGTTCAAGGAAATGGTGCCGGAATGGTGCAGAGACTTCAAAGATTTATTTGAAAAGGATAATTTTGATGAACTCCCTGCACCAAAGACGAGGGACCATGCAATTGAACTCACTCCCAATGCGAACGCCAATCTAGACTGCAAAGTCTATCCTCTCAATCATAATGAACAGGCAGAACTTGACAAGTTCTTAGACGAGAACCTCTCAAGCGGACGAATACAGCCATCCAAGTCACCCATGGCTTCACTGTTCTTCTTCGTTAAAAAGAAAGATGGCAAGCTAAGACCAGTACAAGACTATTGCAAGCTCAACAAGATGACGATCAAGAACTGTTATCCCCTTCCTCTCATCTTGGAGCTCATGGACAAATTGCGAGGTGCCAAGTACTTTTCCAAACTTGACGTTCGATGGGGCTACAACAATGTATGCATCAAGACTGGTGATGAGTGGAAAGCAGCCATTAGAACTAATCGAGGGTTGTTCAAACCCATGGTTATGTTCTTTGGGCTCACCAACTCTCCCGCCACCTTTCAATGGATGATGAACGACATTTTCAAGGACCTTATTGCATCAGGCGCTGTTAGAGTTTACCTTGATGACATCCTAATCATGTCCAAGACCAAAGAGGAACATCGCCGCATCACACGCGAAGTCCTGAAGGTCTTGCGAAAGAACAAGCTATTCCTTAAAGCGGAGAAATGCGAGTTCGAGACCTTGGAGACAGAGTACCTTGGAGTCATCATTAGTGAGGGCAGCATTCGTATGGACCCAGTCAAGATCGCAGGGATAGTCGAGTGGCCCATGCCAGCCAAGAAACAGCAGTTACAATCATTTCTAGGCTTCACCAATTTCTACAGACGTTTCATCAGAGGATACAGCAAAGTTGTCAAACCCATGACACAGTTAACAGGAAACGATCCATGGAAGTGGGGCACAGCGCAGCAGGACACGTTCGAGGAATTGAAGAGATTACTGGCCAAAGAAGTGGTACTGGCAATACCCACAGAGGAAGGCAAGTTCCGTGTTGAAGTGGATGCAAGTGAAGGAGCAATCGGGGCAGTTCTATCTCAAGAACAAGATGGAAAATGGCACCCAGTCGCCTTTCTATACAAGTCCCTCACAGTTACGGAACGAAATTATGAAATTTATGACAAAGAACTACTCGCAATCATGTTAGCCCTCGACAGATGGAGGCATTACCTAATGGGAGCAGCTCAGGACTTCGAAATCTGGACAGATCATCAAAATCTCCAGTATTTCCACAAGCCCCAGAAGCTCAACCGACAACAAGCTCGTTGGGTGACAGAACTAGCCGAGTATCATTTCTCTCTTCACCACAAGTCAGGGGCAGCAAACAAGAAAGCCGACCTACTTAGTTGAAGAGCAGATCACGAGCAGGGAAAGGAGGACAACGATGAGGTTATAGTCCTCAAACCAGAACACTTCCGGGCAATGGTCATGCTGACAATTGAGGAAGTTCATACCAAAATCAAACAAGCCATGCTTGACCACCACCGATGGGACAAGAACGTCTCTGCGTCTCTCAACCACGATCGAGGAATGAAACTAGATAACGGATTAATCTATTACGATAACCGTATCTATGTTCCCCAAGATCATGTGTTACAAGGGGAAATTATCGCAGCATCTCACGACCAGATCACAGCGGGACACCCTGGCATTGAAAAGACCAAAGAACTCGTCTTACGAGAATACTGGTGGCCCAAGATGAAGAAGGACATAGAAACCTATGTCCACGCCTGCGAAACATGCCAACAAACGAAGTCTAGCACTCAAGCAAAGGCAGCACCACTTCATCCCAACGCCATCCCCTCCTGACCTTGGACCCATATCTCCGTAGACATGGTCACTGGTCTCCCAGAGTGCAAGGGATACAACGCAATCTTAATGATCGTTGATCGCTTCTCCAAAGAGATCATACCCATTGCATGCACCACGGAGATGTCATCGGAAGGGTGGGCCAAAATCCTATGCGACGAAGTTTATGCCAAACACGGAATGCCACAAGTAGTCATCTCTGACCGAGGCACCGTGTTTGTCTCCAAGTTCATGAAAGACCTCTATGACTTGCTCCAGATCAAGGCAAACACATCCACCGCCTACCACCCTCAGACAGATGGTCAGACAGAACGAGTCAATCAGGAGGTTGAAAAATACCTTTGGATCTTTGTCAACCATCTCCAAAATGACTGGGTGGAATGGTTATCCCTAGCCGCCTTCACTCACAACAACTGGATACACTCTGCCACTGGTAAAAGCCCCTTTGAGGTCAATTATGGCTACAACGCCAATGTCCTCCCAGGAGCTAAACCTCAGGCACCTTTCTGCACTCCCGCCTTGACCACTTTCGTCTCGCAGATGCAAAAGATACATGCTGAAGCCAAACGAGCTCTGGAAAAAGCCGCCGATCAGATGAAAGCCCAATACGACAAGAAGAAGCAACCTGCAGTCGAGTACCAAGTGGGAGACAAGGTGTGGCTTGACACGACCAACCTTAATCTCCCACGACCAAAGAAAAAACTCGCCGACAAACGCACAGGTCCATTTCTCATCATCTCAAAGAAAGGAGCATCAGCATACACACTAAAACTTCCGACAAATTGGCGCATTCATCCAACATTCAACGAATCACTCCTTACACCATATGCACCACCCGCATTTCCTAACCAAGAACAGCCGCCTCCACCGCCACCAGACCTTATTGACGATGAAGAACATTACAAAGTCGAGAAAGTCCTCGACAGTAGAGAGCACAAGGTTCGAGGAAAAGCTGATGAACCATGGCATTGGGTCACAGATTACTTCGTCAAATGGAAGGCTATGGATCAGAATCAAACAGCTGGGTATGGGAGGATAACATGGACGCCGATGAACTGGTTGACGAGTATCTCGCCGAACACGCAGATAGGGTCAGCACCAAGAAGGAGGACTGGGAGTACTACACAGATCCAAGAACAGGGAAGAAACTCACGAGTTACGACGAGCTTTGGGAGCTCTTTGACTTATTCAGCAGACATGACGACCCTTCAACAGACACTAAACCACCCTTCGAACTAATGAGCATACATTAACAGCAGTCGGGACACCTGCCTTAACAAGGGGGTAATGTTACAATTTATTTGTTTTTCTTATCTAAGTGCCTCTTATCTTATCTTATCTTCGGCGCTTATCTTATCTTATCTTTAGGATCCGCGACTCCACGGAGTCTTCACCATGACACGTAGTCATACTCGGTCACCATGTACTTTGTTTGTCACTTTCTAACATGGTGTACTTATTATTAGGACTCTCACTTTAGTATATAAGTAGTGTACTCAAAGCTGTATATTCCCTAGCTTTGAGCTAACGTTTATTCATACCAAAACACATTCCCTCTTGCTAAGCACTAAAGCATTGGTCTTGATCTTCTAACACCATGAGACTCAAAGGTGACTGTACGAAAACGATACAGCCTTTGCTTACTCTTGTTAGGACATCGGGTCTAACAATTAGCTTTCTATGCCTTGCGCGCAACTCAATTCACTCAATATGCTATCAATCCAAGGTATATTCTCTCACTCAAAGTTACAAACTAATCCAGAAGCTAGGGCGTCAAGCTGGAGGCTTGCACGCAACTACAACGGGGGTCCAAAACTTGTACACTACAATTACACTGCGCTATTTATCTATTCTATGTCCTACAAATTAGTATCACCAAATACAGTATTATTTAGGTTGCGGAGTTCCTTCGCCGTGTCACGCACATGTCACAATTATCACACCATAGCTTGGCGCTGACTCAGGAGTCCGACTCGGGGCCAGGTCCTGTCTCTGAGTGTCGCGACATCAGTTAACAGTGCTGTTACATGTGTATTGACATTGGTTGCTATCTCCTCAGAGTTGCAGCCTATCATGCAACTCGTATTTCACTTCATAATGTTCTTCTAGGGATTTCTATGGTAGTGAAGGTGACTTTCTTCTTGTCTAGGCCTCACGCGCTTCGGCCAAAGTCAGAAACTTCGGATTTACTCGAGTTCTGACATCATCAAAGTCTAGAGTGCTAGGTGCCAGATCGGCCGTGCCTTACTCATCATAGATCAATGTTGCATGAAGACTTTAATTATCTCACAAGCGTGTCCTGCTCTATTCTTAGCATGTGTATGCTAGGCCTTGTCAGAGCACTCAGTGTCAAGTACTGGGACTTTGTACCTAGTGTGGCCCTTCTGGTACTGCTCTTAGGTTAAGTCATGCACTCCACTGAGCTTTACTCAGGTAATCTCATTACTGGCATTATAATCACTGTGCTCTGTTGTGTTTCTTAATGCCTTAGTATCTGGACATTGTAGAATGTATTCATTTGTACAAATTGCAAAATTACATGCATGAACACTTTCAGAGTGTGTCACCATCCATTACATGGCTTACAGAAGTAACAGGACAAAGCTTTATGACACTCATAAAAACCATTTTGCTCCATTGCAGTGGCTCCAAACAAACAACAGAGATTCAACAACATATCATAGTAATAAGCTGGGTTTGGGGTGTGTTGGGATTTGCAACTTCAAGCTTATGCCGGAAGATTCCCGAACATTCGGCTTACTCATTTGTCACGATACTTTGATATATTTAGGTACTTTAGTAGAATATTCTAGATACATTCTGTAGTATTTAAGGAGCTCATTCCAAGCTCTAGTAGCTAACAATTCAGTATAATTACCTACTGCAAGCCTCCCACTGTTATATTTACAACAGGGCAGGCCCCAACAAGCCAAAGCCCCATGTCGCAGTCAGGTTGCTGGAACATGAGGTACGAGGGTCCAGCAATTGTGATGAAGACACGGGGCATAGGCTTGTATTTCTATATATTAAGACAGGTAGCATCAAAGCTGACATTGAATTTTCCGGCCATTGCCATACCCTGGCCTATTCCAGCTGAGTTTCAATTTTACTGCACTGCTGTTGCTGCTGCCTTCTGCCTCTCTACAGTGCTATGGAGTTCTGCTGCCGCTGAATACCTTTACCAGTGTTCCATCCCCACATGGCAAATCATTGGGGCATGTCCAGCACTCAGTATTCACTAAACTGAGACTATCCACTAACTATAAGTCTATGCATGCTGACAGGACACTGTAGACTCCAAAGTGAGTATCAAACAATGACCATTGAGCAACAAGTGAACAACAAACATCAAATGAAAAATTAGCAGGTAGGATTAAGGGCCAGGAGACCATTCAGGGACAGGTAATACATATACAAGTCCTGACTATACCATAATTTACTTATTACGAGGCTTTGGCAATGCTCAAGCCTTCCCCCAGCAGGTAGAAATGGCAAGAAGACTATTCATGTAAGAATACATGCTATGCTCAGCCTTTCTCTGTCCATGTAGAGCAATAAGGTGATGACATTACCTATAAGAATATTTGCTATGCCATGCTATGCTGTGAGATGTAAATAAGGCAATAAATACAAGAAATACAGAACAGCTCACCTCAGCCTTTCTCTGTCCATGTAGACCAACAAGCTGAGGTAACAAGTACAAATTACAAGGTATACATACTACTTTAAAGTCTGAGGAAGCAAGGGAACATAAGTAGAGATGTGCACTATATCTGTAGTATGGTGGTTATGTACAGTGTATATGGATACAGGTCCATACTGTGGCTGACTTTAATGACCTAAAATATGGCTGTATTCATACAGTTTGAATACTGTCATTGAGGCAGGGACTGTTACGATTTTTCCTTATCTAATCTTCAGCACCTATCTAATCTCATCTTATCTTCGGCGCTTTGCTTATCTTATCGTAACCACGGACATATCGTATGACTTCAGCATTCCGACTGCACCTTGTTGCAACCACATGGTCTCCATGCTTCCGACACGACTCGACAGTTCTATTCTTAGCTAGGGACATTAGTATATAAGTAACTACGTTCTCAACCTTGTACCCTAGTTTTGAACTAAGTTTATACATACCTGACTTTACTCTCTCGCTTGCCGAGCTCGACTAAGCGTTATACCGCCTCGTATTACATACTCTACAGCTCCTTAGGTGATTGTCTGAATGCGAGACAGCCTTAGGACGCTTACATGTGTTATACCCGAGTCCAGGCTTAACAGGGACAGAAGACTCTTATGCCATAAAGATTAGTACCTATGACCTAAAAGAAGCACATAATACTCACCCTTTGGCACCAGATATCTGTATATGGACAACAGTATAGACACAGTATGGATATGACATCAACTGTACTGTACCATGACTAATAATTTTATATGGTCTATGGTTGTATCTGTAATGTATGATGCACATCCCTAAACATAAGTAATGATTAAAACATGGAAATGAACTAATAGTCATAAAGTCCAAGAAGGGGATTCTTGCAATGACAAGCAAGAAGATGGGATGATAGCATGTGAGGTGCTCCAGAGGGCTTTGGCTTTAAAAATTCAGCTATGACATGCTTACCCAGTTACCATGTCATAAATGGCCATTGCCATACCATGGTGCAGGCCAAGTAAGTTTCAATTTTGCTGCCTCTACCAAGCCTCTACTCTCCCCACAGCACATCATTGGTGTGACTGGCTCCTAACTGAGCTTCAACTAAGACTACTGTTCGATTTCGACTGTTAATTCATGTAACACATAATGGGACCCTGTGAAGTGAAGCTCCCAGTAATTCGTAACACATAACAAGCCCTTCTGAGAGGTAGTATCAGCCAAATTTGGGAATTTTTGGTGGCCGGCTGGCACTGGAGACACTATATATGGTAATTTCTCATCATATTTTGGTGAATGAAGCTATGGTAATTTGCCTGTAAAGCATAACACATAACACCCCATAAAGCTATAGTTGAAATCAAACAGTACTTATCCACACTATAGCAACAACAAGGAATGAGCATTGAATGTCAATGGATGTAAGTCTTATAGAAATTATCAGAGTTCAAATGATGACCATAGCAGCCCACCATGTCAGATATCCAAGTCAGAGACATAAGAACCAGAATATATCTCTCTCCCTCTCTCCTGCCAGCAATGACAGCCATTAGTAACGAACACCCAAATCATGAGTCCCTACCTGTCCATGACATGGCTTACAGAAGTAACAGAACAGCCTTATGGCACTCAAGAAAAGCATTTGCTCCATTGCAGTTGCTCTAAACAAATGCAGAGACTCAACAACATATCTTAGTAAAAAGCCAGGTTTGGGGCAGGCCCCAACAAGCTGAAGTCCCGTGTTGCAGTCAGGTTGCCAGGACCTGAGGTACGAGGGTCCAGCAATCATGATGAAGACACAGGGCATAGGCTTGTAATAATAATAATACAGGTAGAAGATAACATAATAAGGTGGACTTTCAATTTCCAGCCATTGCCAGACCACGGCTTATTCTGGCTGAGCTTCAATTTTGTTGCACTGCCATCACTGCCACCTCTCTATGGTGATGAGCTTCAATTTTTCTGTGGTGCTGCCTCTGCATACATTTACCAGTGTTTCATCCCCACATGGCAAATCTTTGGGACATGTCCTGCACCGAGTATTCCCTGAACTGAGATTATTGACTACCTATGCATGCTGACAGTTGGATGCTGTACACTCCAAAGTGAGTATCAAACAACAAGTATTGAGCAACAAGTCAACAACAGATATCAAATGACAAATTAGCAGGTAGGATTAAGAGCCAGGAGACCATTCCTTCTCTATTGTTAGACCCGAACTTCAATCAAAGATAAACAACGGCTGTCTTGCGTTCGGGCAGTCACCAATGAGTTCTTTAAACGATTGAGAGTAAAGGCTAAGTCCTTAGTCTTAGCGATAGATAAGGCGATAATTTCGGTATAGATTAAACGTTAGCTCGAAGCTAGGGTATATCTAGCAAGAGCTTAGCTACTTAAATACTAAAAGTAAGGGTCTAAATATAGACTGTTCATGAGAGTGGAAAGCTTGAGCACGCAATATCGAAGTGATAGACACTTCAACCTGGCACACTGTCACACGATAGGGTGCAAGGTGGAAGTGGCTACTATGCCATGTAGTGCGTAGTGTCGAAGCCACTGCTTGGTGTCTGTATGATAAGCGGTCCGGACAGTCCGGGTTATGTAAGTAAAAAGAATAAAAGTGGTTAAATTGTAACATTACCCCCTTCTTAAGGCAGGCATCCCGACTGCCGTTACGGTCTGCTCCAGTCGTTTGGGAAGTCTTCTTGGTGCATTCCTCTCGCTTCTCCTCCATATGCGTCATCGACCTGGTCCTCGTCTCCAATTAGTGGTTCCCCGTCGTCGGATTCGTTGTTCCAGTAGTCTTGTAGGAGTTTGCGCCACTCAAAGTTGTACTGTTTGAGGGCTTTGACCCACTTTTGGAATCCATCTGTTCGTTGGACGAGGTATCGAGCATTGCCGTCACTGTCATATTTGTGATCTAGGATCATGGTGACGGCTTTGTTCGGTGTTACGATTTTGGTGTCCACTCCGTCAACGTGTTCTGCCAGGAATTCTTCGATCAACTCGTTGGCATCCATGTCGCCTTCTCGTACCCAGCTATTTGATTCTGGTCCATAACCCTTCCATTTGACGAAATAATCCGTCGCGATTCTCGATGGTTCTCCCTGTCTCCCTCGAACATTTCGTTGCCTGTTGTTTAAGACCTTTTCGACTTTGTAATGTTCGTCGCCGTCGATCAGGTCTGGTGGTGGTGGAGGGGGTTGTTCTTGGTTCGGGAATGCGGGCGGGGTGTAAGGGGTGAGTAGTGATTCGTTGAAGGTAGGGTGGATTTTCCAGTTGACTGGTAACTTTAGGGTGTATGCCGAGGCGCCCTTTTTGCTTTTTATTTCGAAGGGACCTGTGCGTTTATCGTTGAGTTTCCTTTTTGGCCGGGGAAGATGGAGGTTGGTTGTGTCAAGCCAGACCTTGTCGCCTGTTTTGTACTCGACGGCTGGTCGTTTGTTTTTATCGTACTGTGCTTTCATTTGTGACGCAGCCTTTTCGAGTGATTTCTGGGCGGTAGCATGGATCTCTTGCATTTTGGAGACAAAGGAGTCAGAGGCGGGGGTGCGGAAAGGGGTGGTGGATTTCATCCCAGGTAGTACAGTGGGATTGTAACCGTAATTGACTTCAAATGGGCTTTTGCCGGTGGAAGAGTGTTTTCAGTTATTATGCGCGAATGCGGCGAGTGAAAGCCATTCTGCCCAGTCGGTTTGGAGGTGGTTGAAAAACATGCGAAGGTATTTTTCAACCTCCTGATTTACGCGTTCGGTCTGGCCGTCCGTCTGTGGATGATAGGCAGTGGAGGCGTTTCCTTTGATTTGGAGAAGATGGTAGAGGTCTTTCATGAATTTGGATACGAATACGGTTCCCCGGTCTGAGATGATGACTTGGGGCATTCCGTGTTTGGCATATACTTCGTCGCGTAGGATCTTTGCCCAGCCTTCAGAGGATAATTCCGTGGAGCATGCAACAGGGATGATTTCCTTCGAGAAGCGGTCAACGATTACGATGATAGCGTTGTGTCCGTTGCTCTTGGGTAATCCAGTAACCATGTCTACGGAGATGTGCGTCCATGGACGGGACGGTATTTCGTTGGGGTGTAATGGTGCTGCTTTGGCCTGGTTGCTGCTTTTTGCTCGTTGGCAAGTTTCGCAGGCTCGTACATAGGTTTCGATGTCTTTCTTCATCTTCGGCCACCAGAACTCTCGTAGGACGAGTTCTTTGGTTTTTTCGATGCCTGGATGTCCAGCGGTGATGTGGTCGTGGGACCGAGCGATGATTTCCCTGCGGAGTGTGTGATCTCGGGGAACGTAGATCCTACCGTCATACCAGATGAGTCCGTCTGTCATTTTCATTCCTCGGTCATGGTCGAGGGAACTGGCGACAGTTCGATCCCAAAGGCGATTGTTCTTTGTGGCGACTCGTACATCTCGATGGGTTTCTTCGAGGGTGGGCATGATCATTGCTCTGAAATGTTCTGGAGACAGGACTACTACTTGGTCGTTATCGTCCTGTCCCTGGTTATGATCTGCACACCGCGAGAGGAGGTCAGCCTTTTTGTTGGCGGTACCGGCTTTATGATGGAGGGTGAAATGATATTCTGCCAGTTCGGTGATCCATCGGGCTTGGCGTCGGTTCACTTTCTGGGGCTTTCGGAAGTACTGGAGATTTTGATGATCTGTCCAGATCTCGAAATCTTGGTACGCGCCCATAAGGTAGTGTCTCCATTCTTCGAGAGCGAGCATGATTGCAAGGAGTTCCTTGTCGTAAATTTCGTAGTTACGTTCTGTAACCGAGAGTGATTTCGACAGGAAGGATATGGGTCTCCATTTGCCATCCTGTTCTTGAGAGAGGACTGCGCCAATGGCTCCTTCGCTGGCGTCGGCTTCTACTCGGAATTTCCCTTTGTTCGTTGGTATCGCGAGTATAACGTCCTCTGCTAACTGCTTCTTTAACTGATCAAAGGCTTCCTGTTGAGCCTCGCCCCACCTCCACGTGTCGTTCCCCATCAACTGGGTCATGGGCTTCACAATTTTGCTGTAGTCCTTGATGAAGCGTCGATAGAAATTGGTGAATCCCAAGAAGGATTGGAGTTCCTTCTTCTTGGTAGGTATCGGCCAGTCGGCAATGCCTTTGATTTTGACCGGGTCCATGCGGATGCTTCCTTCGCTGATGATGACGCCTAGGTACTCCGTTTCTAGGACTTCGAACTCGCATTTTTCGGCTTTAAGGAACAGCTTGTGCTTCCCTAGAGTTGCCAACACTTCCCTTGTGATACGGCGATGCTCCTCTTTGGTTTTGGACATGATAAGGATGTCGTCCAGATAAATGGTCACCTTCCCTGATGCAATGAGATCCTTGAAGATATCGTTCATCATCCACTGGAAGGTGGCGGGCGAATTGGTAAGCCCGAAGAACATAACCGTCGGCTCATACAGGCCACGATTTGTTCTGAAGGCTGCCTTCCATTCATCTCCCATTTTGATTCGGACGTTATTATATCCCCATCGCACATCGAGTTTGGAGAAGTATTTGGCGCCGTGCAGTTTATCCATGAGTTCGGAGATTAAGGGAAGGGGATAGCGGTTTTTAATCGTCATCTCGTTGAGCTTCCGGTAGTCTTGGACAGGCCTTAGCTTGCCATCTTTCTTCTTGACGAAGAAGAAAGGTGATGCCATGGGCGACTTGGATGGGCGTATCCTGCCACTAGACAAGTTCTCGTCAAGGAATTTGTCGAGCTCTTCCTGCTCCGCTCGGTTGAGTGGGTATACCTTGCAGTCGAGGTTGGTGTTTGCGTTGGGAATGAGTTCGATGGCATGGTCCCATGGTTTAGGTTCTGGTAGGTCATCAAAGTTTTCTTTGTCGAATAAATCTTTGAAGTCTCTACACCATTCGGGAACCATTTCTTCAAACATTTTGGCTTCCTTTTTTGCGTTTGCCTCGGCCGCTAGGTCATTGGCCACATGTCGCATTGCCCTAATGCGAATAGCTTCTTCAAAGCTTATCGCTAGGATAGTGTCACCTTCCTCCAGCTCTTCGTCCCACTTGTCATATGGATCCACATCAGGTAAGGGGAGTGGAATATGACGGCATTGGCAGCGGGTGAATGTCATTTTTCCGGTCCGCCAATTGATCAATGGGTTGTGCCTGATTAGCCAATCATGTCCTAAGAATATGTCACGATCTTTTAAGTCAGTGACGGCTAGATCTATGCACTTGGCGTGGTCTCTGATGATGATGCGTAATTCAGCGAAGGCGGTGATCTGTCCCGCGCTGTTTTTTGATCCATCCGCATTATAAACGGTAATGGGTGCTGCCGTGGCGCGGGTAGGGATGTTGTGTTTCTCAACGAACGTTCAGCTGATGGCGCTACTAGTACAGCCACTATCGACTAGGGCAGAGGAGGAGATTTGGGGAGTGCGGCCGGACATTTCGATCTGGACGTCGGTCGTTAGGGCTTTCTCGCTTCTGCTTACTTGGCAGATATAGCGTTTGGGCTTCCGCAGTTCCTCCATCCATTCCAGCGCGTTGATGCGCGTGGCTCCCTTCAGTCCTTCTAGTAACTCATCCACCACTTCCTCTGCTCGTGCCTTGTGAATCCAGTTCTTTAGGATCGCTTTTGCCTCCGATTCTGTTCTGGCGTCTTTAATCCCACGTAACGTCCATTCAGCTCCAAACGGCTTCAACCACTCGTGCGGGACCTTCTCAGTCTTCGCGCCGGAACCTGTTGGTTCGGCTACCGTCGACTGGGTCACCTCAGGGGCTACAGAAGGGATTCGGTTAGCTCCTCGACTTCGCCGGAAACTCGTATCATCTTCTTCATCGGGGATCTCCTCTAACTGTACCTGAGGCCCCCTTTTCACCGCCTGGGCACTAGCAGTTTCCTTCCGTTCGGCTGCCTTGGTCGGGGCCGTTGCGCATCCAACGGTTCTTGCCACATGTGCGTCTTCGTTGGGATCGCCCGGTGGTGTGTTGATTTTTTGCAGCAAGTTCGTCTTGACCGAGGAGTCGCCGCGAGTAGCGACGATGGGCTGCACTTGGACCGTAGCAGAATGCGGAACAGCCTCACCCTCCTCCTCGGGACTATGCGAATCATTCCGCTCACCTGTCTCAGGGCCTCTGCCAACCTGGTCCCAGTCTTTGTCTTGTCGCTGGGTCGCGCTCCTGGGGCCCTCTTGTCAGGTTCGCCCACTGCGCACGGTGTTCAGGTCGTCCTTGGCCGTGGATAGCCACGCAGTGTTCTCTGTTACCAGGGGAGGTTTCGCTGAAGCTATTTCCTTGATACTCCCAGCGAGGCTGGGACCCCGTAGAGCCGCCTCAGAGGAAACCGGTTCCTCTGCTTCAGGGGGGGCATGTCCCTTCAATGAAGGCGCTTGTTCCCCTGCCCCATCCAGTCGCTTATTAGGCGCTGTTACGATGGGTAGCACTATGGTGGGTGCCTTTTCGTTCACCACTTTCGCTCGTGGTGAGCTACTCGCCGAACGCTTAGTCGGTGATATCCCGACGTCCTGTTTCGATTCTTCCTTAGTCTCTGTCTCGGTAGTGAAGTCGCAAATTGGTATATTCGAATGCACGTTTGGAACTACAGAAGTACAATGAGCCTGGCTAGCAGGCGACAAATGTGTACCGGATGAAACTAAGTCCTTGGCCGAGGCAGTCGAATCGTTTACTGCTTGGCGCTGTCTTTTACCTCCTCAACCTTCGAGTCTGACTTCTCCTTTGTCGCAACGTGGTCCCAGTAATATTCGACCCGTCGTAAGTGTTCTTCCTTCGTTCTGGCGCGCTTGGGACATTCCCTTTTGAAATGTCCGAGCTCCCTGCATCCAAAGCATTTCGTTTTGGCGCGCAGGGCGTCGATGTCCATAGGCTTTCCCCCGCCTCCATATGTAGTGCCAGTTCCGGTTTTCTTTTCCGGGGTGTTGGTCGGCTGCTGCTGTTGGTTTCCTTTCCATGGCGGGGTTGTCTTTGCCTGCTGTTTCCAATCCGCCACTTTAATCCCTCCGCTAGACTCTGCTTTCTTCGTCCTCCAGTTGTGATCGATGCGGAGTATGCGACGCTTCCACTCGGGATAGTTACGTGGGGGGTCTGCGTCCGACGCATAGATGATGTCTTTGGTGGAAGAGCGACACACTTTCTTTACTTGTGCCACCATCATCTGATCGATTCCGATAACCCCTGCTTCGAATGCAAGCGAGTCAAACTGCTGGAAGAACAAGTCGCTGTCCGGGAAGGTGCTCTGTCGTAGTCGTTCCCACTGTGCGAACTTGATCTCCGCATTGGCATCCTTCCAGAACCATCGTCTGACTTTGCCTACGAAGTTCTCGTATGCAGGGTATAGTTGGTCTCCGTTGATGTTCCTTCCGAGTTCCCTGGCACACAATTCCCACCAGACCTGGGCGTCTTTTCCGAATCGTGATGCGCAGAAGATGACCTTGTGCGGGTGATATCGGAAGTATTGGTTGAATACGGAAAAGTACATGTCGCACTGGGAAAAGAATCGGGCGATGTCGTTGGAGTCGCCGTTAAAGTTCTCGGGAACCTTGACCATCTCGGGCTTTAGCGATGCCCAGGGTCCTTGAGCGTCTTCGTTGAGAACCCAGGGGGCGGGTGGATCTGGTGGTCCTGGTGGCGGGGGGTATTGCAGTGGTGCCCACCTCTGTGCTACGGGTGGGGCTGCTGGTTGTACAGGGCCGGGAATCGGCTGTTGCGGCGGACCGAGTGGTCCGGCGTTGTCGTCTGCGGCAGCGAAGAGCCTAGGTGGCGCTTGCGTGCCTGGCGGCCCGTATCCCCGGGGATAAGCGTAACTCGGTACCGGGTAGCGGGGAATGGGTATTTCGGCCCGTTGTGGCGGTACCGGTGGTTTGTCTGGCATTGGTTCGGGGTACGTATAATCGGGTCGTTGGTAACGAGCGGGGACCTGGAGAGGTTGATCCAGATGGATCATATTGTAAGCCTGATGGGCGAAGTGCCTGGCTTCTTCCTTTAGGATATAGTCATATCCAAAATGAACGTAGTCCATTCTGGCTGGGGTTCTGGCCCAGTCCTGATCCGCTAATAGTTCTTCTTTGAAATGATTAAATAGGTCGAGTAATGTGGCATAGAGAAGTATTTCAGGGATTTGGGTTAATTTACCTGTGATGAGGAGATAGAGAGCCTGGGGCATGGTTATCGGGGTGATCGGCCGGTGGAGTGTTTCGGGGCTCTGGAGGCGGGGGAGTTGGTGAGGCGGTGGGGCTTCCCCAGGGATTCCCGTTGACATGCTCTGCCTCGGGGAGTACCTCTGTACTGGTGCCGCTGCTTTCATCCTCGCTGACTCGCTCTGACTCTCGATACTGGTCGCGGAAGGTGAAGGGGTCATAGCCGACGCCCTCTGCCCTAGGGGTGTTTGACCGTGCCCATGCGTCGTCGATCCGGTTTCTCTCGGCTGAGGTGAGCCCGGTGTCCAGATCGTACCCGACGCTATCCTCTCGTCTGTGCCTTCTTCGAGGTGGGCGAGGTGGGCGGAGTCTTGCCTGACTCGAGCTCCCTGGTCGCTGCTCGAACTCTGGCGTCGACTCCCCAGGCGAGATTGGGGGTGTCGGAGGCTGCTCTGTGATCTGGACGGGCTGCTCTGGTACGCACTCTGGCTCCGGAGTTCTTCATCGATATGGATTTCCTCGCCTGGGGTAAAAGGCTGTGGGTGGAAGGTTGACATTATCCCATAGCTCGGTAAGGTTGAGCGAGGGGCTGGCTGGTGAAGTCCCAAGACCGTCGCTGGCAGGTTGCTTTGAAACTGGAGTTGCTCCGTGGCCGACCTCCCCCAGGCCGAGTCGAACGAGGTATCTTGCCAGGTCTGCTGCGTTAGCGGCGGGAGCTGGTCGATAGGGATGGGGGGTATGGCCGGCGGAACCGGTTGCAGAATCCTGTGTAAGAGAGTGCCTTGCTCTGGCAGTGTCTCTAGCGCTTCCTTCTTGAACGCCTGCTTCCATTTCCCCAAGAACGTCAACTTGCGTGGTTCGCTGGTTGACGACGCGAGGGTGCTCGTCGACTGTCTCGGTTCTTCGCCTAGGTAGGGGTGGGTAGAAGTGGATCGGTGGTGGGTGTGGGATGACATGGTTTATGGCGGGTGGCGGGTAGCGTATTTGGTTTCGTCGAGGGCGAGGGTATAGTCCGTACTCATGCAATACTGCTAGCACTACTGCTGCTGCAAAGAGGGCGGTTCCGACGCCAAAAAAGACTGCAATCAAGATTGCCTGGAGTGTCGTTAACATAAGGGTTCTGGTTAAGGAACCAGGGGAAGCTTCGAGCTAATTGTTAGACCCGAACTTCAATCAAAGATAAACAACGGCTGTCTCGTGTTCGGGCAGTCACCGATGAGTTCTTTAAACGATTGAGAGTAAAGGCTAAGTCCTTAGTCTTAGCGATAGATAAGGCGATAATTTCAGTATAGATTAAACGTTAGCTCGAAGCTAGGGTATATCTAGCAAGAGCTTAGCTACTTAAATACTAAAAGTAAGGGTCTAAATATAGACTGTTCATGAGAGTGGAAAGCTTGAGCATGCAATATCGAAGCGATAGACACTTCAACCTGGCACACTGTCACACGATAGGGTGCAAGGTGGAAGTGGCTACTATGCCATGTAGTGCGTAGTGTCGAAGCCACTGCTTGGTGTCTGTATGATAAGCGGTCCGGACGGTCCGGGTTATGTAAGTAAAAAGAATAAAAGTGGTTAAATCGTAACATCTATCATCTATGTGGAACACAATTGAGTTTTCTATTGTGAGTCATTGTCATGTATATCTGAGAATTTATTCATGGCACGTGTGTAAAGAAGGCTATGAGCATGAGAAACACAAAAGGCGCACTGGTGCTCTTCAGAATCAGCTTGTCCTGAATACCAGAAACATGAATAGTCTCCACGTATATTTATCCATGAAAAAGAACAATCCTACAGTTCAGAAACATTGTGCACTATGAAAAAAGAACGATGAGATCAGCCAGTGCAAAAGAGCTATTTGAGATGTGATGAAGAGATACAAATAATTACAAGATAATATCGATGAGAGGGCAGGGGACGACGAACTATGGATAGGGATTTATGGATGGAGGCGGGAGAACGGTATCGGTTGCTAGACAATTGACTGTAATATATAGTGGATAATAGGTGCTCTGTGTTTTCTCCAACACTGTGCCGCTGAAAAGAACTTGGAAAGAACCAGAGAAATGAGTGAAAGGTTGATGAAAGGAAAACGTACGAAGAGGCACCAGTTATGAGGTCATGAATCATGATGCGAACTTGATGCCGAGATCTGCCGAAGTGGCCGCTCCACCTTAGTTTCATCATGCACCTGCTATCCTCAAGTCTCCGCCTGCTATTAGCGGTCAAGCACAAAAGAAACGACACCTGGCCGACTGCTTCAACCCTCCAATGACCTGTCTTTCGCGGACCTTGTGTTTCAAACACGTAGCTTCTCTTTATTGCAACCTGGCACGTCGATAAGGGAAGACTGTGTGAAGAGAATTATGACTGGAGGGTGAAATTTCGGCCATGGAACTAGTGTGGTGCGTACGAATCTTTGCTCGTCGCAGTTCTTCTGCTTATTTTATTTCCGCAGTCGCCTGGCATGATCTCCAGCTGTGGCAATGCTGCCTTCGAAGGGCCCATCAACCAGTGCGTGGTCGCCTTGGATTCGGCCGCTTTTCATTGATGTGCTTGGTAACGGCGAGTGGCAAAAGGACTAGTGAATGGCAATGAACACCAACAACACTAAACCTAACACTAACTCTACACTTATCACCAATGTATTGAATTCGGGCATTTCGAGTACGATAGAAGCACTCTGCAGACTTCAATAATCAAGGAAAGTTGTTTAAAGACATTTTATTTCGTTACTAGTGAGCTATACAAGCGTACTACTCGCACTAGCGGGGTTGGTAAGACACAATTGGATAGATAGTGACTTGACTTGAGCTACTGCGCTTGCTCTGACTGAGACTGCTTCAAACTAGTGGCTCTCTTGGCCCTATAATGTCTTACAAGTGAATAAACACTTGACTAGTCACTTTCTAGGCAGACTAGTGGCACTCTTGGCCTAAGAATAATACTTTAAACTTTGAGAACTTGCTTGAACTAACTTCAAAACACTCTTGGCCTTTGCAGGACACAAAAGATTGCTCTAAGACACTTCTATTCACTCAATGCTATGGGTAACTTAGCGACTAGTCGCCGCTTTGTCAAGGTTAAGCACAAAAGCCTTTAATTGGGGCACTAGATACTGACTAGTAGGTCACAATCGCGGGGATGGCTTGCCTAAACCGCGCGTGAGCCTATTCTACTACTTATATACTAACAATCAAGGTACAATCGAGATATAAATAACTGACTAGAGGGGTATTATTGATAAGGATTTCTTGGCTAGTCATGAGTAATGGTGAATAATCACGCAATAGTCGGTCTAGAAATGGCCGCTTGCTGACTAGTGAGCCTAGGAGCTCCGCTAGTGGTTGTATTCCGTATCCTTGGCGCAGCAACGCTCCACTAGTGTCAAGGATAAATGACTGGACCGGTGAGCGTGCCTGTAGCAGCTGTCGATCGTGATCAAAGGTGCAGCCCAGCTATACTAGTCCCGATCGTAATAGATCTGTATCGCACTAGTCGGATCTGCCGCAAGGTTAATCCGTTGCCAATTCATTTCTAAGTCCTGCTTCGAGATTGCCGCATGACTAGTTAACCTGACTTAGGTGTTTTGTGCCCAGATCGGTCCGCTAGTGACTGAACTTCACGAGATTTGTGTCCTCTGCCTCTTGTTGGGTGTGCTAGTCGCGTTACTCGTCCGCTAGTGGCCATACTTATTTAGCCCTGCTAGCATTCAAGTCACTAGTATGGCCGGCTGGTAGATTTGATCCACTAGTGGCATCGCATCTAAGTCCTGGCTCTACTAGCTGCATACTAGTCTAACTATCAGCTCGAAGCCTCAGCTATAGTCCTTTTTTATTCACTAATGTAAGGTAGATATGCAATAGTATTTGTATAAAATCGCAAAATCTAGGTGTGAACGCGTAGACGGCGTATCATTGTCTACCCGAGTCTGTTTATCAAGAAGCAGGTACATGCACCCCTAGCTCGAAGGCGTTAGCTGACCGTATGTACCAGAACAATCACTTTCTTGACGAACATTCCCACTGTATTGCATTGTTTCAGCATTCAATTCTTCGGTCCTCAATACAGACTGACGCCTATGAACAAGAATCATGAAGACGTCAGACTTGTCGTCAGGAACGAGGTCGCTCTACGAACTCTGGAACCGGTTACGATTAAATTAAGTCTATCTTCATCACTGCGAGGTATCTGGCAGGTGTGTACTATTCGTGTATTCCCTCAGTTATGCTCCTTTCCTCCCCCTAGATATCAAGACAGCAGCTTTATCGTAGTTGGAAGTCTTGTTGCTGGGACTCGGCGACGGTATACCTTCCTTGCGCATGACGTTATGGCCAGGAGGGTTACGATATCGGGTTGATGGTGTGTACACTTCGTTCCCACTTATCTCCCCCATCTCATTATATCATAGCCCAGGCACGAAGATTCCCTTATTATTTTGAACCCTGCTCCCGTCATTAGCAAATACACCCGTCATCGTGTGTCCGAATTTTCCAACGTTGCAAAATCGCAAACCGTTCTCTGTCCAGCCCATGAAACTCTCCTCGTACTGCCGCAGTTGGCGGTGAATTCATTCGAGCTTACACCTCGTAGCTCATCTGCGCCAAGCAACTTCACCAGAGTGACAATTGTCAGTCTCTTCAGTGGCGATGTCCTCTCTACCATCTACTGCCAAAACATTGGGAGTACTATGCGCTTCCCACCTTTGGATTATGCCAACAAGCCAGGAAGGCGAATCGATGAGAGATGATCTAGACTGATCAACCTTTCCATCCTCTTGGAGTATTGTGAATGATTTTGTCTGCATCGGGACCAGCCAATTGAAATCTTCAAATACAGTTCTCCTCTTTATCCACTACTGGGGCCTTTTCAAACAGTATTCTGCTTTGTGCAGTCAAGACCGGTCGAGGACGAAATAATAGGTGGTACTTGATTATACCTCCCCGTACTTTCTTTTCCTCATATCAACGACCTTAGCCTTGACTATTGCCTAGAAGTTTGGTATCTCCATTACAGTGAATGCGAGCGACGAACGCCAGTTTGAGATGGTCACCATGGGTACATCAGTAAGTTCACATCTGTGTGGTGAGCATGGAAAGCATGGCAGGTATATGAGATTTTGAGCCATGTCATGCCATGCATGGCCATGCACATGAGATACCATTATAGTGATCATGCATTTATACAGCTGTGGTATGGTGGAGTGGCATAGACATGGGTATTTTTTTCCTGAATGTTTGACAGTGGTTCAATCCTCGCAGATGCCGGTATTATTGTCGCCTTGGCCCTGGCAGTCAACAGGAGATCTCGCACAAGTAGGTTGCTTCCCCATCCCAAAATGGCAGGAGGTCCGAGCGCAATCACGTCATTTTATCACGTGCATGTTGAACTTCCATCGCGATAAAGTCTTGACTTGTCTTTTTGCTTCCCTCCCCCATCTTTGCCTGACTTCGATCCTCCTTCTGGTGCGTGTTTTCTTAAATATTACTCATATCCTACCATTAGGAACCCTTTGCAGGACCTCAGACCGCTCTTATATGCCGAGGAATCTCACTCTTGATTTTTTTACTGCCCTCACAACGACTTCACTATACTCACGCCGTCAAGACCGCAAACGCTGGGAACGACAATGTGTACTGTGCGCCAAGGTGATGGGGTAGTCTGCGAAAGGGATTTGATGGAACTAAGGTGAGTGATCCATACTCGCTACTACTGTTCTTGGTGCTCATTTTTTGTACAAGTATGATATCTTTCTTGTCGGAATACGGTTCCAGAAGGCGCATCGCTGCATTCAGGTGAGTTATCTTCCTTCTAACAGTGTTTTTCAACTAATATATTTAGCAGTTCTGCGTCGTAGGTATGAGATTGATTCAATACTCTAGGTCTGCTGGTAGGATGTTTGCCTGGATAGCGAAGCCTGAAGAGCGGCCACTTGTGCCTTGTTACTGTAGTATAATACAATGTTATGTTGTAGGACATGTATTCAATGCTATTCTTTCTGTACCAAGCATAACGAGTGGGATTTCTGGTGCCGAAAATGGAGGTATAAGGTGGTATATGGTGTGGACATGTATTACGCATGGCAGTGTATAAGGTGCTATACACGCGGTATAAAATTACGCAGGTACCTTATACAGCCATGCACGTGTATAGCTGTATAGTTCGCATGGTTTACATGGCACCATGCGAACCATACGGATGTCAACTTACTGATGTAGGAGGGAAATTGCTGTGTGGTAGCGTTGACATGGCACGGAGCTGGCCAAGCCGACATTCGTGAGTTCTTCGCCATCGTTATTTGTTAATCACATAGTCCTGTTGGCTGACGATATACATAGCTCGGATGAAATCACGTTCGTCCATCCATTCAGAGCCGGCATACATGATTGTTTTAATGTACTGATATACCGATGTGTGTCAAATCACCAAATCTACCATTGCTTGCGAACGAGGGAAAGTATATTGTGCAGGTCATCTTTCATCACGATGGCTTCCGATAGATGTAGCTATTAGGCGCATATAATGAGATTATTCACACCGTTTTGTCCCCACGATTTACGTTCAACGAAAGAAATGGATGTATCCACATCGAAACGGATAGGTATCCAGCTTTGTGGCGACTGTGGCTATTTTCTCCCTGTCTCTCACGGAACCTTTCGGCGCCTAACTCTGATGATGGATTAGCGCTGAGAGGTAGGTTGGCGAGTCCGCGTCGCCATGATTTGTACTCATCTTCATCACACAGGTTCCAAGTAATGGGCAGCAGATGAACTTAGACCGGTCGTTCAAGGAGTTAGTATGGCAGAAGATCGATGCAACATATGTTCGATAAGAGCTGTTCTAAGCTCTAACTCAGATTCAAGCCAGAAGGTAACAGAAATGGTAGGGTGGTGAGCCGGCAGATGCACTGTGGGAGTGTAGCGCAAAGGGTAAAATTAGCGGCCAGCATGGCGGGTGAAACTACAGCTCTGGAGATGACATGAGTGGTGGGAGAGAAAGGGATCGGTTAATCGGTCCCGACTTCCGGTTTCTATACCTGGATACTTTGTTGCGTCGTTGACTTCGTAGTGGCTTCAAAAACAGACGATACCGTGTCAAGCGTCACGACTCGTTGGATAGTTTTGGCCGGACGTTGATGCTGGTTACCACTCTGTGATATGATGAAGTGGCGAGCCAAGTCTCAATAGAGGTCTTTCGCCATGGGTGGCGACTTTGTTTCAACTTCATGCCTCAGATAATCTGTTCATTGGAGTGGTGGCACATGGGGGCGGGACCATGAGTGACGAGAAGCAGCTTCTTCGGATCTGGGAGAACCTGGGTGTAAGGAACTTTGCCATTGCTGTAGAACCTTAAAATAGTGAAGGACATAGTAAAACGGGTCGACAAGAGGACAAAAGTAAGAAAACGTGCCCAGAACATGTAAACAGACGCGATGGAGAATAGCATCGCGAAGAAGTCGCAAAGTGGATGAAATTTTGGGCCAGAAATAGCTGTAAGTAGTGATGGCTGACGTCACCTCCAACGATCCAACCTTCGTCTTCACCGCTGTTACAGCCTTCAACCAAAGTCACAAGCACTGAAACTCACCCCGCCTGGATGCAGGGTCCATTATTATGTATTGATTCCCGTGGCTATTCTCTCGACTGCTGTTCTCCACAACGATTCCGCATACCGAGGCGTGGCAGATTGAAGGACGGTCTAGAAAGGGCCTTTCTTCAAATAGATTTATCTTTATTATCATTGCCACAGTGAGTATAATTATATACTGCCCGCATTATCCATACTTATTCTAGTCACCAGCACAAATTCATAATTAGGAAAGACTCCGTCTCAGCTGCACCGACAATTTGAAGCTATTAGCTCCCTGCTACCAGAGACGAGACGGATACATTCAATTCTCGGTCCGAGGTAGGATCGGACAAAGTCCAGGACGGCATATTCATCAAATAATATGGGACGGCGTGCGCATCCTGATTTTCTTTTTGCCCTCAAGACTGGTCAGACAACTATCCCTTCAAAAAGTCCCACCTCACTTCCTGTCCGTGTATAACAACCAACAGGGCAGGCTACCTTACGCTGCCGCAATAGCGTATCATTGTCTGTCATCATATTGCGTCCATCAACGGTGTCTCAGCTCATTCGCCCCGCATCATGACTGACAGTCATGCTACTACCCGAATCGGTGACTCCTCGAATTTAGTTCCCGTCATTGCCTCCACTCTCATCCTGACTGGAAGTCCGTTCCTGCGGTTCTCATCTCTCATGCCGGTCCTTTCTCGGAATCCAACCTTGAGCGACGGGCCATGAAGGGCTTTGACAGCAGCCACTATCGGTGATTGCTACGAGAGTAGAAGGACTGAGGTGATAGTTCTTCCTACCAATATGTATTCTTGCTAAAATCTCTACACCGATTAGGACATTCAGGCCGTCGATAAATTCGTTCTTGGTTGAGAATATGAACACGAGACCACCGGTGAGTTATCATCCAGCTCTACAATATCTAACCACTGACGCGCGCAGATGTAGGCGTACCTGCACATGAGTAATATACGAAGGCTATAAGTACAAAATCTTCATGCAGAATTTTAATCTTCCTGATGGTTCTGGTGAAATTTTCCCAAGCTTCTCCTCCCTCATGTCACGCTAAACGTTCCTTCGGAGATGAGAGAATCATCATCCTCTCTGTGACCCAAGGACTTTGGACGAATATAGTCGTACTTCTGTTTCTGCCCCTCCCTGCATGCTCGGACTTTGGATGATGATATATCCCCATGTCTGGTTGGGCTTCGAACCCATTTTGCACTACATTCGCATGTCCTTCTCATCTTGCTGGATAGAATTCCTTCCGAGGATCTCGCCTCTTTGTCAAGGCCGTTAGGACGCAGACCGACGGGAGGGTGTAGTTTGCAGCCGTCTCTGTCACCTCTGTGCCGGAAGTCCCTCGTAGATTCTCTATGCTCTGCATCTACGAGGAGGATTCAAAGTTATTGCTTCTGCCAAGGATGTTTGATGGCAACAAAAGATACGGCGATGCGAACGAAGGTGAAAGGCCATTTTCAGGATCGACAAGACGGGAGGCACGACGACGACGCTGGTTTGCACTTGCTGCAGAGGATGACTGGGTACTCTGTGTACCCTGCTGGGCTAAGGATATACACTTTTTCATCGAGCAGATCAGCCTTATCGCCGCGCCAGCTGAAATCTAGATATGTTTCTGAGACGCAAGCACTTAGGCCAGGTCAATCCCCGGGCGTCGAGTAAAGACGGGGGTCGATCTCGCCTATAAGACTACTCACCAGATCTTCAACTGCAGCGTTTACCTGGTCTCAAATCCAGTGCCAATAGTAAAATCTCCACATCGATGAACGCGCCTTCTCAGTTATGTTCCACTCTTTCTCTGCAGAAAGGGAGGCTGCTATGGAAGAATCTGCCGAGCGCAATGCCTTCGTCGGCGCAGGAAATCTGAGTAGCTTCTACGTATGTTCCTGATTCGGCGCCTGTCGACGAGAGATGATATAGGAATGGGCTTATTAATTACTTAGTATCGACTTACTGCCGAGGTATTTACAGTTCTTCGAGCATACTCACCGTAAGTCATTCGACTCCTCTCTGTTTATGTCACGTTGAGCTCATCAGTCCTGTTCAGGTTCCAAACACCTTGTTATTGTAGCCGAAAGCAAGGACGGACACTTCCAGGAGAATAATCGAAATCTCGGGGTCCAATTTCATATCTGAAATGCTCTCGATATCCTCTCATAAGATATGAAGGGCCGTTCCACGCAAGCGACTTTCTCAGTGACGTCTCCTTATCAATGGATCCTTCAAGTCTCATCCAGAAGGATTAGTCGCAAGCACTTACCAAGGGTTTTGCACCATATATGTGTTGATATGTACGATTACCTTCTCTTAATGATTTTCCGCTTACCACATATGCCGAAGGGCTGCAAAACCTTCACATATATTTCTTCATCCGCACGTACATTGTTATGGATTTCATGTATCCGTTAACTTGGTGCATGAGTCAACACATGCCCATACTCGGCCTTCTCGGTCTTAACGGTGACTCGCTCGTATTTTCTATTACTTTCTGTTGTTTTCTCGATTCTTCGTACTAATACTAGAATATTATGGAACATTGTAGAACAATAATGACTCGAACCTTCCCTTGGTATATAAACTCGTAGATAAATTGTATTAGGAGATCTTAATCTAATTTCACTACTCTTTGACGTCCACTTAACTGTGTGATCTAAGCATATCTGATCGGTTACGCCTAGCGCTTGCCGTTCCGTTTGCCTTCCGACTACACCTAGCGCTTGTTGGAAACCCCGTCAGTTACGCCTAGCGCTTGCTGACAAACCCGTTAACTACGCCTAGCGCTTGTTAGCACCCATATCGGATCCCTCTTGGTGGTTGGAACTCGGCTTTAGGACATCCTCGCTCACGACTTGGGTTTTACTCGAGTATTCATTGTCTCGTGTATTACTCTAAATACCCTGATTCTTAACAGCAACGTCGGGGTGGTACGACTCACCTGCAAACAAGATGTTTACCTTCCTTGCTACTACCATGCTACGGCTCAGCATGATCCATATAAGTAGATGGCATCTCATTCCCATCGGGTTGAACCTTTTTGTTCTCCACAAGAAAAACTTCAAAATAGAAGGACATTCAAAAAGCCAATGGCAAATCTCTGCGCAAACAGCCTCGAGATCGCCTCCCTCCGGCGATAAGCATCTTATAGACACCTCGGAACTGTGTTCGGAGTCCCTATGTACATTCTCATTAATGAAACGAGGGAGGTTACCCTTATTGGATTGTATACAAACGAGGGTAATGGGGGTTGTAAACAATCCGGTAGGGGTTGTAAATGATCCCATCGTCTAAGAATAGGGCACATGGGGCTCATTAACGACCCCATCCTCGCCAGTCTTTCCCACGGTGAGCTAGGACAGGTGGTCCCTTACTACAGGCCTCCTCGCTCCTCGTCGTGGGCCGCCGCTGCCATCCCGCCACCTGTCCCAATACGTCGCTTGATTTCCCATCCTTCTGGAAAGTGATCAAGCATTCAAGAAGCTGTATGCACCATGTGTCCTTCGCTGTTCATGCCTGGGTTTGATCATGTCGATCACTGGGCTGATGCGGTTACACTGGTACTTCCCTTGACCCGATATCACCGTATGTGTTCATCCGTATGTTCTATGTTATCCATATGTTTCGACGCCAGGCTCTGACATTGCCACACTCTCTCAACACTAGGACATAAGCCCACATGGCACATATTTGGTCGATAGTTCAACATATATGAGGCTGCGCAGCCACAAGAATCAGAAAAACATACCCATATGTTACCAAAGACCATCTGGAGGAGTGGTACTGGCCAAATGATCGCACTTGATAGTAGGATATGTTCCAATTCTTATTCTTGTATACCAAGCCCAGTATCAACTGCTGCGCCAGGTGCCTACAGGAATTGGAAAAACATATGGGTATGTTATAAAGACAGATTGTCTGGAATGACGTCACTGGCCTGCCAACATCACCACTCCCCCTTAACACTAGGATGTAAGCCCACATATTTCATCGATAGTTCAATCTAAGTTCAGGTATATGAGGCTGCGCAGCTACGAGATTTAGGAAAACATATCCATATATTATAAAGACTGTCTGGAGGAGCGGCGCTGCCCAAACGAAGGTAGGATGTGTTCCAATTCTAATTCTAATATCCATAATAGCAGCAGGTCGCCTGGCATGCGAGGTTCAGTTTTATTTGATTAGGCTGAGTTTTCCACAATAAGCCTTGTCGACCACGTGGCTCAGCTTCACTGTAACAAATATTCCCTTCCTCCTGCTTCTTGCCGCCCAGCAATACGTCATCCGTGGGGAAGCTGAACTTGTCTTCTTTTTGTAAAAAGATATGGGCAGCAAAACGATCCCATTATCATTAATGATGCTCTGCATGCCTTTTTAGAATGCTGTCACTATGCTCCCCCCCCCCCACTTCCCCAGGCCCCCACCGCCTTCAAAATTTGTTTCTGAGCTGCATTTTCCATCATCTCTCCCAAGAATGAACCACACTGGAAGGCCTGTTCTTCGTGTCCCTGTGGTTCGTGCTTCTTCCTATCGTGACAATTTTTCTCATCCATCGCCCAATGGTAATCCCAGAACACCCCTACCTCTCAACACAGGAATCCTCGGTACTTGCATCCAACAGTCTCTACTGTAACAAATGCCTAATCCTTTCCAATTCAGGTCGATCTCGACATCCAACAACGCTGGGCCCGACCTCTTGTCCCGGCTTATCAGACTGCTCGCGGGCACGGGCAGGCTATCCTGGACGCATATCTCAATGGGCTTTTCGTCGCGTATCATGATCATTTTGGTCGCTCACTTGGTATGCCAGTCGATTGTAGGGACCCGGCGTCCATCAGGAAATGGAAGCAACGATCTCTCGACGTCAGTCTCCTTTGTACTTTTATATTTCTGTGCTGTTTGATCTTAAACAATTGCCAGACTCTTGCGAGATTGATGTTCACTGTGTATAACAGTGACAACCTTATGCCTGCCCGGTCCACACCCCCATCGAACAAACCCGTGATGGACCTCGAGTCTGTCGCAAAGGACCTCGACAAACTCATAGCAGATTTGCCTCCCTTGTCGCCTCCAAGCACGTCCAATGATATTCCGCTCTCCAGTTCTAGTCCATTACAGATGTTCTGTGACTTGTCGGACCCCCAACCAGTGTAGCAAGCGATACTACTGCATTGTCGGACGACAGATCGGATGATGTGAAGGCTCCGACGTTGTTGGAGCTTTTAGGTCAGAGAAAGGTACAGCAAACTTATTAGTCGAAGCGCTACTCTGAAGCCCGTTATAGCCAGGCAGTACCCTGACAATCACATCTAACCTTCCGTTAAAGGACCGCTTGGAAAGCATCAGCACGGTTGCCAAGAAACTCATTCAACAGGGTGGCAAAGAGTCACACGAACCATCCAAGAGTCTGCAGAACAGGTTACATCTACTCACTGCAGCGGCGTCAGCACGGCAGGTTCATGTAGCGAAACCCTCCAGTCTTGTACGTGTTGTTAGTCATTGTGGACGTGTACTGATTCCATTTCAGAGGACTCATATTGACACTCCGAAGACGCCTCCACGCACCTCTCTGAATGCGAAGCCTCTGAACGAAGAGTCTTCATATCCGGATGTGAGTTGACTCACCCTATGATTTATGTGTCTTCCCAATTGAAGTATTTTTCTCAGAATCCATTTCCCGGGAAAAGGCCATCAAAAAAACGCGGAAGAGAGTCATCAGCAGAGGAAGAGAGTCATCAGCAGAGGAAGATGCGACTGTGAAACGTGCCCGTCGTGTGTCGGAAACTGGCTCCCCACTTTCAAAGAGTAGTTTTATTACTACTCCCGCCCAGCTGCACGAATCGACGCAAGATTAGATACAGTAATTTCTTTTTTTTCAATTAATAAAAATGCATTTTTTGACTTCGTTTATGGCATGCAACTCTCCGGATCCGTGCTTCTCATGGGAGTGGGGGAGTACGTCTTCATCTTCTGGGCATGTATATATATAAGTAGGTCGCCCAATGGACTTTTTTTTCAGTACCCCGCCTTAGTATCCCGCAAGATCAAGATGAGTTCTGAAGATTCGCAAACCGCTCAGGCTGCCACCTTACAGGAAGGGTATGTAACCGGAAACTGCTCAGTCCTTCTATCTCACAACCACTCTCATCACCAGGTTCCCTGGTGAGGCCACACCGGTCCAAGGTCCTTCAGACAAAGCCTCCGATTCCGCAGGGAAGTGAGTTCGTCTCCCTCTCTCACTTTCTCGCCATTGACGTTTCACTTCCTACTCAGTCAATCTAGTTTTTTCCTTACACCTTGATGGTCGATCATGATTTTCTTAACTCCAGAACAATATGGTCGCATCGACACTGCGATGCTCGACTGGGAGCGTGCCGTTCTCCGCAAGAAGATCCGTCGATTCCTACCCAACTTTTCCAAAATTGGTGGGAGACTTACGGTTTGCAAGGCCTGGAGGGCTTTTTCGATGACGAACAAAAACTGATGATCACCTATACTGAAAAGGTAATTTTTGTGTCTATTCCTGTTAGACCCAAACTCCAATCAAAGATAAACAACGGCTGTCTCGCGTTTGGGCAGTCACCGTTGAGTTCCTTAAGTGATTGAGAGCAAAGGCTAAGTCTTTAGTCTTAGCAGAGAATTAAGCGATAATTTTGGTATAGATTAAACATTAGCTTGAAGCTAGGGTATATCTAGCAAGAGCTTTGCTACTTAAATACTAAAGTGAGGGTCTAAGTATAAACCGTCCGTGAGAGTTGGAAGTTCGAGCACACAATATCAAAGCGACGACCACTTCAACCTGGCACACTATCACACGATAGGGTGCTAGGTGGAAGTGGTTACTATGCCATGTAGTGTGTAGTGTTGAAGCCATGCTTGGCGTCTGTATGGTAAGCGGTCCGGTCGGTCCGGTGACCTGGGTTATGTAAGTAAAAAGAATAAAAGTGGTTAAATTGTAACATTACCCCCTTCTTAAGGCAGGTGTCCCGACTGCCGTTACAGTCCACTCCAGTCATTTTTGAAGTCTGGTTCATGCATTCCTCTGGCCTCTCCTCCATATGGGTCATCGATCCTGTCTTCATCTCCGAGTGGTGGTTCTCCGTCATCAGATTCGTTGTTCCAGTAATCTTGTAGAAGTTCGCGCCACTCAAAGTTGTAATGTTTGAGGGTGTTGACCCACTTTTGGAATCCATCCGTTCGCTGGATGAGGTACCAAACATTGCCGTTACTGTCGTATTCGTGATCTAGGATCATAGTGATGGCTTTGTTTGGGGTTATGATTTTGGTGTTTACCCCGTTGACGTGTTCTGCCAGAAAGTCCTCAATTAGTTCATCCGCATCCATATCGTCCTCCCGTACCCAGCTGTTTGATTCTGGTCCATAACCCTTCCATTTGATGAAGTAGTCTGTTGCCATCCTTGATGGCTCCCCCTGTCTTCCTCGAACTCTCCGCTGTCTGCTGTTTAAGACCTTTTTGACTTCGTACAGTTCATCGCCGTCGATCAGGTCTGGTGGCGGCGGAGGAGGTTGTTCTTGGTTTGGGAATGCGGGTGGAACATAGGGGGTGAGTAACGACTCATTGAAGGTAGGGTGAATTTTCCAGTTGGCTGGTAGCTTTAGAGTGTATGTGGAGGCGCCCTTTTTGCTTTTTATTTCGAAGGGGCCAGTGCGTTTGTCGTCGAGCTTCTTTTTGGGTCGGGGAAGGTGAAGATTGGATGTGTCAAGCCAGACTTTGTCGCCTGTCTTATACTCGATGGCTGGGCATTTGTTTTTGTCGTACTGCGCTTTCATCTGTATCGCAGCCTTTTCGAGTGACCTTTGTGCTGTGGTGTGGATTTCTTGCATTTTTGAGACAAAAGTATCAGAAGCGGGGGTGCAGAAGGGAGTAGTGGATTTCGTTCCTGGTAGTACAGCGGGGTTGTAACCGTAATTGACTTCGAATGGGCTTTTGCCAGTGGAGGAGTGTTTGCGATTGTTATGTGCGAATGCCATGAGAGAGAGCCATTCTGCCCAATTGGTTTGGAGGTGGTTGAAAAACATGCGAAGGTATTTCTCAATTTCTTGATTTACCCGTTCGGTTTGTCTGTCTGTTTGTGGGTGGTAGGCGGTTGAGGCGTTTCCCTTGATCTGAAGGAGATCGTATAGGTCCTTCATGAATTTGGATACGAATACAGTTCCTCGGTCTGAGATAACGACCTGGGGCATCCCATGCTTGGCATATACTTCGTCACAGAGGATCTTTGCCCAGCCTTCGGAGGATAATTCCGTGGAGCATGTGACGGGGATGATTTCCTTCGAGAAGTGGTCGACGATTACGATGATGGCGTCGTATCCATTGCTCTTGGGCAATCCAGTGACCATGTCTACAGAGATGTGAGTCCACGGGCGGGATGGTATTTCGTTGGGGTGTAGCGGCGCTGCCTTGGCCTGGTTGCTGCTTTTTGCTCACTGGCAGGTTTCACAGGCTCATATGTAGGCTTCGATGTCTTTCTTCATCTTCGGCCACCAGAACTCTCATAGTATGAGTTCTTTGGTCTTTTCGATGCCTGGATGTCCAGCGGTGATGTGGTCGTGGGATCGAGCGATGACTTCCCCATGGAGTGTATGATCTCGCGGGACATAGATCCTACCGTCGTACCAGATGAGCCTGTCTGCCATTTTCATGCCACGGTCATGGTCAAGGGAGCCGGCAATGGCTCGATCCCAAAGACGATTGTTCTTTGTGGCAAGTCGTATGTCTCGATGGGTTTCTTCGACGGTTGGCATGATCATTGCTCTGAAATGTTCTGGAGACAGGACTATTACTTGGTCATTATCGTCCTGTCCCTGATCATGATCTGCGCACCGGGAGAGGAGGTCAGCCTTTTTGTTGGCGGTGCCGGCTTTGTGATGAAGGGTGAAATGGTATTCTGCCAGCTCGGTAATCCATCAAGCTTGGCGTCGGTTTACTTTCTGGGGCTTTCGGAAGTACTGGAGATTTTGATGGTCCGTCCAGATTTCGAAGTCCTGGTAAGCGCCCATAAGATAGTGCCTCCATTCTTCAAGAGCGAGCATGATTGCAAGGAGTTCCTTGTCGTAGATCTCATAGTTACGTTCGGTAACTGAGAGTGACTTCGACAGGAACGATACAGGTCTCCATTTGCCATCCTGTTCTTGAGAGAGAATGGCGCCAATGGCTCCCTCACTAGCGTCGGCTTCTACTCGGAATTTCCCTTCATTTGTTGGTATTGCGAGTATGACGTCCTCCGCTAGTTGCTTCTTTAGTTGCTCAAAGGCCTCCTGCTGCGCCTCTCCCCACTTCCATGCATCGTTTCCTGTTAGCTGAGTCATGGGCTTCACAATTTTGCTGTAGTTTTTGATGAAGCGCCGGTAGAAATTGGTGAATCCCAGGAAGGATTGGAGTTCCTTCTTTTTGGTAGGTATCGGCCAGTCGATAATGCCTTTGATTTTGACTGGATCCATGTGAATGCTTCCTTCACTGATGATGACACCCAGATACTCCGTCTCCAGGACTTCAAACTCGCACTTTTCAGCTTTAAGGAACAACTTGTGCTTCCTTAGAGTTGCTAAAACTTCCCTTGTGATGCGGCGGTGCTCCTCTTTGGTTTTGGACATGATGAGGATGTTGTCCAGGTAAATGGTCACCTTCCCTGATGCGATGAGGTTTTTGAAAATATCGTTCATCATCCATTGGAAGGTGGCAGGTGAATTGGTAAGCCCGAAGAACATAACCGTTGGCTCGTACAGGCCACAATTCATTCTGAGCAGGCTGCCTTCCACTCGTCTCCCGTTTTGATTCGGACATTATTATATCCCCATCGTACGTCGAGTTTGGAGAAGTATTTGGCGCCGCACAGTTTATCCATGAGTTCGGAGATTAAGGGAAGAGGATAGCGGTTTTTAATCGTCATCTTGTTGAGCTTCCGGTAGTCTTGGACGGGCCTTAGCTTGCCATCTTTCTTTTTAACAAAGAAGAAGGGAGACGCCATGGGTGATTTGGAAGGACGTATTCATCCGCTGGACAGGTTTTCGTCAAGAAACTTGTCTAGCTCCTCCTGTTCTGCTCGATTGAGTGGATAGACCTTGCAGTCGAGATTGGCGTTAGCGTTCGGAGTGAGTTCAATAGCATGATCCCAGGGTTTAGGTTCTGGCAGTTCATCAAAGTTCTCTTTGTCGAATAAATCTTTGAAGTCTCTGCACCACTCCGGGACCATTTCCTCAAACATTTTGGTTTTCTTCTCCGCATTTGCCTTGGCTGCCAGGTCATTAGCTATGTGCCACATTGCCCTGATGCAAATAGCTTCTTCAAAGCTTATCGCTAGGATAGTATCGCCTTCCTCCAGTTCTTCATCCCACTTGTCATATGGATCTGCATCTGGTAACGGGATCGGGGTATGACGGCATTGACACCGGGCGAAGGTCATTTTCCCTGTTCGCCAATTGATCAGCGGGTTGTGCCTCACTAACCAATCATGTCCTAGGAATATGTCCCAATCCTTCAGCTCGGTGATAGCCAGGTCTATGCGTTCGGCGTGATCTCCGATGATGATGCGTACCTCGGCAAAGGCAGTGATCCGTCCCGCGCTGTTTTTTGATCCATCCGCATTGTAAACGGTGATGGGTGCGGCTGTCGCATGGGTAGGAATGTTATGCTTCTCAACGAATGCTCGGTTGATGGCGCTACTGGTACAGCCGCTATCAATCAGAGCCGAGGAAGGGATGCGGGTAATGTTTTCTAGCATTTCAATTTGGACGTCGGTTGTTAGAGCTTTCTCGCTTCCACTTACTCGGCAGATATAGCGCCTGGGCTCTCACAGTTCTTCCATCCATTCTAGCACGTTGATGCATGTGGCTCCCTTCAGTCCTTCTAGCATCTCATCCACCACTTCCTCTACTCGTGCTTTGTGAATCCAGTTCTTTAGGATTGCTTTTGCCTCCGACTCCGTCCTGGCTTCTTTAATTCCGCATAATGTCCATTCGGCTCCGAACAGCTTCAGCCACTCGTGCGGGACCTTCTCAGTCTTCATGCCGGAACCTGTCGGCTCCGCTACCATCGACTGGGTCACCTCAGGGGCTATAGAAGGGGTTCAGTTAGCTTCTTGACTTCGCCAGAAACTCGTATCATCCTCTTCGTCGGGAATCTCCTCTAACTGTACCTGAGGCCCCCTCTTCACCGCCTGGGCGCTAGCAGCTTCCTTCTGTTCGGCTGCCTTGGTCAGGGCCGTTGCGCATCCAACGGTTCTTGCCACATGTGCGCCTTCGTTGGGATCGCCCGGTGGTGTGTTGGTTTCTAGCGGCAAGTTTGTCCTGACCGAGGAGCCATCGCTAGCGACAGCGGGCTGCACTTGGACCGTAGCAGAATGCGGAACAGCCTCACCCTTCTCCTTGGGACTATGTGAATCGTTCCGCTCACCTGTCCCGGGGCCTCTGCCAACCTGGTTCCAGCTTTGGTCTTGTTGCTGGATCGCGCTCCTGGGGCCCTCTTGTCGGGTTCGCCTGCTGCGCACGGTGTTCAGGTCGTCATTCCTTGCGGTGTTCCTTGATTGCGAGGCCGCCTCAGGGGAAACCGATTCCTCTGCTTCAGGGGGGGCGTGTCCCTTCAATGAAGGCGCTTGTTCCCCTGCCCCATCCAGTCGTCGTGAAGACGCTGTTATGACGGGTAGCACTATGGTAGGTGCCTTTCCGTTTGCCACTTTCGCTCGTGATGAGTTACTCGCTGAACGCTTAGTCGGTGGTATCGTCCCGACATCCTGTTTCGATTCTTCCTTAGTTTCTGTCTCGGTAGCGAAGTCACAGGAGGGTATATTCGAATGCATGTTTGGAGCTACAGAAGTACAATAAGCCTGGCTAGCGGGCGACAAATGCGTACCGGCTGAAACTAAGTCCTTGGCCAAGTCAGCGGAATCGTTCACTGCTCGGCCCCGTCTTTTACCTCCTCGACCTTCGAATCCGTCTTTTCCTTCGTCGCGACATGGTCCCAATAATATTTGACCCGTCATAGATGTTCTTCCTTGGTTTTGGCACGTTTGGGGCACTCCTGCTTGAAATGTCCGACCTCTCCACACCCAAAGCACTTTGCTTTGGCGCCTAAGGCGTCAATGTCCATGGGCTTCCCCGTGCCCCCATACGTAGTGCCAGTTCCGGTTTTCTTTTCCGGGGCACTGGTCTGCTGTTGGTTTCCTTTAGAAGGTGTGACTGCCTTTGTCTGCTGCTTCCAATCTGCTAGCTTGACTCCTCCACTTGCTTCTGCTTTCTTTGTCCTCCAGTTGTGATCGATTCGTAATATGCGGTGCTTCCACTCGGGATAGTTGTGCGGGGGGGGGTCTGCGTCTGACGCGTAGATGGTGTCCTTGGTGGAAGAGCGGCACACTTTCTTTACTTGTGCCACCATCATCTGGTCGATGCCGATGATCCCTGCCTTGAATGCAAGGGAGTCGAACTGCTGGAAGAACAAGTCGCCGTCAGGGAAGTTGCTTTGTCGCAAATGTTCCCACTGTGCGAACTTGATTTCCGCATTGGCATCCTTCCAGAATCGTCGTCTGACTTCCTCCATGAAGTTTTCATACGCTGGATAGAGCTGATCCCCGTCGACGTTCCTCCCTAGTTCCCTTGCACACAATTCCCACCAGACCTGAGTGTCTCTGCCAAATCACGATGCGCAGAAGATGACCTTATGCAGGTGGTATCGGAAGAATTGGTTGAATATGGAGAAGTACATGTCGCACTGGGAGAAGAACTGGGCGATGTCGTTGGAGTCGCCATTGAAGTTCTCGGGAACCTTGACCATTTCAGGTTTCAGCGACGCCCAGGGTCCTTGAGCATTGTCAGCGAGAATCCAGGGTGCAGGTGGCTCTGGTGGTCCTGGCGGCGGGGGATATCACGGTGGCGCCCACCTTCTTGCTGCTGGTGGTGCCACCGGCTGTACGGGGCCAGGAATCGGCTGCTGTGGTGGGTCTGATGGCCCGGCGTCGTTGTTCATGGCAGCAAAGAGCCTAGGCGGTGCCTGCATGCCTGGCGGTCCGTATCCCCGGGGATAAGCATAGCTCAGCACCGGATAGTGGGTAATGGGTATCTCGGCCCGTCTAGGCGGTACTGGCAGTTCGTCTGGCATGGGTTCAGGGGTATCAGTTTCTGGGTATGTATATTCTGGTCGTTGGTAACGAGCGGGGACCTGGATGGGTTGATCCGAATGGATCATATTGTAAGCCTGATGGGCGAAGTGCCTGGCTTCTTCCTTTAGGATATAGCTATATCCGTAATGGGCATAATCAATTCCGGCTGGGGTTCTGGCCCAGTCTTGATCTGCTAACAACTCTTCTTGGAAATGATTAAATAAGTCAAGTAGGGGGGCATAGAGAAGTATCTTGGGGATTCAGGTCAATTTACCCATGGCGAGGAGGTAAAGCACCCGTGACATGGTGATCGGGGTGATCCGCTGGGAGGGTGTTGCGAAGCTCTGGGGTTGGGGAATAGGATGCAGCGGGGCTTCCCCAGGGATTCCCATTGACGTGCTCTGCCTCGGGGAGTACCTCTGTGTTGGCATCACTGGTTTCATTGTCACTGATGCGACCGGCGGTGACATCGACCGCTCTGAACGCGGCGATTTGCTCTGCCTCTCATGCTCTCCAGTCTCTGCCATACTGGTTGAGACCGGTGACGGGTCATACCCTTCCTGCTCCTCTGGTCTGTATACTGGCCTGGGGGTGTCAGATCGCGCCCACGTGTCATCTCTCCTAATCCTGTCAGCGGTATTGAGACCGGTAGCGGGGTCGTTCCCGACGCTCTCCTCTTGTCTATACCTTCTTTGGGGTGGGCGAGGTGGACGGAGTCTTGCCTGGCTCGAGCTCTCTGGTCGCTGCTCGAACTCTGGCGTCGACTCTCTGGGCGAGATTGGGGGTGTCGGAGGCTGCTCGGTGATTTGTATGGGCTGCTCCTTTGGACACTCTGGCTCTGGAGTCCTTCATTGATATGGATTTCCTCATGTGGGGTAAAAGGCTGTGGGTGGAAGGTTGACGTTGTCCCATAGGACGGCAAGGTCGAACATGGAATCGGTTGGTGAATTCCCAGGACAGTCAATGGTAGGTCGCTTTGAAACTGGGGTTCCTCTGTCGCCGACTTCGCCCAAGCCGAGTCGAACGAGGTATCTTGCCAGGTCTGCTGCGTTATCGGCAGGAGCTGGTTGATGGGGATGGGGGGTATGGCCGGCGGAACCGACTGGAGAATCCTGTGCAATAGAGTGCCTTGCTCTGGCAGTGTCTCCATCGCTTTCTTCTTGAATGCCGACTTCCACTTCCCTAGGAATGTCATTTTGCACGGTTTGCCTGTTGACGCGAGGGTGCTCGTTGACTGTCTCGGTTCTTCGCCTAGGTAGGGGTGGGTAGAAGTGGATCGGTGGTGGCTGCTGTGGGAAGACATGGTTTATGGTGGGCAGGGGGTAGCGTATTTGGTTTCGACGAGGGCGAGGGTATAGTCCGTACTCATGCAATACTGCTAGCACTACTGCTGCTGCAAAGAGGGCGGTTCCGACACTGAAGAAAACTGCAATTAAGATTGCCTTGAGTGTTGTCAACATGAGGGTTCTGGTTTAAGGAACCAGGGAAGCTTCGAGCTAATTGTTAGACCCGAACTCCAATCAAAGATAAACAACGGCTGTCTTGCGTTTGGGCAGTCACCATTGAGTTCCTTAAGTGATTGAGAGCAAAGGCTAAGTCTTTAGTCTTAGCAGAGAATTAAGCGATAGTTTTGGTATAGATTAAACGTTAGCTTGAAGCTAGGGTATATCTAGCAAGAGCTTTGCTACTTAAATACTAAAGTGAGGGTCTAAGTATAAACCGTCCATGAGAGTTGGAAGTTCAAGCACGCAATATTGAAGCGACGACCACTTCAACCTGGCACACTATCACACGATAGGGTGCTAGGTGGAAGTGGTTACTACACCATGTAGTGTGTAGTTTTGAAGCCACACTTGGCGTCTGTATGGTAAGTGGTCCGGTCGGTCCGGTGACCCGGGTTATGTAAGTAAAAAGAATAAAAGTGGTTAAATCATAACAATTCCTTTCCCTTGAGGCTGACTTTGTATCATTTGTAGTGTCTAGTACAAATTTTTACCATGTGCTTGGCAGATGCTTGGCAGCATAGATGACCAGAGGGTGAAGACGGCGCCATTTCTAATTTACTTGAGCAGCTTGACACTCTCACTGACATGATTGAACATGAGTGGCCCAGCGACAAGGAGCTAGGATACTAATATTACAATATTATGATGGTGCTGCTTTGTAGAGAAATTACAATGTCATAGTATTCTTGACCCCATCAATCCAATGCGACATTGAGATGAGTATCGCCGGTAATACAAAGAAATTGGCATGTCAAGACAAACCAGAAGCCTTTCGCAAGGAGCACGACATCGTGAATGACCCATGGATTGTTAATGACCATGGGGTTGTTATGACCATGGGATCATTAATGAACTTTTTGTTCCTCATAATGACGTGTTCATTAAATTTGTAATGAGCAAGGGGTTGTTAATAAGTATGGGATCGTTAATGAGCATGGGGTTGTTATGAACATGGGATCATTAATGTATTCACTCGTTCCTCGTAATGACGCGATCAGTAAATTCATCAAAGCATCTGAGAAGCTAGAGTGGTGTTGGGTAAGTTAAGAATACATTCTCTTGCAAATTTCGATATCTCTCATACCAGTGTATATTTGACTACTGTACAATACACGTCAATTTTTAGTTAGCGAGACAGTATACTAATGTCGGAGTGAGAATGTGAAGGGGGTATTTAATGATAGCGGGTATAAACAAGTCGTAATGGAAACATTGAACAGAGCTATCAGGAACAAGCGTCACACAATCACCATTCAAGACAACACAATGGATGGCATGAAGAAGTCAAAGATATTTACCTGGGTCCAGAGACCATGTTGTCCAAACATCTAGAGACATCGACAACTAGCGCTTTCCAGCACACCAAGTCACAATCAAGAAGTCCCCACCACCGAAGGCCAAAGAGGAACGTGCAAATCCCGTTACACCCTCCCTTGTGTAGCACCGACATATCACCTTTGTATTGTGCCAAGGGCATCTCTCCGTCAGATTTACGCCATGTTGGTTGGATGGCATGCCACCATTAGAGTAGCAGATCAGAGAAAGCTTGCACCTCTTCTGGCATCATGTCGGGATCTTTGTGTTTGCGGCCCGGGGTAGACAGCCATTTTTTGAGGTGGAGAGGCCTAAATTGTGTATCCAAGCGGGTATTCTGGAAAAGAAAATCAGAGGTCAAGAACACATGAGAACAATACAAGAGAGCTCACTTGATTTGTTGTGGGTGAGTCCTCCAAAGCAATCCATAAATGTATGCAGTCATCATACTGTTCTCCTAGTTCAGTGGAGAGGAGCTCCTTGATTGAATCGTCAAACCACTGAGGCCGATCCCGTGCTGCCGGTCGTCGCAGCCTCCTTATTGGGACATTTTCCTTGCCAGTGGGTGCAGGCGGTTTTTCGATGTGGCGATCCAGTACATTGTCTCGTAAAGGAGTGCATTCACTGTCGTCGCCATGAACTGGAGCGTGCAAGCCGTCTGTGGTATCTGTAGGTTGCGTAGACAGAGATTCCTCATGCCAGGTCATTTCCGATGGTTCCGGCAACCAGTTCCAGGAAGGCTCATCGACTTCCATCTCTGAGGTCTCATCTTGAAGGAATGGCCGAAGAAAATTGTTCTGCATGAGTATCAGTGGGATAGTGATACTCTGTATCGTTGAAGCCAGGACAACAGAGGATTCTTCTTGCCAAGAATGCCACTGCATGAAGTATTCATCATCTCTTGATGCCATTGTCGCCAACATATCGCGCAGTGACTCGAACTCTGAGTGTGGCGAACTGGTACACATGTTGTTAATAGCGTCAGTCCATGCGTCAAGCTCAACATCTACGGCAGAGGCATCAGCAGATCGGCTACCCTGAATCGCCGAAGGAGCTGAGGAAGGAGCAAAAGTAGGTATAGGGAGACTAAACTCGATCCCCGCCATGGAGTCGTCCACTACAGGCTTGCTACCCTGAACGGAGGTCATGCCATGGGACACAGGTGTCAGCGAGGAAGATGGTTCCCTCTCAGAGCGTAGGTGAGCCACGGCTTCACCTCCCTGAACTGCCGAAGGAGAGACTGATGGAGGCCGGTGATTCTTCTCGGTTTGCACAGCTGATTCCGGTGCAATGTCAATATCCATGCCACTGATGATGGAATGGATGTTGATAGTTGACCTTTGCACCTTGGCTTTCTTCTTTTTCTTGCGATCTTCTGTTAGGGTCATCGTAGCCATGGTCTTAGCAACTTGGCCGATGGCTGGGGGAGATTGAGAGGACTTCGAGGACAGGCTCTGACTGGCCAATGACGGATCAGTACTACTGAAGAATTCGATAGGGGGAATTGGCCGTGGTGGTCATGGCACAATGAAGTTGGCCGATGACAAGTCCGTAGAGAGCTTCACGGGCGAAGAAGAATCACCGTTAGTGGAGGAGTTGTTATCACAAACATGTGGTGGTGGCACAGAAGTTGACGTAAGAAAGTCCATTAGGTTGGTCCCATAGCAGCCACCCAAGATAATGGCATCTGGTGTGTCCATAGAGAGGGTGAACTCTTTCATCCAGGATATGTCTGTTCCTGAGAGCAAGTTGTCATAGAAGTTTGCTGTTTGAAAACCAGACAAAATGGCACTTTCAGTTTTGGAGCTCGATGCAAGTGGAGGAGGGGGGGAAAGGGCCACTATGAGTAAAGTGAGCACTTGGTATCATTGTAGATGAGCTAGAACTCACCATTATCATCAGTGGAAGTTTTCGATGAAAAAGCATCACTTTGCAAGACGGCTTTCACAGCATCGGCATCGAATACCGTCGCATCAACAGAATCTGCAGCATCGTCTCCATCTGCCTCTTCTTCATCACTGTCATCACTGTCATCACTGGATTCGTCGTCGTCATCTGTTCAAATTTTATATTAACTTGAGGCTGGACTGAAACTTAAGGAGGCGTACGGCTGGCAGACTTGCTCTCAATCTCAATGTCGGGCTTAAGGGCATGGCGCTCATGCTCCTCCAGGGCTGAAAAAATTGTCAGCAAATAATAACATTGAGAAATATAGGCCTCACAGTAAATCGTGTGCAGATATTCAGTGAAGGGCCCCATGACCACCTCACCGTAGCAGGAATAGACCACATCGAAGGAGGGTTTGGTCATGTCATCCGATATTTGGTAACTGTCACCAGGAACAGAAGAAATAAGCGGCGGAATATGAGGACACCTAAGAAAGCGTACTTCAGTGATTGTATGCTGCCTCCGGCAGTCGGGTTCGGGCCACCTCCCTGAACAGAGAATGTCCAGCCGGTGCGTCCAGAGAGCTTGTGAAAGAAGAAGTCAAGTTGGGATCGCAAGTCGTCAATGGATCTGTGATAAGACGACGAGTAGATCATGATTGAGATAAGATTTGGGGAGAGATTACCAGGCAAGTAGTTTTGGAGTCCTGGCATCCTTGGTGGTATCCAGGTGTTGTTTATCGAATCGCCTCTGTTCTTTGTGAGTGGCACAGTGATGTTTCTCCTTCACTTTCTCAGACTCTTGGTTAAAGAGCAGTTGAGCAAGCAATCTCCACACTGACAAGTGTTCACCACGAGAAAGTACTGGCTCCAATTCCCTGGCACCCAGTCACCCTTTCAGGGTGCGATCGATGACCTGCTTCACCAGCTCTTCATAGCGTGGTTTGCCGGTGCACCGTTTTTGCATATAAATCTCGATAGCTTGTCGAGCACGTCTTGGTTTGCTGACAAGGTTCGATGGTCGGGAGCGAGGGCATCATACAGAAATAGTTGTACCTAGGTGCCGAAGTTTTGCTTGGTGATTATACATAAAGTTATACACCTTCTAAGATAACGAGTTAAATTGCGTCAATAGAAGTAGTTTGGTGCGAACCTTCTTTATCAGCTCCTGAGCGGCCTGAACCTTTGCTTGGTTGGCGTTGGGATCATCTTGACCTGGAACGGGATACAGGCATAGAAATTCATTGTAGATTTGATACCATGTCTTGAACTGATTCGAGGTAGCCTGCCTGGTAACGAAAATGGCATAAAGGGGTCCCGTAAGCAGAGCCTTTTCGGCAGCGTTGAAGCCATGTTTAACTTGGGTCGGCGTCTCTTCAACCATCTGTTGTGAAAAGCAGATCAGTTTTAAACTTTAGAGTCAGAAGAATACTTACAACTAAAGACGCCAACTAAGAATTTGAAAGAACTGTTGTGGTCCCGCTTTGGTCTTTTATTCTCACACCGGCATTTCCTGGCAGCCACAGGCGAACCTTATTTCATGAACTTTATCCTACTATACAGTCACTCGTATAAATTGCAAGAGCTCCAGCACTCCAGCAATTCTTACCCACAAAATGTCCAACTTGTCCACTGAAGAATTGCAAGCTGAACTCCAAGGCTTGTTAATCGCTGTGCTGGCCGGTATGGGCCAGATTGGTGAGTCATCGCTCATGCCTTTCTCAGTGGCTATCACTGATCATGATCGTGGCGTCGTCCAGACTCCCCGTGTTCCGGGTCGCCCCATAAGCCTCAATCCCACACTTTGCTTCCAACTAACTGACATCCTTCAAGCGAACCCGGTTATCCTCCCACCAGGGGCTTATACGGTCATTCCCCCCGTGGCGTTGACTGCGTTGAGTCCACCTCCGCCTCCTCTGCCTTCGCCCCCCTTGTTTGTCTGCACTGGCTGTGGTGCCCTTAACAACGCCCCCCCCGCACACGGAGGTGCCCTGGTACTCCGTCACCTGGGGTCTGGCTGTTGGTGTGATTCGAGGAGTGTAAGTCTGTCCTGCTTTTGCACCGGTGTTGCGCTCATGTGGATATTGCATTCAGCCACAATGTACACCCACTCACCCTTGGTGTTAGCAGCACCTCCTACACCTGGCACTCCAATGAACATGCTGCAGTCGACACCTTCAACACTGCTCTGGCTCGTGGTGGCATCATGGTGGTTGCACCTCCACTTCCAGCTGTCGCTCCCACTCCAGCCCTTCCCGCCGCTGCGGCTGACGATGCCATGGACATCGATGCTGCTGACGATGACGCTTGAAGACTCAAAGTAAGGAGTGTAGGCTTCGGCCGTCTATAACATATTTTGGTATTTTCTTTCAGACTTTTTCGTGCTCCCATTGCTCTGTGCTGTACTTGATCTGAAAACTCTACATACTTAGTTATCGTAGTTATCATACCCCATGACAATGTACATTCTGATGCATACTTTTACTCTCGTTGAGCCAGACTAAATTTGCAAATCGACCAAACGGAATCTTCTTCAACATAACCCGGTTATTAAAATGTTCGCGATCATGTACATGTGTCGATCGATCATGAGATTGGGAGTCTGGGATCATAAACGCGTGCGATCATAAACGAGGATGGGATCATAAACACCATATGGGATCATAAATGCATCCAATCATAAATAAGGATGGGATCATAAACACCATATGGGATCATAAACACCATATGGGATCATAAACACCATATGGGATCATAAACGAGGATGGGATCGTAAACGAGGATAGGATCATAAACTTCGCCTATGGGAGGATGGGATCACTGATGAAGATATCATGGTATTTGGCGAGAGCATGGATTATGATCAAAAAAGTTGGGTTTATTCTCTGCTGGAATCAATAACATCTGAGAAACCAGTACAATTAATCATCACGGTTGTTGATACATGAGTTTTGCTTTTCTATGCTTGCGTATAAGCTCCGCAGGGTCCTCCATCGCCTCCACTTCCAGTTTGAGAATCCATCCATACAGACGCTCCATGTTTTCCCACACGTTTCTGACCCTTCGGGCCGCCGTACCTTCGCCCATGCGGTTGACGATTGCGAACAGACATTTGTGCAAGCGGGATTGCATCAAATCAAACTCAGCGGTCTGTGGATGGAAAACAGCGGAGATACTATCAACGAATCCGCCGTCCTGTACGAAAATCTGTCGGAAAGTCACAAAAAGACCCTCCACATAAGCGGTGGGAGGATCAATTTCTCCTTTGTACCCTTTCAGACTTTGTAGCACGTGAGCTAATCACGTAGAATGAACTGTAGTCTGTGTTGCCATCAGCGTGTCGAATGAACGGGAGAGCCGGGTTGCTTCAGTAATGTAATACTTGGCATCGTGATTTCTCCTGGGTCGTTCACAAGATGGATGGCGCTGCTCCATGCGAGGTGAAGGTCGTTCTTCCACCAAAGCTGCCTCTTGTTGTACCAAGATGGTGGTTACAACAGTGTGCGTAGAGGGTCTGTCCTCTGTAACCATTTCTGTGTGGGGGGAACTTGGTCCTTTGTCCGTTGAAGTGGCAACTTGTTTCGTCGAGACGCTGGTTATGACGGTGTGAGTAGAGGGGCTATCCTCCACAACCATCTCCTTCTCTTGACCTGGGTCTGCAGTAGAGGATGCCAGCAGGGATTGTCCATTCAAGCGTCGAGTTTCCTTTGCTTGTCTGTGGCGGGCCAGTATTTTTTCTCTGTTTCTGAAACATAGTTAAATTTACGACCACTAAGCATGGAAAAGTTCATACTTCAGGTAGTTTTTTCGACTCCTCGCAGCGCCTTTCACCCTTTCTTCCATAGATCGTGGAGACTTTTGAGGCTGTAGTACACTGGAGCTATCTGAGATGGCAGGAAACCAATAAAACGGAACGATGTATGTGGCGACTTCCTTCATCTGAGCACATTGCTTGTTGGGACTACTTTTGGCAGCCCGGGACGCTCGAATACTCTCTCGATTCCTATCCTTCTCATTTGAAGACATTTTCCTGGGAGGTGTCAAAATGCTCTAACCTGTGATAATAGAGTTTACTCTTTTGTTGATTTTGTTCTTTTCGATGGGGACTTGTTTTCACGCGAGGTTCACAGGTCATCGCAGTAAAGGACTAAGACTGGATGACCGGCCCGAAGCACAATGACCGATGTCAGTGGAGCGTCAGACTGTATTACCATCACCCCAATGGTCATTACCACTTCCTTCTCCTTGGTGCGCCTTTGCTTGAACATTATGGCATATTTATATTAGGCCTAACTGTTGGAGGGACCATCCCTTACATCAGGAACAATTTAATATCAATTCTTTATCCTGTCTCGAACTGGGTGACCTCAGTACTCAATCTTGTAAACTATTAAGCTGCGTCACTAATAGAATGGTAAGAAATGATATTACTGTGTAGATACGGGATATGTTTCCTATTGGATCCTATCATTGCACTGTTTCTACTAGCCTGCTTCTGAATATGCCATTAAGTTGATTCAAACTATCAATCTTCCTTTAGATTGATCTGACTTCATGGATGCACTCATATGACTATAACAATCTCATCTTGCATATTTGGAGCCGCCAGATAGGTCAAGCAATGCAAGTTATCACAGTGACTTCATGGAATGGTCTTGGGCTGAACATCTTCAAGTATATCTACCTCAGCGCGAGGGAGACATCGTACTGATCTGACGATGTCTTACCACCCTAGTGAATGTTCTTAGCTCAAATTACAAACATTCTGGATCCATGTGACGACGTGATCTATCAAAAACATGAATGATACTCAGCTGAGGATCTTGAGTACTAGACCCAGATCAAATAACGCAGAGGAGGAGAGGTAGGATCGTGCTGGTCTGACAGTGTCTTACCAACGTTGAATGACCGTCAGATCACCAGGATCATGCGGGTCTGACAGTGTCTTACCATCGTCAACTTTCCTTTCTGTACGGGTTCATCCGTTGTCCATACACAGCGGGATTCTATTACCAATCACTCTAGAGCCTAGATACGATATGATGCGCTTATGCAACCATCCCACCCAGCAGGATAAATCCCTCCATCATCATGAACAGTCTAATGTCCTGTGTGTGGGAGAAGAGGATTTAGACATGGATCAGGTTGCAGGACCGCTGTGCACTTACGGCCTTCTTCATTACAATCAGGTGCCACAGGTGACCGCACAAATTATACGATTCCCAGTGTTGTGGGGGGTAGGTTAGGAAGAACTGGTCAAAAGCGAATTTCCAGAAGGCGTCGACATGGGCGGGGTCGTGGGTTGTCATGGCTTCAAGCATATCCAGGATGAGGAAGCGCAATAAATGTCTCTGAGATAAACAGAACACGTCGTGTGCCTGTCATAACATTGAATATCTCATAACATTGCTCATAATCTTGCTCACCCAATACATGAATTGTTCCCACCCAGGGCTCATGCCCATGTCCGAACCCTCTTGAAGGGAAGTCCGATTTTCCAAGAATGAATTACTATGTGCGGGGAACCCTGTCGTGGAACAATTCATGACGGTCGCGGCTGAGTATGAAGGCGGCATGTCAGACATGATGACCGTTGAAATGAGAGTTTGAGGCAAAGAGATAAGTGTCCTCGAGGCCTGTCTGAGTGTATGGGATCAAAAAAGCACTCAATTTTGTAATTATTGTGGATCCTCTAACGAAGGCCCAGATGCAATATTAATGAACTGCTTCTATTTGTCGACTTCGCACTATTATCGTTACAACTTGAGGCTGGGAGGGACCAAGCAACCACGATAAGGGTTTATTCACAACCTGAAGAATGAACACATATTATCAGTACCCACTTCCAACCTAATGTGACGCTGCGACCTATTGTACATGGAGGAAAACCTGCCAAATCATAACACCCGGCTTTGCACTGCAACACCTAAGAAGGGTGAACAATGATTGATAAGCGTTGAGCATCGATGTAATCTTAGATAGACACCTGCCATACCCAAAAGTTAGATCGCAGATCCGTTCTGAGTGTTTACAGAGACATATTTCCAAACGAGCAAGTCGTCATCAACTTCGATTAGATGTTCATCTGCTACAAGCCTCAAGTATTAAATAAAAGCCATCTGCAACATCATAAGATAAATCCCAAAGACCAACAGGGGAGATGCCATGATCGAAACGACTCTAAGGATAGTAACCTGTTGGAGCGATCAATGCACGCGACAGTTTAAATCCAACCAATGGCTTACGTGCTGCACCCATCTCCAGGTGAGAAGTTTCTGGCGGACTATGGTCCAGAGCCTCTGTGCCCTCAGAGGTCAGTGTCGTAAACGAAAAGTCGAAATAGTGATACATACGTGCAGCAACCACCGGACATACCAAGCGTAGCATGGACAGTTGAATCTCCGAGTGTGAGCCTGAAGATTGTACAATCTGTTCTGGAGTTTCTGAGCACTTGAGTCAGTAACAGGTCTTGAGGACTTGGAGTACTAGTCACATACCTTTTTTAATTGCTCTGCCGCCTCTGATGCAACTTCAACTGGTGCAAGCGCATCCGGAAATTCCAGGCAATAATTTTTGTAGATGGTACCAATAGTGACATGGGTGATACCATTCTCTTGACCCTGTTTAAAAATGGGCATAGCCACATTGCGGATGTACTGGTCTTGGGCTTGGGTAAAGCATCAGGGTGGTGGCATAACAGATTTTGAGAATGGTACGAGGGTAAGTGTAAGAACGGTGGTGGGAAGTTCTGCAGTACTTGCTATTAATCCGGACAAAATTTAGAGAGAGGAATCATTAAGTTACCGACCAATTCATGAATGCTCCCATGGCAATTATAATTTGTAATTGTATACCCAGGGATCATTAACGCTCCCATTGCGATTATAATTTGTACTTGTTTACCCAGGGATCATTAACACTCCCATTATCATTTTGTGACCGGCACTATTTTATCCTCCATCTAGCTGTTTAAAATGGCACCATACACTCAAGGTCTAACTGCTTTGCTTTATTGCTAACTGAGGTCCATGCTTCCCTTCATGTCTCTGATATCTCTGAACTCTTTCCAGGTAGTTCTATCGTGTGACCTATGACAATGCAAGACGGACCAGTTTTAGCTCGTGAGTTACTCTTGTTGATCCTGGCGTTTCCCCTCTTACGCAAGCAATCAGTTTTCTCGCTGAGTGAAGATGAGCAAGTGCCTGGATCCCTTTGTGCCGTCCTATTGGAAAGCACTTCAGGCCGGCGGTGACATCCTCACGCAAGAGAGGGAGCTCATTTGGAACCACTGGGAGTCGAAACACCCTCACCTTTTTCTGGCACTCTCCGGTTACCACCGCAGCCCCCAACATATCCAGTTTGCCAGGGACAACAAAATGGAGGTAAGCCAATGCTCCCTATCTCTCTCCTTCTCCTCTGAGTTTCACCGTTTCGAACAGAAGATTGAGGCCTATCTGAGGAGGATCGGTTTCATTATGGATGGCGTCATTCCACCGAACCCCTTCACTATCGCCCAGCGAGCCCTAGAAAATCTCGCCCAGTTTCTCAATGGCCAAGAGAATGTGGCAGCGACTAGCGTAGCTCCTCACTTAGCTCCTCAGAGCAATCCCTTGTGTCATTCCACGCGTGCTCGTATCCCACGTCGGTTCCCTGAAGCGGACGTCAGTGCCTCTCAAGCTACTCCCACGTCTACTCCTTCCCCGCGCCGCCGGTGTACAGACGCCGACTTTTCCCTCATGAAGAGTAGGCCACCCCCCAGACGCACGTATGCTACTCGTCAACGTAGCCGACTGTCCCCCTCCACCTCGGACTTCCCTTCCGACGCCACCCCTTTGAAACCGAAGGTGCCCATGCAAAGTATGCTGCCCTTCGTTACCAGGAAAAAACTTATTTCTCAGATGCAAGGCCGTTCCGCTGCTCGTGACTGACATCGAACATTGGTTTATAGACAAAGGACGTGTCACAGCTGCATGTAATTAACGTCGAACTTTTTCATACCTACCTATAAATGTGATCTTTGCTTTTGTATCTTACGTACTGTTCTCCGTTAAAAGAAACTTTTTCTTGATGTGTCAGCCGATGTCTCCATACCGGGTGTGGTCTCTTTTATCCTCCTTTGTGTTCTTCATCGAAAGAAAATTTCTTGACATTGTTTTTCCGGATGATTGCCAAATTGCCAATTCAACCTAGTATACAAACAAAGATCTCCGGCACCGTCCCTGATCTCTCCGCAGCGATTGCCAAAATGCTGAACCAAGTATTCTCATGCGGCCAGTATATGAACAAACAAGTATTTATGGCTCTCCAACACCGTCCCGCGCCTCGCAATGGGATTGTAGTCCACCAGCATCACTATCGAACACCATAGATACTTGGACCGCTAAATGCTCTCCTCATTGATCTCGTTGCAAAGATTGCCCCATTTCATGTACCACAAACGGCAGCCAGCTGTGAATACACTTCATCAGACGCTATCTCGGTGTTAGAGTGGATAGATCTGTGTACAATGAGGGTATTTCATCATCAGTATCTGCTTCCTCGGTTGTTCTGTCTCATAAGATTCAGTGGCACTTCAACACTGGGGGGAAGCAGGATGAACGCCTACCCTGAAGATCCGCTGTCTGCTTTCATGATAACCTCTTCTTGTGAATATGGAGTAGCGGTGGGTTGTCTGTGCCATGGACAATTTTTTGAATTAGGGACGCAGATGTCACAACGTCAACAAATGATGGACAGGCACAAGTCGAGCCCCTTTATGATGCCCTCAACACCGTTTTGTTTGACAATACATGGGACTGTAATGGTTTTAATGATAGGGTATTGTTTATGGACTCTTTTTTATTTTTACAATTAATGACCCCATCTCACCTTAATGACAGAAACGCTCCCATGGTCATTACAAAGAAAACATGGATCGTTCTTTGTCCCACCTTTCTTTTACGTGGATTTGGGAGCCCACTCCTCGGTGATAGGAAATTCCCGTTGACTGGTCCAGTGCAGAAAAAATAGAAAAAACCATTTCTTTTACATTGTTTTTGGAGCAAACTCCTCGGTGATAGCAAGCTCCCAGATAATATTTCATTAATTGACTTGTCTGGCACAAAAATTACATCAACCAATATTGGTATAGTACGAACAGGAGAGGCTGAATAGCATCAAGGCTGTATGTCTTTTGGGAGGAAGATGCGAGGATGCTTTCAAAAACAGAATACCTACTAATTTAATGCTCTACAAACGGCAAGAGCAGCGCCCACTGTCTGACGGTATTCGCTGTTCAAAAACAGCCCATTCAATGCCTGACCATCATTGATAACGCTAGGTACATGGATGAGCAGAAGACATTGTAAGTGACTCCATACGTACCGAGTGAGGGTTTCAGTTCGGTCTGGGAAGCTTGGCGCGATGGGGTTATTCGAACCACTGCTAAGAGATACGACGTCAGCTAAAGGTCAGCGGTAGTTATATAGCTTACCTGGTTGGCATCGTTCCAAAATCCAAATCTGCTGCAGCGTGTAAAAGTTCCATCGTGTGCGCAGCCAAAGGTAGTATCTCATTCAGTAGATCCCACCATTCAATCATCTCGGGTATGGCATCCGTGGCTGGAGCAAAGAAACCGGCACCAGGATCGGATAGATGCCTGTCGATCTGAGTCAGTAGGTGGCTTTGCGCCCAGGTGTGCATGACCGTCTCATCATTAAGAGGACCCATCATGTAGGGAGGGTAAGCCCAAGAGTACTTCAGTTGGGGGTGGAGGAGAGGGGTAGCCCGAACAAAATCGCCATCAGGGTTGGGCAGACCATTGGGCGTCAAGCTGAGCGACCTCACCTGCGGATGAAGGAGAAGCTGAAGTTTCCTTGGGCGAAAGAACCAATGAGTTGTGCTGGATCTCATTGGGACTTTATACTGGCGGCCACCACTGCTTTCACGCATGTCAGGTCTGTCACAAACAATGCGCTTGAGTCGCCATTCATGGAAACAATAAAGAATGTTACTCACTCTTCATGATGATCACTACCTGAAAAAGACATGTCCATCAAAAGGCGTGGTAGTCGAGGTGGTTGGTGCAATGAAGAAACATTCGCAAAAAGGTGTTTTAACCGAGGAATTGTGTTGGGTCTTGTCGGGAATTTATACTCATCACCACTGCTGTTTTTGTGCCTGTCATGTCTGTGATAAACAATGCGTTTAAGCTGCCGTTTGCACAAACCACAGAGAATGTTACCCACTCTTCGTCATGATTGCTGCCTGAAGAAGATCCGCCAGTCAAAAGGTGTGGTGATTGAGGCCTGACACTACAACTAGTGCCACTGTCATCAGTGCTATCATGTCTGCTAGCGCTGTAACCAGAAAGGAATTTGAGCTTGCCGCCCCATGAAACAACAGAGAGTGTGGAGGATGTTACTCACTTTTCATCATCATCACTACCTGCAGACAAGCTAGCCATGGTATGCTTGACAGGGAACCATCTGCGAGGTCTAAAAACTGTCAGTCAGTGGAAGAAAGAAGAAACACATCTATGAACCAAAATCTCTCCCAGTCAACACAAATCCGGTTCGATGCATGTGACCCAAAAGCGAAGAACTCGTCGGTTGTCATTAGTTGCCGCATTGTTATCCCAGAAAGTTCGAGGTCAGCTAAGGTACCCCGAGGCACCACCCCCCACCCTGGTCCCTGGCGTCGCCTTCCCCAACAAAATGGCCAGAGCGACACCTTGTTTTCCATGGTCTAACCATTGGTGCAATCTGAAAGAATGCTCGTATACACTTCACGACACCCTGGAGCCGGACACTCCCATACCTTCTGAACTGCATGCAAAATGGGTTGCCCAGCTGCCCTCAGCGCTTGTGCGTGTTGTCCCAAGGGAATATTGATGCGAACCTGCATGTGATGATATGCACACACTAGATCCAGAAAATGGCCACAATCAGACAAGTACCAGACCCAACCGATTTCGACTGCAGACGGGATGCCATGGATTTGGATAGGATGGACACTGTCAAAGTCCAGCCTTCAACGGCAGAACAAACAGCAAGCATAGTTGTGAGGATGAGAGGAAGGGTAGAGTGTATCGGCAGCGACACCTGCAGGATTGATTGTAAGAGACATAATAGAGAGATGAAAAAATCAACCAACCTGGTTTATATTCTTGCTCAATATATTAAACGTCATGCACTGAGAATTGGAGTAACAAAGGCAATGGGATCATAAAGTCGAGGAAGAGTTTACAACCCCATTCAAATTATTATTGCATGGGAAAGCATGGTCATCGAATCATGTGGTTTACTTCGAGACTTTTACAGCAAGTTGATATCCACCTGCACGCCACCCCATTACCAGTCTCAACAATGCATTTCCTGCCAAATTGGATGCCGACTTTCCGTCAAGTGAACTATCATGACTCGCTGTGGATGTGGTGGTGGACCTCGAGGCTGTCTGGAATGCTATGATCAACTTCCTGATGGGTCGTGGGGACTGATCAGTGTTAAAAAGGGGAAATCCACCGTACCCCAGAAATGAATCCTTCATACAAACATTTGTGCTACCACTGATGGAGCGATGAAAGTCAGTCAGACTTTTACTAAAATCTCTGGATCATTCCTGGCACCAAACCAGCCTGCACCCTTTTCTGTCGATCCGGAGCCATGGTCTTTTGATACCTCGCAAGGTCTTTATCCGAACCCTGAACATGACTCCCAAGAAGCTTTGGCTGCAATAATGCAGGATGTACTCCATATATGTCCTCCTAGATGTAAAAGGACCTGGGAGGTAAGACACACCTCTGCTAGCATCGCTCGTCTCTGAATGCTTCCCAGGAAGAGCCTCTCCCTTGCTGGATTTCAGAAATTGATACCTATGTTGCTGAGATTTTACGGTTGGAAGCTAATGAAGGTGGAGAGGTCTGCCACATGTGTGGTAGTGATGATCATGGAAGTTACCGCTGCACCATTTGCGCAGATGTCACAAATGTGTGCAATAGTTGCCTCTTGGATACTCACGCAGGTCTCCCTTTCCATCATGTTGAGGTGAGTGTTTTCCTCCCCGTTAACAGTAACATTAATTAATCTTTGGCATGTTCTGACAGTACTGGACCAGCGAATATTATCAGTGAACTACTTTGAGGTCTCTAGGGCAGGTAATCCAACTAGGCCATTCTCACTCGGATCCCTGCATATCGCCACGAAAAGCAATTAGGAAGTTGGATGTCATTGACATCGATGGCATCCATCAAGTTGATGTTTGTTTCTGTGACTGCCATCACGCTCAACTGCAATATGTACAACTGCTGCGTCGACGATGGTTTCCAGCCAGCATAGAAGTTCCTCGTACGGCGGTTACATTCCAAGCTCTCTGCCATTTTCAAATGCTCTCATTCATGTCCAAAATCTCCGCCTATGAGTACTACCACATGCTGGCATGCTTGGTAGACAACAGCAGGACCAAAACCCCACCCGTGGCGTCATTCATCTATCAACCTATCTCTGTAGGCTAACTCCAGCCGCTAGGACAAATTACAGATTTTTCTGAGGGTTGTACGCGAGTGGCATCATGTAAGGATGCTCAAGAGGTCTGGACGAGGGAATGATCCAACCAGGGTGAAAGGCACTAAGCCTGGAGAGTGCGCGGTCCTCTGCCCAGCATGCCCCCAACCTGGTATCAACATGGATGACAACAGGGAAGGTGACAAGTCAGTCCTTCTATTTATCTGAGTATTTGGGATCTTTACTCTCACCTCATATACAGTGCATGGCTGGACCAGCTGTTCATTGCTGTTGATGCGAATTTCAGACTAAAGCGACTGAATGCTTCCAGCGATACCCAAGATCCCAGACTTAATGCAGGCTATGCATATTTCATGGAGAATTCAGCTTTTCAAAAGTACCTCCAGACATATGGCGACAAATTACCCAAAGAGACGAACACCTGCAACAATCATGATGCCATTAAATTGGCCCAGCTGTGAGGGAAAGGGATGCCTGTCAGCAGGGTTGGTGCTGTTGTCTGTGCACGCCATGACATGCGACAGGGTCTCTCAGTGGCAGATCTGCAAAAGGGAGAAGCATATATCAACATGGATTATGCTGTGCTTTCCACATTGCGTTTAGGCTCTCCATGGCAACTTGTCATCTCTTATGACATCGCTTGCCAATGGACTGTCAACTTCTGGGAATGCGTCAGTGTCTATGGACCGGATTTTGCCCCTCCTCAGTTGCTGGAGAATGTTATCGGTCTCGTTCCCAAATTCCATCTTCCAGCACATATTCTGGAGTGTCAGCAAAAATTTTCTTTCAATTGCACTCCCCACATGGCTTGGACGGATGGGGAAGCCCCGGAACGCGGTTGGGTTTGTTCCAACTTGGTGGCCAGTAGTACCAAAGAAATGACTCCGGGTTCTCGCTGAGACACGTTGGATGACCATTGGGGAGACCACAACTGGAGGAAAGTGGTATCCTTTTGTATGCATATTTTTCTTGTGTCAGGTCCAAAAAACTGACCTCCATATCACATAGGTGAGTTTTTATTACGTAAGATCAAAACAGCAGTTCCGGAGATGGTGGATCATTGTGCAGCCCTCAAGGATTTTACCCGCAGCGTCTCCAAAGATTCTTCTACTCATGTCTGGGAATGGACCCAGCAGGTTGAGGCTTGGGAAACGGGGAAAAGCAAGATAAACCCCTACGTGTCCAATGTGAAACGTAAGCAAGTCTATATTATTGCGGAGAGACAATACTGAGCCACAAATTAGCATTGACTTTAGCTAGTGTTCGTTTGCAGCTGGCTGAGAAAGAACGCTTGAACGCAACAACAAAGGAGGCGAAGGTGGTGATGTCAGCTAGTGAAATGATGACCGTTGGCATTCAACTTGAAGCCACGCAGTACATCATTTTCAGTTATGTTTCGTATATTTAGGCTCATAAACTTACCTAGGAATGACCTGCATGAGCAGATGAAAGCCTTAGGCCCACATGCAACCGACACGGCTCGGGCGGATGTTTTGGTCGCCGCCAATCATTTACATCAATGAATTGAAGGTTGGATGGACACTCAGCGGATCTACATCCCTAGTGTGCGCACTCTTCGGCAACAGGAGGATCAAGACAGAGGAGAGACCCGAATTGAAGCCTGGGATATGAAGCTCTGGCTTCCATCGCAACTATGCGTGGCAGACAAGAGCTGTCACCGCAGCATAATGGAGTACGAATGGGAGCTTCGAGTGGCTCAAGCCGAGGAAGCACTAGATGGGATGCGAAGGAAGATCATTTTGCAAACTTACGTTACGAAGCACAAGGACAAGTACACACAGGGACAGCATCAAGGAACCATCTCCTCGCGACTACTAGGAGATGCTAAGGGAACAAAGGAACGACATATGGCGACATACAATTGAGCCTACCTTGCTTTACTTGCCCTGGAGAAACCCCTGGAGAAGATCGCGTGGAGAAACCACTATCGGTATCTCAAGAAGGAGGATGCCTACCCTTTGGATGAGGAGGGGAGAGATCCGGAGCGATACGATGCCCCAGAAGAAGTCCCTGAAACTACCGGTGAGCAGAAGAAAAGGAAAAAGGGGAAAAAGAAGGCCAAACAGATGGAAACAGAACTGGAGGCAAGGAGGCAAGCCCTCGGGGAAGGACATCGCAAGCTGTCCTGGATCTGGCTGGCTCCAGGCTCTCTGAACAGCGACAGCCCCGACGATATGGCTGATAGTGAGTCTTTTCTCCCGGTCCCATTTCTGATTCTGATCCAAATGACAAAGCTTTACGTATTGAATGGTGCAAGGGTTGAGCTCGGGCACAGCGCTGGGAAGAGGAATGTAAGCTTGTAAGGGAGGAAATGGATTGCATCTTATGGACATTCAAGTGGCAAGCTTGATGGTGGACGAGTAAGGCCGAGCACTCTGTGGAGGGCACTGCGGGCGGAGCACGTGCGTATGCTCTTCGTCAAGCTGCGCTACGAGAGCACATGTATAACCATTGCACCATATCCTGGTCGTACATGGACGAATGGATTGAGCTCGGCCAAGTACCGCCCGATGAAGAGGAAGAGGAGACGGCAGGGCTATAACCACCACAAGACATTCTTGTAAAATAAAGATCGTCGCTTCCTATTTCTAGTAGAAGACCTCTCAGTGTTAAACTGACAGTTTCTAGTTCGTTTTCATATATCCTAGGGTTGGTTCAGAACTATAATACATGGTATAATCATCAAAGATCATTGTACATTCAAAGATCGCGCACTTAGACTTCAAGAAATCTCCCCTCGATCTACCATGTACTTCCAAAAAACTCCTTCTCCCCTCACGATCCTGTTTTTCCCGCTGTTGTGTTCATCAAGACAAACCAAGATTTTTCCTTGAAATAGCAATTACTCTGGCTTCTAACCCTCTCCGAACTCAGTTGGTTTCGTTTTCCGCATCATGCTCATCGGGCCAGATTGCGAATTGATTCCCCCCCAGCTGAGATGCATTCAAATACACTCCTTCTGGATCTACCCAGCAATCAACAGTTAAGCCCCGCTGAATAGAAGTGTACTCACCATGAACGGACCTGACCCATCCGAAAGCATCCCTGCCATCATTCAAGTCCAACAAACTCTTTCTCTCTGCGGTCGAGTGAACTGTGCTTCCAGGATCGATGGCTCCCTCGACTTTGGAGCAATCTCCGTCCCTCGAGGCGGTCTTCCCTTTCCTCTTGCCAGTATCGGTGGCTCTATGCGAGTGATTCCTGTTACCCAGCGGGCATACAGGTTCTGGTTGTGCCCCGACAACATCCCTAACAAAAGTGTGTTGTGCTCGCTCAGCAGATGTTGGTCTCAGCATTTCTCCTAGTTCGACATAGTTTTCAGTGATATCTAAGGGCACAATAAGCTCCAAAATGTCATTCAACAATTATAAGAGCACGCACCCTGGATGGGAACTCCATAAGCCAGCTTTTTACCCCAGCGTGTGCAAGCTCTACAACCAACCCCATCCCCAAGTTGGCTGCCGACTCCTCCTCCTCAGCTCACCTGAGTACTCGCAAGACGATGTCCATTTTCTGTCATGGTGTTGACCAGGAAGATTTCGTTTAGCGGCGAGAGAAGCAAACATTGTTGTCAGCGCCGGCAATGAGGTTCGAGGATTGTGTTGACAGCGGAGGTCACCACGTAAAGTAGTATTGCCGGAGGACGATGAGAGTGTTGACACCAAAGGTCACGGCGCAAAGTAGTATTGCTAGAGGAGGATGCGAGACGGATATCATCATTGTCGATGCTGACGAGGATCAAGGATCGTGTTGATGGCAGAGGTCACCGCGCCAAGTAGGCTAGAGGACGATGTCGATGCAAGACGGAAGGATAATGGCTAGAGCCAATAAAGAGTAGTAAAGTTCCCGCATGCGTCTATTTGATGGGATTATTCAAAAAGGAAACTATGCTAAAAATAGATCACCCACCCTTGAACACGACGTTCGTATTTACAAGAATAGATTGCCAGTCATTCAAAATAGTTGGACATTTGTATTTATTGGAACCAGCAGGTGTGATACAATTTTTTTAGCATTTTTTCGTCCCCGCAGGGAATGGGAAAAGTCCTCTGATTAATAAAGTTGGGCAGGACAATGTGTACAAAAATTGGCAATGGCAAAAACATAATTCGAGGAACATTGATGCTGAAAACGTCGAAACACTGCTGGGGCCAGTATGTTTTTATGTTTGAAAAAGTTGTCCTAAAAATGTTGTGACTTTTGGTGCAATTTTTTGCCGGGAAATTTGATAACCTAAAAACGAGACGAAAGAGAACTCTTTTTCATCCTCTTTTAGAACAGGGAAAACAACACAGAAAACAGATCAAAAAAGTGGTTTCTATTGTTCTGAACAATGGAAACCACTTTTTCTTTGTTAAAAACTTACTCTTTTTGGTGTGTAAAAACAGTACAAAATACAAGGCTTTTTCATTATATTCTCCAGATACTGTTTTATGGTTGCAAGAAGATGATAAAAAGTCATGACATTTTTAGGCTATGTTTTTAGGTCTAAAAAAGTAGCCAACCCCAGCAGTGAAAGAAACATCGTGAATAATGCATTACAGAAATACAAAATTTGGTGACTATCACAAGGAAATAAAACATTGAGCGAAAAACATTGACACGGAAAACAATGCAGGAAAACATTGCCTGGGACGAGGGTGACGGGACGTACGGCTGAGGGATAACCGGCGGTAAGTTCGCGAGAAGCAGGAACGGACATCCTTACCATCTCTGAGATCAGATCTCATCCTAATTTAATTCAAGTCTCGCTCGAGATGTGCCTAGCGAAACAATCCGGATTGGGATCAGGGCGGGGTGGCGGGGTAATTGATGCTGGGTCATCGTTCGAGACAATGAGCAAGGACAGGAGGAGGACGGACGGTTATTAATAGCAGTTTATCTCCCTTGACAACGGATCGAGGTGCTCCCATACTCATTAATGATGCCCATCTGCAGGGCTCCCTTGATTGTAAATAATGCAATATGGGCAGTTACCCATGTTCATTAATGACTGTGCACTCTACAGATGGTGTTCGAGCCTGCTTGCGCAACAGACTGCACGTATACACGGTATGTTCCACGAGCTTGAAGGCAAACTTGGTTTGAGATTGGTGTTTAAGAATGTAGATATGAAGTCAATCGCAAAATGTACGCGGGTTCTGTACACATATTGGACATCCTTAGAGCTGGTGTATCTTGCAATCAAGGCCTGCAATCGAAAAACTGCCACGTACATCCGTCCATGAAAGAATGTAGGACTTGCGTGCGCCAAAATGTTAGTCCAAACGAGAAAGAACCACGGGAATCCGTGGCGGATAAAGCATAATTTATTTGATATGCCTTCAGCAAGAAAACACAATATCGATGGGAAAGAGCCTTTGAGGAGTGCAGTCAACAAACAACGAACGGTGGTCAGTAATCGGGAAGAACAATAATTGGGTCGGCAAGATCCAGATCGGTCCTGATGCTGTCTCTGCTGCTTTTTCCGACAACGCACACTACATTTCTTTAGGCTGTTCTACATCGACTCTTGATTCTTCACGCATCACGTCTGTTCTACCGTAGTACTTCTTGTATCTCCAAGGAAATTAGCTAAGCCGATGCAACAAGACTGTGGTTTTTTAATATAATTCGATCCAAGTTCATACTAGTAAAAATTGTCACAAAGGTATGCGCAGGTCAAACAAGAAAGATCTTTTCCTCCATAGCAATCTGCAGGTCATCCAGTCTCTTCACTTCTTCTTCATCTGCAATCTGAAACACCGACACCTTCTCAAACTTCCGCTCTGGCAACCTTCGCCCGACTACCCAGTATTGGTCCGAAATGAGCTCGCCATCAATTTGGCTATATGGGCTACTACCCAGGAGTGCGTATAGACCATCAGGTATTTGGTATTGGTGGTGCGCTATAATTTTGAATGTGTGCCTTGTTCCAGTATCATCTGTGACAACGAGCTCTCCCTGTCGATGTTTCCCGACATGTGATCCTTCGGCCAATCCCTGCACATAGCCCGATTCGATAGAGACTTCCTCAACCCAGTCGGAATCTGTATCCTGTGTCCGTTGAACCTCAGCTTCAAAGTAACCAGGGATTGATGGCAGAACCTCGACGTTATTCATGACCTGGCTCCATGATGGTCTCCAAACTTTGTGTCTGTTCCCAGGTCTGGGATATGTAAAGAACAAAGTGGCCCACTCGGCATCGTACAACACATCCACCAATGCTGTCCATGCTTCCTCCATGGATTGCATCTCATAGTAAGCTGGTATTGCGACCACCCCACCTAGGAGATACACCAACCCCGCAATTCTATCAACGGGATTGGTACACACTCGATCCTGCATGTGCGACAATGCGTTCCACACGTCACGATGGACGGAGATTTCTTCCAGAGCTAGTAGCCGCCTGTCAATCTCTGTGCGTACCCCCTCCGTCATGGCGTTGTTATCCCCCGTATCCCCACCGATGATCCTCCAAGTAGAGAACTCCTGCAGTGTCCACACACGTTTGAACCAACTCCGATCGCTCTCAAAGCCGCCTGCCTTGATGCGCAAAGGCCGGCCCAGTCCATTGAAGTAGTACACCGTCGGCTCGAAGCCTGCGTACACCCATCCGATGGTAGGCACGTCCACCTTCCACTCCTCCGCACGCAGATCCTCCCGCTGTCCACCCACCTGTCTCAAACAGAGTACATCTAACCATGCGTACTCCGCGCCCGCGTTCAGCATCTAGATACGGATGAGATCGAGATTGGTGTCCTTTGGGATCGGTACGGGCCAGTCATATCCGTTGATCGGTGTCAGCACATCCATGCGATCCTTCTCTTCCACCCACGCATGTGATATTGCATATGGCCATCCGCGTGCGGCCCACCATGGTATCACCCGGTTGCTGTACAGGTCCCAGACGCGCCGAGGAGGCACCCTTTCGTCAATGATCCTCTTATTCACAAGTACATCTTCCCGCATCATCGAGTCCCGTTCTTCACGTGTGCGTAGTACGTCTTCGACGTCGGTGAAATCGTCTTTGTACCAAAATGGACGGACATGTGCATAAGCAGTTCCAAAATCCGAGTCCTTCGTAATGAAGGCCCCAAGAAGTGAGTATATCCAGGCCGTGTGGAGTGTGTATGATGTGTTAAGGATGGTGTTGAGCGTCGCTAAAAGTCCAGCTACACCGAGGACTCTGCATGGAGTGTCGGAGAGAGATGATGGTATTACTGGCTTTCTACCTTGAAACCTGCGTTGGTTCGGCACTGAGATGGACGATTCTGCTTGTCCAGCCTCGGTATTGAAGGCGGAGATGGTGACCTCAGGCAGACCCTCATATTGCCGATCTGTCTATGTTATCAGGAAAAAGTAAGGAATTTCATATCTGTTCATATTTCGTTCAGCTTACCTCTTGTTTTATTCTCTATGCGGAAATGCCTGCCATCGGTATAATGCTCCCACCATTCCACACGATTCATTGGAAGCTTTTGTATCACAGCCGTGAAAGCCGTAGTTTCCATAGGGACGTATGCAGAGAGGCGGGCAGCCTTGTTCTGGTGGGGGGAAGCAAAAGCGGTAAGTGATGTATCATGCTGGCGCTGAATGCCATCATAGGGTAACACGGCCACGCATCATTTTGGGAGAGATGTGGAAAAATAGTAGACGCCGACGGATTTTGTTCCGACCAGCATAGCATAATCCACATTCAACAATTCGACATCGGGAATGATGTGATGATGATTATCATACCACCATGCAGTAGCCTTTTATCACGCCATGGCATTCCCATCCACCATTCAGTGGCGGAGTTCTACTTGCGAGATACGATCTGATAATTCGTAAGCAATGAGTCACACCCTTCAGATGAGGAAAATAAACAACTAACTAAGGGCGCCTTCCATCGAAGACCAAGCGCGCGCTATCTATCATCCTTCTACTCTCAATATGGACAGCATTTGCATCTCGTCCCCTGGTTTGGTGATTATTCCCCTCTTAACGAGTTTGAAGGACAATATTCCGGACTCCTTTTCGACTCGGACCCTTAGCATCAAGGGAAATTGTTTTGCCACCGGGACCGAATACCTGATACTAGCCTCTATCAGGAAATGATTGACGGAAGGAAGTGATGAGTTACCTTATGATACAGAGAGTTTATTATCCACTGCAGCAGCGAATGCTTTAGCACGGATGAATGTACGTACTGCCAGTGAGGTTACGAGACAATGAAATGTAAATGAGTCGCACTCCTTTTACAAGAAGCCTAACCTCAGCCTCGGAGGAATTGAGCGCTGTTGATTGATCAACAAGCACGCGCTAACAATCGGGCGCTAAGTGAGACTTCGAGGGCAGGTATCCTCTAAATCTGTCAGCTCGAACGTAAGTTCTTCTAATCTGGCGCTGAGGATCAAATGGAGTAAAGTTGGGCGTATGGTTGTTATTCCTATCCGCTGCCATAGAAGGATATGATACGGCTAATGAAATCGCCTAACATACAGAGATTGTTTGGATCTAGCAAGGAATGCAACAGGGTAAGCTAAGTCGACGAGTAGGAAGTCCTTGAACAAGATGCAAGGCGGAATGCTGGCCAAGCCAAATCAAAGAGTCAGATGTTTTTGGCAGCTCCATCTGACCTTCGAATGTGATTCTTTGATTCAGTGAGATTAGGCGCAACGAGTTTGAAGCTCCCTCTATTAGCGGATCTCGCGACGTTCAATGTGAATGTTCCAAGCATCGTTCATATTCCACTATCTCCGATGCATGATCCCGCAAGACCAGCACATACTCGTCCTTCACTCTCCATCTCATGACATTCTTCCTTCTAATGGCTGCCACGTCACGGCATCTACGCGGTGCAGAACCCTGGTAATCTACCCCGAGTGCTCGATCCATCAATTGTTCTTCAGAATGCTCCTGCAGCGAAGCTCCGTCGGGTGATTTATGGTCAGGCGTCTATTAGCAGGTAATGACGCGGGCTCTGACAGGAGCATTATATTTGCAGTAGGCTCGATGATAACCGTGAACAGAAAATCGAAGTTGGGAACGGGAATGGTCATCGGTGAGATTTTCTTCGAGCACAGACGCACCGAGGATAGCATCTGTTCATATTGTGGGCATTGGTGGGAGATTTGACCCTGGCGATCCGTAATACGTTACCGTTCTCAGGGACACGGTGATTGTGGGAGAGAGATGGGTCTGGATGGACATTTCCGATGCGTGATGGAATGCGTAGAACATTTTGATTATTCTGCGATTGGATTACCTGCTCGTTTTGCCTACAAAAATCCAGTCAAGTCTACGTTAGAAGAGGAGATGGGACTCGCTGAAAAACTCAACTCACTATTCGATAGTGCTGATTGCCGATGATATCCAACACACGACGTCGAAGCACGGAGTCCGCAGTCGCTTGTCCACAGTGGAGATGAGACGGGAGAAAGGACAGGTTTTCATATTGCGACGGGCCGTGACGCTGCGAATGACGCGAGCCTTAGCGGGCACTGAAATGACATCTAGCCATTCACATCGGAGTGGAAGCGTAGAGTAGAGGTATGGCTGGAGTAACAATGCCGACAAGTCCGAGGCCGACGAATGGTAGGAAGGACTGTCTTTTAAGGAGGGTTTAGTATGTATGAAAGTGGAATGAGAATTAGCGACATACGCTAAAATCCTGGCTGATATCAACTTAGGGAGGTTAATGAGCTGATAGCGATGCCCAAGCAAAAGGCGCAGAGACAACCCTTTGCCGATTGAGTAACCATGCTGATAGGGAGCCAGTAACAAGACAGAGAAGAGTATTCGGCAGAACCTTGTCCTGTAGGGTAGAGAGTGAAGAGAAGTGTCGAAATACGTCAGGCCGTGCACATCATGACGACAACAGGTTATTTCCGGAAGAGTTCACGGCTCGACGACAGAGCGTAAGGTTGAACGTTGAGCGTTTGATGAATGGCAAAAGAAGAAATAATGTCATGCGCATGTGGACCCGTACGTCAAACTGCACGTTTTCCCATCCTGATGAAGATCTTGTTTTCTCCTGTGAGCCAGTGCCGTACAAGAAAAAAGAAAGTCGCGCACGAGTGGAATGGAAGCCATCTGAGCAACAGCGTTGAGGACTCCTCCTCAAATGATTCGTCGTTCGGCAAGACGCCCTCATATGTGCACCTGCTGCCGAGAGTTTGAAGGCCCCGTCAATATCAGATCGATAGCCAATATTTGAGTGGATTTTCGCTAAGTCATTGAAGGAACCGCTCTGTGCATCCCGTCGAGATCATGCGGCAACAGGATAAGCCTTCTCTGAAGACTGAATACCCCAAAAATGGTCGATGCTCATCAGGTTCGTCGGGAATCGTTATGAGAGGGCCGCATACCTATTTGCTCACAACGAAGACGGTCCCCCTGCCGTCTACGCGGAGACATGATGGTGTTTTCCATCTTGAGTCGTCGTCGCGCATATCTATGAATTTATTGATAGCACGCGTCCACGAGACAACAAGGCTATGAGCGTAAGAGACACAAAAAGTGCGCTGGCTGTCTTCAAATTTGTATATTTTAAGAGAGAGAGATTTCAGTGTGATGATCAGGAGTTAAATGGGTCTCCACGTACATCTATCCATGAAAAAGAACAATGTTACAGTTCAAAATATCTGTACACAGCGGAAAGATCCAAGGGATCAGTCAGAGCAGAAGAACTGTTTGAGACGCGATGAAGAGATACGAAGAAACACAAAAAAATTCGACAAGAAGGCAGGCAACGACGAACCATGGCGGCATGATAGAAATTGATGGATGAAATCAGTGAGGGAAAACATCCGAGAGGGCGGCAGTTATGACGTCATGATCCGAACGCAATGCCGTGATCTGCCGCAGTGGCCGTTCCGTCTTCACTATCGTCCACGACCACCTGGTCTAGTTTCCGCCGGAAATTAACAATTTAACGGTCAAGCACGGAAGAAAAAAACATCTCGCCGACTGACACAACCTTCCATTGACCACTCTTCGTCAGCCTTGTGTTTCAAACACATACTTTTTCAGTATCGCAACCTGGCGCATCGATAAGCAAGACTGTGTGGAGAGTATTACCATTGGAGTGCGAACTTTCCGCCATAGAGATAGCATGGTGCGTATGTAGCTTTGACCATCATATTTCTTCTGATTGCTGTGGTCGCCTAGCACGATCTCCGGCTGCTACCTGACAGGACAAGACTCCAGCGGGTGACCGCCTTGAACTCGGCCGCTTTGCCCCATTTCTTCTACCAGAGTTGCCTAGTGAGAAGCAGATACGTGTGCCCCTAGCTCGAGGGCTTTAGTTGACCGTATATACCAGAACATCCAATTACTCGGCGCACTGGACAGCACCGTTTCAATATTTGATTCATGGAAATTTTCGCCTATCTCTATATGCCCACTTTTGAAGCGTTTCAGTCTCCAATACAGACTCACGCATATGAATGAGAATCATGCAGACGTCAAGTTTGTCGTCGGGGACGAGGTCGCTCTACTAAATCTGGGACCAGTTATCATTGGATTGAGTCTATCGTCATGTCTGAGGTATCTGGCAGGTGTGTACCAGTATTCGTGTATTTCCTCAGATATGCTCATCTCCTCCCATAGATATCAGGATAGTAGCTTTATCGTAGTTTTAAAAAAAATTTCTGGGACTCCACGACGGGCATACCGTCTTTGCGCAAGGCATTGCGAGCAGGAGGGTTGCGCTACTGGGTCCATGGTGCAACGTACGTACGCTTAGTTCTCGCTTAACCTTATGAATTTGATTATATTATAGTTTGGACACGAAGATTCCCTAACTCGTGTGCTATCCTGTTTCTCACTGCTAGCGAACACACCCGTCGTCGCGTGTCCAATTCCTCCGACGTTGCAAAACTCCAACCCTTCTCTGTCCATCCCGCTTATCGCTCCTCGTAGTGTCGCAGGCGGCGGCAAGGTCATTCGACTTCATACCTCCTAACTCAGCTGCGCCCAGCCACTTCCCAAGGGTGACGATAGTCGATATCTTCAGTGACGACGGCCTCTACCGTATACTGCCAAAACATTGAGAGTACGACACGCTTCCCACCTTAGGGCCATACACGAATATATCAAGAAGCCAGGAGGATGAATTAATTGGAGATGGCCTAGAGTAATATATGCCTTTCATGATCCTCTTAGGCCGTTCGCCAGGTCCAAGCAGGTGAGTGATTTCGCCTGCACCGGGACCAGCCAGTTGAAATCCTTGAGTAGAGTTCACTCTTGATCCCTTAGTTGGGCATTTTCAAACGGTATCTAGCTTCGCATAGTGAGTAGATAATACCACAGACCGGCCGATGAGAAAATACTAGGTGGGTGATCGATTAGACTTTGTTGTGCATTCTCTTCCTGATATCCAATACCTTAGCCTTGATGGCCTAGTCGTTTGCATCTCCTTGACAGTGAATACAAGCGACGAACGCCAGTTCAAGATGGTCGCCGCGGGTAGGAAGGAAGTTGCTGTGTGATAGCTTTGATAAAGCGGAGATTCGTGAATTATCCTTCATCGTTATTTGCTAATCGCATTGAACTCATTACTCAGCGTCGAGTGATACATGCTTCTCAAACAAGATCGTTGTCTTCGCCACTGTGGTGGGTGGGTGAGAGAAGGCACAAATAATTTCTATGTACAAAGATCTCGATGAGAAATTACTGCTCACGTACGTTCCCTTAGATAAATCTCTTCCCTCGACTGACTTCTTCGTAGACCTCTTCGTCTTGCTGACCGACGGTATACATAGCTCAGATATAGTCACATTTGTGCGTCCGTTTGGAGTCGGTATGTGCGATCGTTTTATGGACTGATATACCGATGGGCCTCAAATAAAGACGGATCCATCATTGCTTGCCAGCAAGGGAACGTACATCATGCAGGTCATCTTTTGGCACGATAGCTTCTGATAGATGGGAACACCTCGGGGCATATAACGAGGTGATTCACACTAAGAAGGTTTGTCCTCACTATTCCCCTGGAAATAGCTAGATCTCAAGCTTTATCGTGACTAGCCATTTTTTCACTGCCTCACGGCACCTTTTGGGCGCCTATTGCTATTCTGTATCATCGTCATTTCATCGTGAAATCATAAGAAAGTAGCAGAGGGCGCTTAACTCTGATATGCTCCAGCGCTGGGAGGTACGTCGGCAGTTCCGCGTCGCCGTGATTTGTACTTATCTTCTTCGCGCAGGTTCCGAGTAATGAGCGATAGATAAAATTAGGTCTGTTCTTCAGGGATTGAGCATAGCGAAAAAAATATCGCATAGTTAAACGGCACCTTTTGGCTCAACTGTTTCGTAAGCTGTTGCTGAAGGTACCATCTAGATTCCCAAGAAGCGAGACGCTATTTTTCAGGGACGGGTGCATTTCCGAAGGCGTTGGCATCATGTACGTGTGTACTCTCCGAGACTGATAATTTTCTCGATACATATTCCTTCTTGACGGCGATGACGTATATTGCGGAAGGGGGCACGCTTAGATTATGCTGACCGATAGGACGATACGATATGAAGGGAGGAAACCTATCTGTCCCAAAAATGAACTGATTTTGGAGAGAAGATATCATAGATTGAGTATTGACGTGAATGGAGAATTCGAAGATAATCTGTATCTCTGTCATTTTACAGGGCTGTAATAATTATTGAGCATGTTTGATCAAAATTATGACAAAGATATGCGCAGTCAAGCAAGAAAGGTCTTGTTCTTACGAGGGAAACGTAGACCATGCAGCCTCCGTACTTCCTCCGTATGACGTATCCCGAACACTGACAATTTCTTGAACAGCTGTTCTGGTGGATGTCTTTTCCCAACAACGCAATATTGCAGTCCAACAATGTTGTTGCTCCCAATGGGGTCAAAGGGCTCATTCCCTAACAGTACATATAAATCCTCCGGGATTGGGTATTGGTGTTCGGCGATGATTTTGAACATGTGTTTGGATCCAGACCTATCTTCGACAATCAGCTCTCCCTGTCGAGGCCTCCCCTCCGGAGATGGTTCAGCTAATCCCAGCACATGAGCTGAATCAATACAGAGTCCCTCAAAGTAATCGGCACCTGTCTCCGGCATCCGGTCCACCCACCCGAGGAAGTGCTGTCCATTATCCAATGACAGTGCCTCGTTCATGACCTGTGTCCACGATGGTCGCCAAACTTTGCTTCCGCTCCTAGGCTCAGGATACCAAAAGAACAACTGTCCCCGAAGAGGGTCCGACATCACAGCCACCAGTGCTGTCCATGCATCCTCTTCTGTCTGGGCCTCGTAGTACGCGGGTATTTCATCCGTCTGCAGAAGATAAGTCAACCCTGCAATCCTGTCCACCGGATTCGTTGACACCCGCTTCTGCATCTCCGACAGTTCGATGACCGCATTGCCACTCTGATTTGTGATCTTTTTGTTCACTGACAGCTCCTCGCTCCTCGATCGGGCACGTAGAATTTTGCGTTTTCCCCTTGCACGCTTGCGTTCCCTTGCGAGTTTCCGTTTGCATTTGCATTTGCGTTCATATGCACGCGTTTGAATAAATTGCATTTGCGTTTCGAGTGTGACATCATTTGCGTGCGTGACATGATCGACTCTCTCGAGGCTTTGATGCCTCTCCTCAGTAGACCTGTGCATTGTGTGTTGTAAATCCAGTTGCAACATGTAGAAACGTCGATGATAGTCGTGAGCCCGGCAATAGGTACAGCCACATTAGACATCGGTATGCACCAGGATAATTAGTATCCTTGGAATAGCCATGGACCGGAGGAAGAGAAGGATACTTGTGAAGGAAACGAGTCGGAACTTGAAGTAAGCTTCCAGGAAATAAAATGAGCATAGTGGGACTGAAATTTTACAGATAGGGCCGGAATATGATAAAGAGGAGTTAGCGAAATGGCACAGAACCGAGCTAGAGAAGGAAGAGGTGAGGGAACAAATGCAAAGGCAAACACGCCCAAGACCTACATTGCTGAGAAAGGGCATGAGAAACCGGCGGGCTGCATCCAACAGATTAATCAAACGAGATGGTAATGGGTAGAAAGCTGGCGACACCAGAGTTGAACTCGATTTAAATTAGTGTCAAACGCAAACGTGACAGGTCTGTCACATTTGCGTTCACCTTGTAACGCATGCGTTCTCTTCACATTGCATGCGTTCACATAATTTGACTCGTGTGCGGGATTCCACTGATTTTCTGATAGTGTTGTGGTGCAAACGGATCATCGGACCTTCTGAGGGGGCCTCATAGGTAGGTAAATTATTGTTTTTGGTGTCTCAAATACTGAACTGGACACTGCAATCTATCCAGAACAGTGGCAAAAACTCTCAAGGATGAAAAAAGCATCGGAAGTAGTCTGGTGCGTATATTTCCCTCGCACTCATATGTACCAACATGCATTGATGATGTCATAAACACATTGATAGGAAACGCAAATGATTACAAATGAAATGCAAATGAAACACAAATAAACGCAAGTGAACGCAAGCGTGCAACTCAAAAACGCAAAATTCTCCTGGCCCTCCTTGATCGTATCTCCTCTTCCATGACACCATCATCACCTGTTTCCCCACCAATGATTGGATCATCGCAGATCTCTTGTAGCATCCACGCACGTCTGAACCAGCTCCTATCGCTCTCGAAGTTACCCTCCTTGAAACGCAAAGGCCGGCCGAGCCCGCTGAAGTAGCACACTACTCTGTTCTTCCAGTTGTACACGTCCCCAATAGTGGGCACATCTACCTTCCACTCTTCCGCACGCAGATCCTCCCTCCGCCCACCCACCTGTCTCAAACAGAGAACGTCCAACCACGCATACTCAGTGCCCACATTGAGCATCTCAATGCGGATGAGATCAAGATTGGCGTCCTTCAGGATTGGTACAAACCATTCACGCCCATTGATGGGTGTCAGCACGTCCACGCGATCTTGTCCATCCATCCACGCATGTGATATTGGGCATGGCGGTCGGCGTGCAACCCACCACGGTACTACCCGGTTGCTGTACAGATCCCATAGACGTCGAGGACGTAACAAGCGCCCGATGATCTTGTTATTGATGAGTACATCTCGCCGCATCTCGAAGTCCTTTGCTTCGCGGGTACGTAACTTGTTTTCGATGTCGGTCAAGTCATTGTACCAAAATGGGCGGAGATATCCATAGACAGTGCCAAAGTCGTATTCCTCGGCGATGTAGTCTTCTAGAAGAGTAGATAGAGATGGATTTTCCAGATTGTACGACGTTCCGAGGATGGTGTTGAGCTTCTCTAAGAGCCGAACAGCTCCGAGATTGACGCAGGGAGTGTCGGCGAGAGAGGATGGTATAACGGGATCTCTACCTGTGTAGGATTGTTGCTTTATCACCGGAATGTCCAATTCTGCTTGACCAGTTTCGGTGAATGCAGAGAGGGTGACTTCAGGGAGACTCCCATACTTGAGATCCGCCTGGTTTAGGAGGAATATGTTACTATATTCACATCTCGTTGTGTTTCTAAATGCTTACCTGTATGTTCCAGTAAAGAATTTCAAGAGCGTCACCATAATAATGAATAAACCATTTCGACGCCATTCATGTTCCTAGTCATAACAGAATGAAGATGTGAAAATAAAACAGTGATACAGCCACACATACTATATTGTGTCAACGTGGTGTGGTACTAGGCTGTAACTACTGTATAATTACGACCAAGTGTTCAGTAACGCGTAATGGTGGCCCGCGAACTGAACACTTTTGGAAAATGTAACGGGTAACGGAGGCTCTGATTTGCCAGTGCACGATGAATATGGGAATTTTCCGCCGCTGCGCGGCCGGTATAAACCTATATATAGGAACTGGACCCTGAATGAACACTTTGCGAACTGAACAATAGGTGTAACGCGTAACATGCCATGAACACTTGGTCGTAATTATACAGTACACCGGGCTATACCGAGACGATAGAGTCACCTTGGCCTCGTGGTAGGAAGCGAAGACCGTAGACGCTGGTCCGGGCCGGAATCACCCCGTATCACAGGAGCCTACAATATGAACAAGGTATTTGGAACGTGTCGCTAGGTCCAAGAGAGAGGACGGGGAATGCTAGTGATAGTCGCGGATGAACACTACGAACAAGCGGAGAAGTACGGAAGCCCTGCCCAAGTGTGCACGCGATCACGGATGAACCGGACCGCGTCAATGCTCCCAAGATCTACCGGCTCAAATTACTGTACGATTTCGACCGTAGCTTCACAGGGTGTTACGCGTTATGGTTTATGGCCATGGGACCATAGCTTCACAGGGTCAGGTTATGCGTTATGGTCTATGAATTTAGCTTCATTTGCAATTCCACCACCTCGGCGAATTTGTATCAGGATTTGGATTAGATTGTAGTCCTGACAATCAGAATCGCTTGCCAGAGCCTGAGAGCGACGCATGTATCCCCACTGAGCCATTGGTAAGCAGGTTTGGTAGAATACGGAAGCCCTCAGAGTGGCTTGAGGCTTTAAAGGTATGGGAGAAGTAGATCTTTATTGTACTACCTGTATATACATTCTGTATCAGAAGAATACATGTGGGAGGCGAGATTTTCAGATTTTCGCAAGGAAATTAGGCTATTTGGTCATCAAGATGTGACAGCTTCACAAGGCCCTGTTACGCGTTACGACTTACCGATAGCTTCACTTCACGGGGTCCCGTTACGCGTTATGTGAATTAACGGTCGAAACCGTACAGTATCCGCATACTACGTTGTGCAAGCACCCAACTGAGCTCAATTGTCATGTAATATTCATATCATACCCTCTAAATTGTCCAGCTCAAGAAGCATCAGACGCGTTCACGTAAACTCAAAGCTCCGGCGAGATGATGGGTTCCATTCTCCAAAAAATCGGTCTGAATATGTTATAATTTTGTTCAAATAGTGCAGAAGAAGATTTCCAAAATCTTCACCTTGGCGCCTTCCTGCAACTGCTGATTGCGTACTTCGGTATCTTGGTCAACCATTTCAGTTGACGGTTCATATCTTCGCTCGCTTTCCGGTCCTGTTTAATAAGCTTTAAGCAGTCAAGTCATGATGCGGTTATGGAAGCTAAATCTACTGAGCTTGAAAGCTCCAGCGAAGTCGAATGCCGTCGTTTAACGTCCTAAAATTGGCTCCTACTGCTCCCGACGGGGAGAACCAGGCAACATCGTGATGCATTTAGACAATACGGATGTCAGTGGACCTCACTGAGCCGGAGAATCGTCGATATCCAAAAGACGCAGTAAGTGACCGAAGAGAAATTTTATAGGGATGAGCCTGGGCAGTAACCGGTAATCGTTTATTCATGAGAGTGGCACGTCATAAAGACGCATTGGTTATATCGGTCCGGCATCCAGCTTACCGGTCTGTGCCGGTTCTTCCGTGTTCCTCCTTCCGCCACCATCAGTCCGTCCCGTCGCCGCTTTTGGTTCGTCCAGAACTCTCTTATCCTCCACCATCGTTTCTTGTACTACATATTTTCAATCTCTGCCAAGGAGAAATAATGATCTGTAAGCTCCTATTTTTGCAGAGAAAATGGAGGAGATGTATTTATATTGTGTTGCTCAGACAACATCGCCGGCAATGGTATTCGGCTCAGGAGTTGTCAATCAACTGCGACCCAGACCAGTAATAGCTCGATATCGATTTGATTAGGCTTTAATCTTGATGGGGGTAATCATCGCAGTCTTCAGTCGGTTTGGTGAGTGGTTTAATCCCATCTTCTGGTTCGCCATAGCTTACATATGACCAGGATGTTGTATGTTGTATGATGAGTAGGCCGATTATATTTTTACCATAGGTGGGGCGTTATCATATTGTAAGTATATGTCTCCCTAACCTTTCGATACAGAATCTATCCATTTCTCCATTTATTTTTGTTCCATCATACAGAGAAGATCGCGGCCAAGAGAAAATTAGCACCCATGAAAGGACGGTGGATACCCATAGCCTCAGTCATTTTCACTGGGATTTGAGTGACCGGTGATGCTGGCGATCTTTACGCGGCGCAGGCTAAGCCAGGGAATTTCCGGTTTCCAAACCGACTAGTCGTGCCGGAGCCGGTTTGAGCTCTCGCTCAGAGTTATAAACCGGTACTCGAGTTCAGATAGAGATATCGGGCACCAAGGTCAAGCTCAAACAGAAAACTGCCGATTTCGCGATATCCCGCCTCCGGCTCCCGTTCGTCCCGATTCCCCGACTGCGAGAACTAAAAGCTTCAAACGTCATTTTTGCGAGGCAGCAAACTAAAAAAGGTTCACCTTCGTTGATCTCAAGCGAGAACAGTCTTAGTCCTTGTAGCCACTCCTAGATTGCATAGCCTCGTTACTTCCGCCTTGTCTTTCATCTCGAAAACCGACAATTTCTTGAACATCTGGCCCGGAAGTCTTTGCCCAACAACCCAGTATTGCCGCTCCTGCCGGGATGCGCCAAGATCACTGCCTACCAGTGCGTATGAATCCTCTGGTATTGGGTACTGGTGTTTTGCAATGATTTTGAACAGGTGCTCTACCCCGGACTTATCTTTGACGACCAACTCTCCTTGTCGGGGCTTCGGCGCTGGCAATGTCTCAGCCAATCCTCGCACTTGAGCTGATTCAATGAAAACTCCACAAAAGTAGTCCGCATCCGTTCCTTCTGTCCGTTCAACCCACCCGCGCGAGTGCAGAGCGGCACATTTTGGCAACGGCTCAGTCATGACTTGTATCCATGATGGTCGCCAAACATTGCTCCCACTCCCTGGATTAGGATACCGGAGGAACAGTTCTGCCCGAATGAAGGTCGACATCACAGCCACCAGTGCTTTCCATGCATCCTCCTCAGTCTGGGCCTCGTAGTATGCCGGTATATCAAGTGACAGCAGAGGATATGTCATCCCAGCCACTCTGTCCACGAGATTTGTCGACACCCTCTTCTGCATCTCAGATAGCACCCGGAGCACGTTTATGCGAACGTTCTTTGCCGCTGACAGCTCCTTCTCAACCCTCTCTCGTACCTCTTCTTCCATAGCTCGGCCCGTTTCGCCACCAATAATCAGATTATGGCTGACCTCTTGCAGCGTCCATGCACGTCTGAACCAGCTCCGTCCACTCTCAAAGTCACTGAGCTTCAAACTCAAAGGCCGGCCCAGCCCGCTGAAGTAGCAAACCACCGCCGTGACGCGATCGGCCTCTTCATACACATGTCCAATAGTGGGCACGTCTACCTTCCACTCCTCCGTTCGCAGGTCCTCCATTTTTCCACCCTTCTGTCTCAAACAGAGAACATCCAACCAGGCATATTCTGCGCCCAGACTAAGCATCTCGATGCGGATGAGGTCAAGATTGGCATCCCTCGGAATCGGCACGGGCCATTCATATCCATTGATGGGTGTTAACACGTCTGTGCGATCCTGTCCTTCCATCCATGCATGAGATATTGGGTATGGCCATCGCCGTGAAACCCACCATGGCACTACCCGGTTGCTGTACAGATCCCAGACGCGTCGAGGAGGCACCTGGCCGTTGAGAATTCTCTTATTTACGAGTACGTCTTTCCGCATATCCCGGTCGCGTGCTTTGCGGATGCGTAACTTGTTTTCGTCTCCGGTCAACTCATCGTACCAAAATCGGCGAAGATGGCCATAGGCAGTGCCAAAGTCGTACTTGCTGGTGATGTAGGTTTCTAGAAGGGCGGATATGGATGGACTTTCCAGATTGTATGATGTTCCGAGGATGGTGTTGAGGTTCTCTAAGAGCCCAGCAACTCCAAGATTGGTGCAGGGTGTGTTCGCGAGAGAGGATGGTATAACGGGCTTTCTACCTGTATAGGACTGCTGTTCTAATACTAGAATGCGCAAGCTTTCTTTGCCGGTCTCGGTGAGTCCAGAAAGGGTGACGTCGGGAAGACTCTTATACTTGATATCTGCCTGCGATTACCAGAAACATGTTACTACATTCTGATTTGGTTGTGTTTTTGTATGCCTACCTGCTCGTTCCAGTCATCTCTTTGAAAGACATCAGACTGATAATGATCGAGCCATTCGCGCCGACTCATTGTCCTAATCATATCAGAATGAGGACGTGAAAATCCAACAGTAATAGGACCGCACTTACAATTTTATCCTTGGAAAGGTCGACCTCATGTGGTACCAAGCCGTAGTTGCGGAAGGGCTACTCGCAGACAGTTGAGTCGCCTTGTCCTCCTGGTGGGAAGCAAAATTGTAGTGGACGCCAGTCCGAGCCGGATTCATTGTACATCACAGCAGCCAGTAAATGTGCGGCAAAATAGGAGCCCAATCTGGTATTCTAACAGTGATCCTATGACTATAATGTCGGGTTCGACGCTCGATTTTGCTTTACAGCTTCTGCCGGAATGCTCTTGGCGACGCCTAGTCCTCACACATAGGCCATCAATGATATAATAAATGTATTGTTCTGAGTGGGGCAGGCGCTCATCAGTGTATTACCTCGCCTGCATCGGAGGCTAACACGTGTGTCGATAATCATTGGGCTGCTGACAGAGATCCCTCTAAGCGACAATTCGCCAGGTAGAGTTGATTTGGAAGCTATGTGATGAAGGTGATTATCATGTATACAGTATCATGAACTTGAAGGCACAGAGAACTACCTTTTCATTACATCTTGGCATGTCCGACCCTTGAGGAGCTGCCTACCGGCAGTATCATACATTCAGTGACCCACTTGCAAGACACAATCTAGTGAATCGGAAACGCATACACAATGAGTTACATTTACGAGAAGAATAGAAACGACAAATTATCATCACCTTCCATCGCGCCATCTATCACGCTGTTCCCGCCAGTATCAGTGGATTTTCATCTCGTCCCCTGGGTTTCCAAAAGCCTGACGCGTCAAGATTCTAGGAGACAGTATTCTCGACTCACTTTAGACTGGATCGATGAGACTTTTAGAGTCGAGGGCAATTTTTGATGCCAAGACCAGGATACCTCGTACTGAGCGTCTATCATGAAATCCTTGGCAGAAAACAGTCATGGGTTACCTTGCGCTATGGAAAGATTGTTATCCACTGCCACAGCCAATATATTAGCGCGGAATAACGTACTGAGATCGTTTAGGATCCGCCGACGGCGAGGGATGCAATTGAGTAAGCCAAATAGACCCACCGCCCGATGCTTGTGACGGGCGTCTAAATGAGTCGCACCAATTGAACGCAATAGACAGAGACAAATGGACCAGGACATACAATCCTTCTGGGGCGAACGTAAGATGTATTGTTGTTGCATAACCATCATCGCCCGTACACCGTTAGTGATGCGAATACCGTAAGTCTTAACCCTACGACAGCAAAAATGATTAATCACACTGGAAAAACAGAAGGAAAACAAGGCGTACTGTATACAAAAGTCATCATAGCATGCCCATTTTTTAGGCCATAGCTCATCCAAGCTCGTAATGCCCAAGCGCTGTCAAGGCGATGCCAGCGATAGCTTGTTGCCGACGAATAATCGCAGAGATAGCTCATATGTTGCTTGCCGCAGCAAATCCCCTGATGCAGAGCAATATAATTGTGCGCGATGACTACGCCCCCGCATGACGACCGGCCGTTGTTATATAGTCGAGAGATTATGACTGAATCTTCTGAGGATACCACAGGACGGGAGCAATGAAATGCGGCCGTAATCTGATAGTCGAAAAGCATTTGTCACTTCAAGGTGATAATGAGATGAAGGTGAACGTACTTACCGCGGGTTTGACAAACTAAAACAACTCCAGCGTCAGCTTCACTGCAAAAAAAAAGCTGTCTTCCACTCCTCGTAAATCGCTCTAGCATAGCAAATATATTATTCCCCTGTGCTATTCAACCTGTCATTCGGTAGCTGTAGATGTAGGCATTGTCAAGAGATTCCAAAAATTATCACGAAAGTCGTAATTTGATGTCTTCCTAAGTGCGCCGACGCCTCTGTGAGAAAAGATACAAAATGTTACGAGAAATTCTCACCTTGGCGTCTTGTATTGTCGATCTCATACACAGACAAACTTTGCGTATCCGTTCTAGAATTCTGGGAGACGAGTCCTAGTGCACATCTTCCCCGCGCAATGTCCCGTAAGTCCAACGTAAGTCTCCATGCCACACCCTATGAGATCGAACATGTAACAAGGCGAGACCGCTCGGCGAATCTAGTCAATCGCCATCCTCCTTCGATATCCCAAACAATGGTCTTCAAGTCCTTCGTGATAAGTTCAAATTTGGAGTTGAAATTCTTGGCCATGGTCATGGTAACACGGAGCAAGACGCAAACGATAGGGCAGATGCTAGAGCTCAGCGTGGATCGCGAGAGTCACCCAGAGCATCCCGGACTCTGAGAGCTCTGAGGGTGGCTGTCGTCTTCAAAGAGAAGGGCGCCGGCTATTTCGTCCCGGCTACCGGCTTCTTTCCGTAAGTTGCCGTGATTGCCGTTTTCGTTGCAAAAGCGCTCTCTCTTGCTCTCTACCGCGAACGCCTACAGTGTGCGCACTCCTTGGTGTACCATCTGCCCATCTCTCGACCAAACACTTGGATATATATATTTTCGAAAGAAACTCAGACGCAGCAGCAAGACGGACATTAAAACAGACCAAAAGACGGCGGTTAGAATGAGCTAGCTGGGAGTACCTCGTTATTAACTCAGTGAGTGGTCGGATCTCTTATGGTGCAGCATCCAGATTTACAGCTCAGTCTATAAAAGATTACACGAGGACCCAGAATGAAAGGGACAATACGGTGAATTCTGTTCCGGGCGAGGCCAAACAGGAAAAGCCACGGGTTGGCCAGAGCCTCAGTAAGACGTTAAGGTATGAATATCATGTGCTGTGTTCTTTCACACTAATTACATCGAAGGTCAGGGTGTTTCATTCATGATGCATGAATGATGAGACAGCATCTGGGGGATACTTGGGATCAGCGCCGCGAAGGAGGGAAGATCCAAATATGCGGTCATTCCGACTCAGACGACTCCGTCCTCTCCCTGGTTTGGAGTAATAAACGAGTTTATTGAACGCTACCAATGCCTCGGCGCCTCTTTTTCGCTATCGATGCGGAGAGTTTTCCGGCGGTCGTTGAAGCACGGAACCAGTCCGGATACTCCCTGTATTCTAATGGCCTATACCTTCGGGTCCTCTCTTGCAACTCTGGGAATTACAGAAATATGCGCATCTCCCTGGGCGCCCCAGCAAATGTCTCCAACTTTTCCGACTTCTATAGGCATCGTTCTTGAACAAACGGGGCTATTACCTGCGCGCAATCGGAGGAAAGGCGAGGAAAACGCATTCCGCTATGTTATCCTGGGTGCTCGCCAGAGACATCCCTGTATCAATCCAAAGTGGACTGAAAATCGTCAGGATTTGTATTATGGAACCTGGATAAGTGACGCACCGCGAAGAAAGGACCTCGTTCGTCATTGGTACTTGCTGATAAATACGGACTCGGTCTCGATGATGGCTCAGGCCCAAGGCTCTTTGACGTAATGGGTCTGAGTAAGCGTAGGGATCATTCCGCTGTCAATGAAAGTAATCTTCTTATATTCAACACAGCTTTTGGTTTAGCGGCATACCGCTATTCGTTGAAAACCCTTACCTGATATCTTACTTCGCTGGTGAACGTTTCTACCTTACGCGATGTCTGCCGTCTATTTCGCTTGTAGTGTTGAATAGATACATATTATGTAACAGCGGTTAGTCAAAGTGCACTGCTAGAAGAGGGAACGTGACTGCCAAACGTCAATGGGACGGGCGCCTATTTGGGGCTCGTGCCTATTTTTGGCTCGTGTTCTCCTCGAGTTCATCAGTTCGGGACGGAGAGGCGCCAGAAGCGAGAATATCAAAATCCGAAATGCCCTCCTCGCAAGCAAGACCATTTCGACCAGAATAACCATAATGTTGGAATTGTTGGAGGTTTTACTATCCTCCCAGGTCTTTCTTCAATATGATTGAAGCGCCATCAGGACCCAGGTTGCCATCAGGGGGTTGTGATCGCCTTACGGCATTACCTCGAAGCTCCGCCATACATACTTCCTCTCGACATCCCGCAATAGGACTTTGACCGACAAAATGCTTCCGTGAGTTCATCGGTACGCTTTAGTCCCGAATTGTCGACGCTTACGCCCTTCGAATGCAGGAAGTGATGGTTTATCAATGGCATTACGTTACGGGATATCTAAGGGGCATAAACGCGTGCCTTTTGCATACGAGCCGGAGGCTGTGAAAATTGTTTATCTAACAGCTCCGTTCTTCTGTGATGGGTTCTCGCTCCTCCCTGTTGCCACGCTTCATACCAACCTCAACAGCGTACCACCATGAGTCCCTTTCCCTTCCTCTCGCTCGATTTCTTCAATCAGCTTCCTCTCATGTTCAGCACTTCCTCCATTTCAGGTCCTATAACCTTCGAAGCAGCAGGACTCCTCGTTCTCGCAGATCTTTCTGCTGTTGCTTTGAGGACGGCGCTAACTGGGGGAGCCTCACTCCTCGATGCCCTTGTTCTCGTGCCAGGAATGCATAAACAACAATACGCTGATGAAATCAATCGGGGAGAATTTCCGACGACTGGTGCGATGACCAGCGGATACATTTTTCGCGTTGAAAATCCCGCCACAGTCAGCTACCTGCAAAGCATCGGTCAGCCAGGTTGCCTCGTGACAGCTCGAGTGTCGCAAAGTCCTTCTCAAAACATGGACTTATCGCTCCAGAATCGGGTACTCCAGTCGTTGTTCGTCTCTGGTGGTCAAGCGACTGTTCTGTATTTCCTTTGTCCGATATCAACGACCACAGTGTTCGCGCTGTTGGGTGTTATTGGAGATTGGTGGGGATTTGGAGCGCTAGGGATGTTCGTTTTGGCCAGATTGATCAATGTGATCGTTATCAGGCGAAGAGGTCAGCAGGGATGGAAGGGTGCGATTGAGGAAGGCGATGGCGACCTCCTTATACTGCTGAGTCAGGATCGTTGGGTCCGTTTGCAGGGGTCGATAAACGATCTAAAGGCCGTTACGGCGGGACAGTGGCTTCGGGATCTATCAGCTGCAGAGAGCTTTGCCGTAATGTTTGCGACAACGACGGTTTACGCATCAGCCATCCTCGGGTTCAACGCGTCGACAGTGGGTAGCTTGCTTATCGGAGGCCTACTACTTTGCTCTGTCGCCCTTTTGACTTTGAGTAATTCGTTGACTCGATGCTTTCAAATGTACGACTGCATTGTGCGGATGGATGGAAATCCAGTACGGTATGGCCGGCGGCTAGAGATGGCGACAAAGCTAGTTGACGAGAGCAAGAGGGAAGATTGGGCGGTCGGCATGGGTTTAGTTCTCCCAAAACACGGTTCCAACAGACCAGTTACAGTGTGATTTGTGAGTCGACTGTTAAACACAATGTTAGGAAACAAAACCCTAACTCTTGCGAAGGGCACCAAACAAGCCTTGAAGCTTCATGCGATTTCATCGTACTTTAGATTAATGTCGGCGTTCTTTTTGCTAACTTTGTTTTCTCAAAACACGCTTCGTTTTGTAGACGACAGTCTACTTCTCGTACCCCGTCTTTCCCAATGATGCCCTGAGGACATCTGCGTTCTGCGCTTCCCAATTTCCGTTTGTTTCTTCTTCGTTGCTTCAAGACGTGACTTCTTCTTTGCATTTCATCATTCATCCAACGCACCGGCAGCTTTCCATGCACGCCAAAATGATATAGACATTATCTCGACGTCTCAATATGGATGAATGTACCATTGACAGGTTGCGATAATCCTAAGAGCGGGTCGTCTGTCGTATCCTTGACAGCGAGCCTCGCGACATCAGTAAGAGGTCAAAAATTACATGTCCTGAACGATGACTACTGTCAGTATCAGGACCAAAAATCAGAAGACCTTCCGCGTACATCGACTCATGAGAATAATGGCCACTCAAAGCAGAGCGGCAATTCATCGGACAGCTTGGCGAGGAAGGTAGTGACTACGAGCAACAGTGTTAAGGGCACCTCCGCTCGACGTGGGTGTACACCAATCCTCATGCCTATGCCTCTAAATCCGCCATAAATCGCTATGACCCTCTGCCGATACGCGCAGATTTTCAGGCCCCGTAAAAATGGGATACAAGAGTAGTTTTTCTCGGTCAAGTCGATGAAGAATTTCTCGATCCAGTTCATCAAAATCAGGCGAAAGGAAGATAAGTCTTTTTTAAAGACTGCATACCCAAAATATGGTTGGGACTCATCAGCTTCGTCACAAATTATCAAAGGTGGGTGGAATACCTAATCACCAGCAACAAAGACATTCGGCACCTGAACCTCTGGGCAGCCGTTCGTGCATTGCTGGATTTTGCTCGTCGCCATGGAGTGTCGTCGTCCATATCCGGAGAATTCTTGAAAGCGGTTGGCGGGATGGAAAGACTTTATATGGAACGACAAGAACCACGAGCGTAGTCTGTGTCAAAAGAACTATTGGAAACAGAATTTTCTCGAAGCGATGGCAGAGATACGAAGAAAGCATTGACAAAAGGGCAAAGCCTACCAAGTGTACTCAATAACAACGATGGTGGATAGCCGGAGGACGCCTTCGGTGATATCCGCCGGCTCGGTCCGATGTGGCGCTCATTGTCCTCTGCCTTTTCCGTCAACGAATATGCTCTCTGGCCTCCATCGCTTCCTCACAGCCAGATTACTGTATAATTTCGATCGGTTCGTCGGTCACAGGTCACAGACCCCCTTGACGGCGACGGATTTTGGTACCGGTCACAGGTCACAAGCACCGTTGACGAAACCATTTTTGTACTCAAAAAATGCTTGAAAAATGCCGAAAATCTCTACATATACCCCTTTTTTTAAATGTCTCTTTAATACACATGAAGTACTGCACGGTATTAAATATGTTACGAGCTTCCAAGATGCTGGCTATCCCAAGTAGGTACCTGGTATTTAATCACCATCAATCAGTGTCTGATGTCTCATCGTACTGCCAGAGCCGTGACGTGTACAGCCGGCCCGGCCCGGTTCTTTGTACATGTCTTCTTACGCTTTCCATGACCCAGAGTTTGCACAGGAATCATATATTGAGTGTGCTACATATTTAATTAAGACATTCAGCACTCAGAAAATGGATTTCAGTGGTTTGACGAAAAATTCCGGTGGTCACAGCAAAATCTAGGTGATGACGAAACCAAAATTTCGTCAACGCGGTCACAGGTCACACGGCTTGACGAACCGATCGAAATTATACAGTACCTTGGAAATCTACTCCAAAACCTCAAGTGCTTCTACATCCGGCGTGGGAGGGTGATGTCCTTAACCAACGATATTCCATCAAACAGCGTTTAGGTGCTGGCTTTGGAATTCGCTCCACAATTTGGCTTTCAAAAGACTCAGTGTACATTCTTCTCTTTTCGCATGGCCTTCTGCTGATTAGCTAATATATATTGTAGGACTGGAAACGACGTCGTTCTCAAAATTACCGGCGCGGACTCGACTGATGCGGGGAAATACTCCCAGCGAGAAGTCGCTCTTCTCCAGAAGGTCGGCCAAGGGCAGAGATCTGCTGACCAGCAGCACGTAACTCGAATGCTGGACCGTTTCTCCTTGGATAGCACATTTGGTACTCATAGCTGCCTCGTTCTCGAGGTCCTTGGCATGTCTTTGGAAGAGCTGACTCGAAGGACGTTGCCGAAGAGGTTTCCCATACCTATGTGCAAATGAATCATCAAAGAGGTCCTGCTCGCCTTGGACGTCCTTCATCGTGAATGCGGAATAGTTCATACCGGTATGAGAATCGTCTATCTCACTCGTCTGACGCTAATTCGGAGTAGATTTGAAATTAGACAACCTTCTCCTGCGCATGGAAAATACGAAAGGCATACCTTTACCGGGTGACTCTGAATCACAAATTGACTTGTCCCACATCTCACTCGGGCCATCGTCGGTCGTCATAAGCGACCTTGGTGTTGGTAAGTCATTCTTTGACACTTATTGCGGCGCTCCCTTATCTTCCTTCAGCTACTGAAATAGAAAATCCCTTTGACGGCGTCATACAGCCATAAGCTTTGCGTGCCCCAGAGATTTATCTCGGCATCCCATATGGACCACCTGCTGACATATGGAACTTGGGTTGTCTCGTACGTTCTGATGAGCTCTATTTCCTGCATCGGTTAATGAGTAGTTTCCTTCCAGGCCTTTGAGCTCACGACATATTGCTGGCTCTTCAATCACGAAGAGACGTCCCGATGGTCCCGAGACGACGATATGCTAGGCCAGATGATCTCCGTCAACGGACTAACATCGTTTCCAGCTGACGTCTTGGCCCGCAGGAAGTACAGTGACAAATATTTCGACAGTTCTGGTGAGAGATGCGGCTATGTATCCAATTAGCATTGATTGACGAGTATACACAGGAAAATTCCTGAAGTACAACATCATACCAACCACTCTTGAGATAATGGTTCAGACGCGATTTCCCTTACAGCCTGAGGATGAGCCAGAACCCTTTGTCGACATGCTTTCTCGTATGCTTCGGCTTTGTCCTGAAGATCGGGAGTGTGCCAGAGAACTACTCAGTCACCCATGGCTACAAGATGTTTAATTTCCTGACCAGACTTGCATTGCCGTATGTCATAATTTAGAAAGTATTCTGTATTTTGTTGTCATTGCTTGCTTAGCCTACCGCTTTATTTTCCAATCACAATGTTATGTTTTGCCTCCGCCAGTCCTGAACAGTCCTGAAGTAATCGATGACGTCAATGAGTATTGGTCCCTCGAGCACAGCCAAAACTGAAACTGCCAGTACAGCGGTAGCCCTGGGTAATATGCTGATATCGCCTAGGATCCGACACAGAAATAAATAAAGTACCAAATAGACGTACAACCCGGTACTTGCGAGGGGCGCCTAAATGATTCCCGTTACTCTGTTGCAATCGGCAAAAGCAAATAAATCGAGGAGCACAATTAATATACTTGTGCGAGCCGCTACATCGGTATTACTTTGGCAACGCTTATTTCCTGCATGTGGGGTCGACCATTAATGTATACGCCCTTCCTCCCGCTATTACTATTTTGGTTACTAACAGGAACTGAAATCCTGGGATATAGTATGGCCCAAGGCTGCGCACTGCATCAGCGTCTGGGGACTATATATACCAGAAAGGTTTTCGTTAGATAGTTGTCAAGGTAGCGCCAACGCTAGGTTGTGACCGAGGAATTCTCGCAGCGGGCGGATGTTCGGATGCACCTAGCCGTTGATGAATGGCCATGAAATGAAGGTGCTGCCGGATTCTTGCAGGATTCGCAAGATGTTTGATATTGAGCGCTTGAGTTGGCAGCAAGCAACCGATGTCAAAAAAATATCTAGAAGACGAAATGGATTGTTTTCCTTCAGATATAGGGCTAGGCTCGCTTTATTTCTCCTTTCATGCAGAACGAATGTTACTTGGTGAAAAGGGGTAAGCAGAGTCGTGAGGCGAACGTTAACTGGCTAGGGACTCACAATATAAATACTTTTCCAGTAGTTCGAAAGAACACGCATCTAACTCTACGGGAAAAAAATATCTTCTTAGGACTCAGCTCCAGGAAGTTGACGATGCTGATTCAGGGAGTGTTGTATTCAAAAGGCCGGTTGTGTTGTGTTTTGCAGGGCGGTATAACGTCAGTCTTCGTATATTCTTGATATGATCATACGATTCTGTATAAATTCAAGATTTGCAGATGATAATCATTCGAGTCTCGACCGGGCAGCAATACATACCAGAATGAAATCCCTGATAAAAAAGGACCACCACCCCAGAAATATCATCGTCGCATATTTTGAGCATATCTCGTCTCTGTGATCAGTTCGAGTTGATTCCCCGCATTTGAAGGATCAAAGACGGAATAGAACACACCGGCAGCAACAGGGTCGTCACTATTGTGGGTGGCGGAAAGAAAGATCCGAACCACCAGCTGGTTTGATCCAGCGTGAATTTGGCTTTCTTTCTGCCGTCTCCACGATACAATCCACTACTCAAGGAACCATACACCAAGTGGATCGAGATCGCCAAAGAGCATGTGCGTATCTCCACTTCCACCACGGATTCTACTCAGACCTCGTCGAACAGTATGTCCCGGTGGTACAAGGGATATGCGCCATAGCCGAATGCAAGGTAGTCCACCGTGATCTCAAAGCGCAGCATATCATGATCACGTCAATGTCCCCCTGGCAGGTCGTGTATATCAACTCTGCATTGCGAGATCCAATATGTATCGAAGCATCAGAACTTTTGCTTTCCGAAAAATGATTTCACATGGTGAACTGAGAACTTTGGTACTAAATGTTCTGGATTACACGAGCCGTAATTTATCCTACCCTACGTTCCAAAATCTTCAAATTTCAGTCTAGGACAATTAAGGATCACCAGCAGTATTTTTGAAGTTTGATGATGGGAGCTTGGTATAGGATTCCATCGGTGTATTCTCGGTCTCTATGTTTTCCAAGGTCGCTCTTCCACGGTGAGTGAGTGTTTGCACTGTGAAAGAATATGTCAGCGCAACGCCACTAGGAGATGTCAAAGACCAGCTCACCTAATGCAGACCAAGTTAACTTTTCACGAGAATCCCACGTGGGATCTGTGACAATATAGATCCCGACCATAGTGACAGACTAGAAGGACATGCATCATAGATGCGAGTACATTAAAACAATGATGACTTACGGAAATGGACAGCAGGACCAGGCATGGTAGTACTCCCACAAAATCTAACATCAAGTCGAGTCATTTTACGATCTGACGACGAGTCACACTTGACATACCCAAAATGTCACCTTGATTACTCGCATCAGTGCATGTGACAACGTTAACAGGAACGAACTTACCGAATCCTTCTGGTGCTCCAGGCATAGTTGAACGGAGCTGAGTAAAAGCAAACACAGTCGCAACAGGGACGACAACTATCTCGTTCCTCTGCTGGAAGCCGAACCCTACAGTCATGATCATGACAAGCCATATCATGATGGTAACGAGCCCTGGTTTGGTGGGGAAACGTGAGGTCTATTCCATAGGCACAAGGAAATCGCACCAACAGAATGTGATGGTGATCACAATGCAATAAATCTTTATCAATGTCCCTCTTTCCAGAGTAACTCCGATGTTAATGAGCTCTGGAAGACCTTCATTGGCCAAGTCAGAGGCGTCATCCACATCCACCGAGATTTTGAGGCCTCTTGAATTTCTTCAATTAGCAGGTCACAAAGCAACTGGAAAGTACTTACTGAACAAGTCCAGCAGTGGAGTAGAGAACTAATGGCACAGATTCATTTGTGCTAGCATCTTCGGCGAAGGCCAGTACCATAGAAAAGTAGCTGGTTAGTGGTATGAGTGATAGTCTACCGCAGAATGGGGATGCAGTTACCTATCAAAGGGATAATACACATCGCTCGAATATGTATGTCTGACTTGATGAATAACCTCATTGCCATATTCATATTTTGGAAATACAAAAAGCTGTGTCTGGAACTTCGGGGAATTGGAACGGACGTAATCCTGGTTGTAAGCGGTGAAATTCCAGATGAATGTAGGAATTGTGGGTCTATTGTTGTCAGACGGCTCGTTATTGCCTGTGCTAGATTGTTGAAGAAGATTCCTGTAAGAAGTAAATGGGTATGAGTCCGCATGTCTGAAAATTTAGAAAGCTCAGCACTCACGCGTCGAAATAAATGTTGACACTTGTGCAGTTCATAGACGTAGAATTACAGGTATCGAAAAGAATGCTCCAGTCAATGGTCATTGTTCCTTGGTTCAAATCTGCTGATATCAAATCCGCGTGAAGGTATATCTTGTTCTGTGAGTCTAACAGTGCACTGCGACGATAGGTGAACTCACTTGTTGAGGCCCGTTGTCATTGGAATCAAAGTCCAAGTATGCAAACTCAGCAGGATGCTGTTACGATTTAACCACTTTTATTCTTTTTACTTACATAACCCGGCTCACCGGACCGCCTATCATATAGACACCGCACAGTGGCTTCGACACTACGCATTACATGGCGTAGTAGCCACTTCCACCTAGCACCCTATCGCGTGACAGTGTGCCAGGTTGAAGTGTCTATCGCTTCGATATTGCGTGCTCAAGCTTTCCACTCTCACGAACAGTTTATATTTAGAACCTTACTTTTAGTATTTAAGTAGCTAAGCTCTCGCTAGATATACCCTAGCTTCGAGCTAACGTTTAATCTATACCGAAACTATCGCTTTATCTATCGCTAAGGACTAAGGACTTAGCCTTTACTTTCAATCATCTAAAGAACTCATCGGTGACTGCCCAAACGTGAGACAGCCGTTGCTTATCTTTGATTGAAGTTCGGGTCTAACATTTAGCTCGAAGCTTCCCCTGGTTCCTTAACCAGAACCTTCATGTTGACAACACTCCAGGCAATTTTAATTGCAGTCTTTTTTGGTGTCGGAACCGCCCTCTTTGCAGCAGCAGTAGTGCTAGCAGTATTGCATGAGTACGGACTATATCCTCGCCCTCGACGAAACCAAATACGCTATCCCCCACCCACCATAAACCATGTCTTCCCACAGCAGCCACCACCGTTCCACTTCTACCCACCCCTACCTAGGCGAAGAGCCGAGACAGTCGACGAGTACCCTCGCGTCGTCAACGAGCGAATCACGCAAGTTGACGTTCCTAGGGAAATGGAGGTCGGCGTTCAAGAAGGAAGCGCTAGAGACACTGCCAGAGCAAGGCACTCTCTTACACAGGATTCTGCAACCGGCTCCGCCGGCCATACCCCCCATCCCTATCGACCAGCTCCCGCCGCTAACGCAGCAGACCTGGCAAGATACCTCGTTTGACTCGGCTTGGGGGAAGTCGGCGACGGAGCGACTCCAGTTTCAAAGCGACCTACCAGCGACGGTCTTGGGGATTCACCAGCCAACCCCACACTCAACCTTACCGAGCTATGGGACAACGTCAACCTTCCACCCCAGAAGAGGAAATCCATATCGACGAAGAACTCCAGAGCCGGAGTGTCTACCAGAGCAGCCCGTCCAGATCACAGAGCAGCCACTGACACCCCCAATCTCGCCCAGAGAGTCGACGCCAGAGTTCGAGCAGCGACCAGAGAGCTCGACCCAGGCAAGACTCCGCCCACCTCGAAGAAGGCACAGACGAGAGGATAGCGTCGGGTACGATCCGGACACCGGTCTCACCTCAGCCGAGAGGAACCGGATCGACGACGCATGGGCACGGTCAGACACCCCCAGGCCAGTATACAGACCAGAAGAACAGGCCGGCTATGACCCCGTCACCTTCCTCAGCCAGCACGGCAGGGACACGAGAAGGCGAGAGGCAGAGCAAATCACAGCGTTCAGAGCGGTCGATGTCGCCGCAGGACGCATCAGTCCCGATGACAGTGACACAACCGAGGTACTCCCCGAGGCAGAGCATGTCAACGGAAATCCTTGGGGAAGTCCTGACGCATCACCAACTCCCCCAATCCCAGCGCCCCGAAACACTCCGCCAGCCGATCACCCCGATAACCATGCCCCGGGCTCTCTACCTCCTCGCCACGGGTAAATTGACCCGGGTTCCTGAAATACTCTTTTATGCCCCGTTACTCGATCTATTTAATCATTTCCAAGAAGAGTTATTAGCGGATCAGGATTGGGCCAGAACCCCAGCCGGAATTGATTATGCGCACTTCGGATATAGCTATATCCTAAAGGAAGAAGCCAGGCACTTCGCCCATCAGGCTTACAATATGATCCATCCAGATCAACCCATTCAGATCCCCGCTCGTTACCAACGACCCGATTACACGTACCCCAAGCCAATGCCAGATGAACCACCGGTACCACCACAACGGGCCGAAGTACCCATTCCCCGCTACCCAGTACTGAGCTATGCTTATCCCTGGGGATACGGACTGCCAGGCACGCAAGCGCCGCCTAGGCTCTTCGCTGCCGCAGATGACAACGCCGGGCCACCAGGCCCGCCGCAGCAGCCGATTCCCGGCCCTGTACAGCCGGCAGCCCCACCCGTAGCACAGAGGTGGGCGCCACCGCAATATCCCCCGCCGCCAGGACCACCAGATCCACCCGCCCCCTGGGTTCTCAACGAAGACGCTCAAGGACCCTGGGCATCGCTAAAGCCCGAAATGGTCAAGGTTCCCGAGAACTTTAACGGCGACTCCAACGACATCGCCTGATTCTTTTCTCAGTGCGACATGTACTTTTCCGTATTCAACCAATACTTCCGATATCACCTGCACAAGGTCATCTTCTGCGCATCACGATTCGGAAAAGACGCTCAAGTCTGGTGGGAATTGTGTGCCAGGGAACTCGGAAGGAACCCCAACGGAGATCAGCTATACCCCGCATACGAGAACTTCGTGGGCGAAGTCAGACGACGGTTCTGGAAGGATGCCAATGCGGAGATCAAGTTCGCACAGTGGGAACGACTACGACAGAGCACCTTCCCTGACGGCGACTTGTTCTTCCAGCAGTTCGACTCGCTTGCATTCAAAGCAGGGGTTATCGGAATCGATCAGATGATGGTGGCACAAGTAAAGAAAGCATGCCGCTCTTCCACCAAGGACATCATCTATGCGTCGGACGCAGACCCCCCACGTAACTATCCTGAGTGGAAGCGTCGCATACTCCGCATCGATCACAACTGGAGGACGAAGAAAGCAGAGTCTAGCGGAGGGGTTAAAGTAGCGGACTGGAAGCAGCAGGTGAAGACAAACACGTCATGGAAAGGAAACCAGCAACAGCAGCAGCAGGCCGGCATCCCGGAAAAGAAAACCGGAACTGGCACTACATACGGAGGCGGGGGGAAGCCCATGGACATTGACGCTCTACGCGCCAAAGCAAAATGCTTTGGATGCGGAGAGCTCAGACACTTCAAGCGGGACTGTCCCAAGCACGCCAAAACCAAAGAAGAGCATCTACGACAGGTCGAGTATTACTGGGACCACGTCGCAACAAAGGAGAAGGCAGACTCGAAGATTGAGGAGGTAAAAGACAGCACCGAGCAGTAAACGATTCGACTGCCTCGGCCAAGGACTTAGTTTCATCCGGTACGCATTTGTCGCCCGCTAGTCAGGCTTACGGTACCTCTGTAGTTCCAAACGTGCATTCGAATATACCATTTTGCGACTTCACTACCGAGACAGAGACTAAGGAAGAATCGAAACAGGACGTCGGGATATCACCGACTAAGCGTTCGGTGAGTAACTCATCACGAGCGAAAGTGGCGAACGAAAAGGCACCCACCATAGTGCTACCCATCGTAACAGCGCCTAATAAGCGACTGGATGGGACAGGGGAACAAGCACCTTCATTGAAGGGACATGCCCCCCCTGAAGCAGAGGAACCGGTTTCCCCTGAGGCGGCTCTACGGGGTCCCAGCCTCGCTGGGAGTTTCGAGGGAATAGCTTCAGCGAAACCTCCTCTGGTAAAGGAGAACACCGCATGGCTACCAACGGCCATGGACGACCTGAACACCATGCGCAGCGGGCGAACCCGACAAGAGGGCCCCAGGAGCACGACCCAGCGACAAGACAAAGACTGGGACCAGGTTGGCAGAGGCCCCGGGACAGGTGAGCGGAACGATTCACATAGTCCCGAGGAGGAGGGTGAGGCTGTTCCGCATTCTGCTACGGTCCAAGTGCAGCCCGTCGTCGCTACTCGCGGCGACTCCTCGGTCAAGACGAACTTGCTGCTAGAAACCAACACACCACCGGGCGATCCCAACGAAGACGCACATGTGGCAAGAACCGTTGGATGTGCAACGGCCCCGACCAAGGCAGCCGAACGGAGGGAAACTGCTAGCACCCAGGCGGTGAAAAGGGGGCCTCAGGTACAGTTAGAGGAGATTCCTGATGAAGAAGATGATACGAGTTTCTGACGAAGTCAAGAAGCTAACCGAACCCCTTCTGTAGCCCCTGAGGTGACCCAGTCAACGGTAGCCGAACCAACAGGTTCCGGCGTGAAGACTGAGAAGGTCCCGCGTGAATGGTTGAAGCCGTTTGGAGCCGAATGGACGTTACGCGGAATTAAAAATGCCAGAACAGAATCAGAGGCAAAAGCAATCTTAAAGAACTGGATTCACAAGGCACGAGCAGAGGAAGTGGTGGATGAGTTACTAGAAGGACTGAAGGGAGCCACACGCATCAATGCACTAGAATGGATGGAGGAACTACAAGAGCCTAAACGCTATATCTGCCGAGTAAGCGGAAGCGAGAAAGCCCTAACAACCGACGTCAACATCGAAATGCCCGGCCGTACTCCCCGAATCCCCTCCTCAGCTTTAGTCGACAGTGGCTGTACCAGTAGCGCCATCAGCCGAACGTTCGTCGAGAAACATAACATTCCTACCCACGCAACAGCAGTGCCCATTACCATATATAATGCGGACGGATCAAAAAACAGTGCAGGACGGATCACTGCCTTCGCTGAACTACGCATCATCATTGGAGATCACGCCGAGCACATAGATCTAGCCGTTACTGATTTAAAAGACCATGACATATTCCTGGGGCATGATTGGCTAATCAGGCACAACCTGTTGATCAATTGGCGAACCGGAAAGATGATGTTTGCCCGATGTCAATGCCGTCGTGTTCCGATCCCACTACCAGACGCGGATCCATACGACAAATGGGATGAGGAGCTGGAGGAAGGTGACACTATCCTAGCGATAAGCTTTGAAGAAGCTATTCGCATCAGGGCAATGCAACATGTGGCCAATGACCTAGCGGCTGAGGCAAACGCGAAGAAGGAAGCCAAAACGTTTGAAGAAATGGTCCCCGAATGGTGCAGAGACTTCAAAGATTTATTCGATAAAGAAAACTTTGATGACCTGCCAGAACCTAAACCATGGGACCACGCCATCGAACTCATTCCCAACGCGAACGCCAACCTCGACTGCAAGGTATACCCACTCAACCGAGCGGAACAGGAAGAGCTCGACAAATTCCTTGACGAGAACTTGTCTAGTGGTAGGATACGCCCATCCAAGTCACCCATGGCATCGCCCTTCTTCTTCGTTAAGAAGAAAGATGGCAAGCTAAGGCCCGTCCAAGACTACCGGAAGCTCAACGAGATGACGATTAAAAACCGTTATCCTCTTCCCTTAATCTCCGAACTCATGGATAAACTGTGCGGCGCCAAATACTTCTCAAAACTCGATGTGCGATGGGGATATAATAACGTCCGAATCAAAACGGGAGATGAATGGAAGGCAGCCTTCAGAACAAATCGTGGCTTGTACGAGCCAACGGTCATGTTCTTCGGGCTTACCAATTCGCCCGCCACCTTCCAATGGATGATGAACGATATCTTCAAGGATCTCATTGCATCAGGGAAGGTGACCATCTATCTGGACGACATCCTTATCATGTCCAAAACCAAAGAGGAGCACCGCCGTATCACAAGGGAAGTGTTGGCGACTCTAAGGAAGCACAAGTTGTTCCTTAAGGCCGAAAAGTGCGAGTTCGAAGTCCTAGAAACGGAGTACCTAGGCGTCATCATTGGCGAAGGGAGCATCCGCATGGACCCGATCAAAATCAAAGGCATTGCCGACTGGCCGATACCTACCAAGAAGAAGGAACTCCAATCCTTCTTGGGATTCACCAATTTCTACTGACGCTTCATCAAGGACTACAGCAAAATCGTGAAGCCCATGACCCAGTTAATGGGGAACGACGCGTGGAAGTGGGGCGAGGCTCAGCAGGAGGCCTTTGATCAACTGAAGAAGCAATTAGCAGAAGACGTCATACTCGCAATACCAACAAACGAAGGGAAATTCCGAGTAGAGGCCGACGCCAGCGAAGGAGCCATTGGCGCAGTCCTCTCTCAAGAACAGGATGGCAAATGGAGACCCATATCATTCCTATCGAAATCACTCTCGGTTACAGAACGTAACTATGAAATTTACGACAAGGAACTCCTCGCAATCATGCTCGCTCTCGAAGAATGGAGGCACTACCTTATGGGCGCATACCAAGACTTCGAGATCTGGACAGATCATCAAAATCTCCAATACTTCCGAAAGCCCCAGAAAGTGAACCGACGACAAGCCCGATGGATCACTGAGCTGGCAGAATACCATTTCACCCTCCATCACAAGGCTGGTACCGCCAACAAAAAGGCTGACCTTCTCTCGTGGCGCGCAGATCATGATCAGGGACAGGATGATAACGATCAAGTAATAGTCCTGTCTCCAGAGCATTTCAGGGCAATGATCATGCCCACCGTCGACGAAACCCATCGAGACGTACGGGTCGCCACCAAGAACAATCGCCTTTGGGATCGAGCTGTCGCCAGTTCCCTCGACCATGATCGAGGTATGAAAATGGCAGATGGACTCATCTGGTACGACGGTAGGATCTATGTCCCCCGAGATCATACACTCCGTGGAGAAATCATCGCTTGATCCCATGACCACATCACTGCTGGACATCCAGGTATCGAAAAGACCAAAGAACTCGTCCTATGAGAGTTCTGGTGGCCGAAGATGAAGAAAGACATCGAAGCCTACGTACGAGCCTGTGAAACTTGCCAGCGAGCGAAAAGTAGCAACCAGGCCAAAGCAGCACCACTACACCCCAACGAGATACCATCCCGCCCCTGGACTCACATCTCTGTGGACATGGTCACTGGACTGCCCAAAAGTAATGGTCATGACGCTATCATCGTAATCGTCGACCGCTTCTCGAAGGAAATCATTCCTGTCGCGTGTTCCACGGAATTATCATCGGAAGGATGGGCAAAAATCCTTCGAGACAAAGTCTATGCCAAGCATGGGATGCCCCAAGTCGTCATCTCAGATCGAGGAACCGTATTCATATCCAAGTTCATGAAGGACCTATACGATCTTCTCCAGATCAAGGGAAACACCTCAACCGCCTACCACCCACAGACAGATGGACAGACCGAACGGGTGAATCAAGAAATTGAAAAATACCTTCGCATATTTGTCAATCACCTCCAAACCGACTGGGCAGAATGGCTCTCTCTTGCTGCATTCGCACACAATAATCGCAAACACTCCTCTACCGGCAAAAGCCCATTCGAAGTCAACTACGGCTTCAATCCAAACGTATTACCAGGAACCAAATCCACTACCCCTTTCCGCACCCCAGCTTCCGACACCTTTGTCTCCAAAATGCAAGAAATCCACACTGATGCCAAAAAATCACTCGAAAAGGCGGTGGCACAAATGAAAGCGCAATACGACAAGAACAAGCGCCCAGCCGTCGAATATAAAGTAGGCAACAAGGTCTGGCTTGACACAACAAATCTCCACCTTCCCTGACCAAAAAAGAAACTCGACGACAAACGCACAGGCCCCTTCGAAATCAAGAACAAGAAGGGCACCTCCGCGTACACTCTAAAATTACCCACCAACTGGAAAATTCACCCTACCTTCAACGAGTCATTACTCACTCCATATAACCCGCCGGCGTTCCCTAATCAAGAACAACCGCCCCCACCACCGCCAGACCTAGTAGACGGCGATGAACTTTACGAAGTCGAAAAGGTCTTGAACAGCAGACAGCGGAATGTACGAGGGCGCCTTGGAGAACCATCAAGGATGACAACAGACTACTTTGTCAAATGGAAGGGTTATGGACCGGAGTCAAACAGTTGGGTACGGGAGAACGATATGGATGCCGACGAGTTAATCGAAGACTTTCTTGCGGAACACGTTGACGGGATAAATGCCACCGAAATCGTAACCTTGAACAAAGCCGTCACCATGATCCTAGATCATGAATACGACGGGGAAGGCAATGTTCGATACCTTGTCCAACGAAAAGATGGATTCCAGAAGTGGGTCAAAGCCCTCAAACACTATAACTTCGAGTGGCGGAAACTCCTACAAGACTACTAGAATAATGAATCAGACGACGGAGAACCACCAATTGGAGATGAAGACCAGATCGATGACGCATACGGAGGAGAGGCCAGAGGAATGTATCGAGAAGACTTCCCCAATGACTGGAGCGGACCGTAACGGAGTCGGGACACCTGCCTTAAGAAGGGGGTAATGTTATGATTTAACCACTTTTATTCTTTTTACTTACATAACCCGGCTCACTGGACCGCCTATCGTATAGACACCGCACAGTGGCTTCGACACTACGCATTACATGGCGTAGTAGCCACTTCCACCTAGCACCCTATCGCGTGACAGTGTGCTAGGTTGAAGTGTCTATCGCTTCGATATTGCGTGCTCAAGCTTTCCACTCTCACGAACAGTTTATATTTAGAACCTTACTTTTAGTATTTAAGTAGCTAAGCTCTCGCTAGATATACCCTAGCTTCGAGCTAACGTTTAATCTATACCGAAACTATCGCTTTATCTATCGCTAAGGACTAAGGACTTAGCCTTTACTTTCAATCATCTAAAGAACTCATCGGTGACTGCCCAAACGCGAGACAGCCGTTGCTTATCTTTGATTGAAGTTCGGGTCTAACAGATGCAGGGTCTTTCCCAAGACGATGCATAAGGTGGGAATCACGATAACAAACGTGATAGAAAAGATGAAGCACCGCCAAATCTTTTTCGTAGCGGAAGGAGATACGGTGGGCATGTTGGCAGAATAGATGCTAGTGGGGATTTTAGCAATGATGTTTTTGAAGGTGAAAGAAAGCCTCAAACACTTGTGTATATGTTTTGAAAACAACAGATATGGTTGATTTGAGTCCCTGAAACTTGGGCTGCAAAGCGCTAGCTACGATGATACCGCATCAACACAGCAACGAACTGAAGATCATGGAATGTACCTGGTTAGCGCTAGTACTTAGTCTCACCGGGGTCCGGTTCGGTCCAGGTCCGGTCCGGTCCAGGCACGTGACCGAACCTGAGGTTCAGGTCCGGTTCAGGTTCGGACCTCTTACAGTGGGATGAGAGGCGGGATGCTCTGCTGAATCCTCAAAAATCGCATTGATGTACTATGTTATATCCCGCAGCGGGTAACCCTTGTCGCCATCATAAATCTGGCTCCCAAGCCGTGTGGGACGCGCCTCCAGAAATAGCCTAGGAACCGAACAGGCATATTCGAAAAGTACCCGGACTATGCAAGGTTGTCAGGACATCGACAACATTAAGGAAAGACACCTACGTTGATGTTCATCCAACGACCTTAGCTGTCACCCTCTGCCCAATCCGGTCCCTAAATCAGAGATGCAAATTGCAACTTTCTGCAAACTTTCTGCGATTGTTCTCTTAATAGTAGCCAGCATTACAAGATACCTGTGTCTATGGAGGCCCGAGAGTTATCGCGGCATACGAAGATTTGTGCTCAATAAGTACATGGTACGTACCATAGAATATTTGTTACAAATGTCGTACGAAAAACGACGGTAAAAGCGGAGAATCCATGATGGAAAACGGTTCTGAAGCTGTTACTCCATGACGACAACCTATACTAAGTATGGATTCCCTCGCTGTACGAGCATAAGGTTTCATGATGTAATCGTTCTAGAAGCAAGGAGAGTTCGAGGGCGACCTGGAAGCCATCATATATTTTCGTTAGTAGAATCACACGGCATTGCTACCGTCTTATTTTTCCAGGGTTGCCGAAGATGTATCGTGGTATTTGATTAACAGATGGCCAAGGCGGTGGTGTTTCACTGTGTGATATGGTTGGATGAATTATAGAAGCATCAGGGGCATGTGGACCTGAGGTGATCAGCACTCAGGACGGGTCCCTCGGCGCAGGCCTCTGAAAATATTCGATGAGATTACTCGTTTCAAGTTTGTCTGACCGATTTTGAAACTTGGTGGGGATCGCTACCCTAATCGGTCTCTGTAGTACAATAAGCAGCTAGTCTTCCGTAAGCAGGTCTCCAACGTATCAGCTTCTACTGTGATCAAGATCAAAGAAGATCAAATGCTATCTTAAGAAGCAAATACCGGAATGGGGAATCCACGGGGATTCTCCAGATAGCGGTGTGTTGTATTTGATCTTGGGAATACGCTATTCAGACTCTTACTCGGCCAAAACCCCAGTCCCATGCCGGCGAGACCATCCGTATCCATGCGGCAAGGTATGCACATCCAGATGCAAGCATATTAAAAATCGGCATTTGATTCTAACCAAATTTTGTCTTCTCTCACTATCCATAAATAGCCTGCGACCGCGACCATACCATGCTGTGAGCCATCATACAAAGTTAAATTTGGATCACAGTGTTGACCGTTAGTGCTGTACACATTCCTGTCACGAAATGCGATGGAAAGACCTCCCCATTTGAGATCTTATTGATACTTAGCTCGGTAATCAGACCAACATTGTCGCTAGACTCTCACCGATTTATATCACTCCTTGATAATGACAGAGATTCGTTACCACCTATGCAACTTCCTGGCTCCATATTCGCATTAGTATATCTCCGTGCTTAGCAGCTCCATTCAAATTAAAGGACAGGGTGGTATTCATTATGACTTTTATCCAGCGAGTATGATTATCACAAAGGATCGGCAAATGACTGTTATTGACCTTCGCAGAGCCCATATGTATATGCGTCTTCGATATATCAAGGAAGGAAGCGATGTATTTGATGCTGCCTAGTTTTTGCATGATTGTTGTAAGGGCCACAGGCCCACATTGAAATCTTGGCCCAATACGGAGGTTGCTGACAGTCTGTTGAGATCTCGATACTAAGTATTACGTTCATGCTAATTGATTTATGTGTCGACAGCGAATTTTGAAAATCGATGAAGGATCATTGAAATGTTGTCCTACCACGTCACTCATTAACATCGTGTTTAGTGACTCAAAGTAGATTTAAGTTGTTGTAAGAATGTCGTGTACGGATTACCAGTTAATCCACCAATGGTCAGGGTGTTTCTGGTAATAAGTGACATCTCGAGTATAAAGGTCGATGATATACTTACCGAAAGCCAAATTCTTTACGTTGGGCTTGTAATAGGTTGAACGGATTTTTAGCGAATAATTCATAGGTTTCATACTTAAGCAAAAGCAACGAAATAAAGAGTGAGCATAAAGATAGTAGGAACGTAACACGGTGGCGACAATACAAGTCAAGTTGAGCCAGTGTTTCGATTTTCTATGTGTGAAAGTGCATCAGCCGGGGAAGCTTGCTGAAGTGTACGCCCAGCGTAGCTGTTTGGCTCAGAACATGGAAGAGCTGGTGGAATTCCACGGAACTCGACGCGAGAATGTGTTGGTGGCCAAGCAAAGTCACGTCGCGTCAAGATCGGATCGGATTGGATCGGCTACGTTGCGGAGTTTGGAATTCATCCTGCCCGTCCTTCAAGCGTCCTTCGAAAGCCTTCGTATGGAATACAGGACTGGTACGCTCCGGTTATGATAATAACCGGTATTTGTAGGTATTTGCTCTTGCCATATATAGCACCATGACCCCGGAGACTTCCTCACCTTCAACATTTTCAAATTGCTGGAGTTTAAATGTTTATTTTGGACTCGCGTAGTAATTGATTTAATTTTGTATTTGACATCGGCTCGGCCGGGACCAGCACCGACCTCCCGGTCAAAAACTCTTCAGCAGAGCAGGATGTTTCCAGAACGGGATCGAAGTGACCAATCCCTGCCCAGGTGGATGAGTAGAGATGTAGAAGTCAGAATGGGCACGGAGATTATGGAACCAGTTCTTCCCCTTCCAATCGGCACAATGTTGGAAGGTACGTCGAATGTATACCACCTATTCAGACACCATCTTAAATTGGCGGAGACATCTCAGATTGATAGATACAAAAAGTCCATATCCAGAATGATATCAAACAATGAATTTTTATAACCACACCGTTCGAATAAGACGTGTGCAATATCAGGTATGGTACTCGGTTTGCAGCCTCCTTCGACTGGCAAGGTTTTTAGCAGTGACTTCTAATGTCGTAATCAAGTTGACAGGCCTGAGTAGTAGTAGGGGCAGATCTCGCACACAGCCATATAGTACTTTCCAATGTTTCCAAGGTGAGCTACTTCTTTGGCAGACATCGCTTCCTTAGCGGTCTTTCGTCTGACGTCTTGAAATTCACTCCTGCGCTCAACGTAAGTCACAGACGGCGGATGAGGTTCATAGGAGCACCTATAAGGGTGGGCCATGCGAGAATTTGCTACGACCAAACCTGTCACATACTGCTCCTTGGGCTTTACAAGTGAAACCTACGAAGGTCAGCGCTGCAATAGCTCGACAATCGGATGCGTGAAATCTCCGCCTTCAAGAGGCTGTCAACAGCTTGGCCCACCCCGACCCGAAGTCCAGACCGCAAAATCGGGCTAAAGGCTGTCATCTTGTACAACACGTGTAAGGGTCTTTTAGTCTTCCCCGCAAACCTGACAGAGAAGCGGTTCTGGAATGTACCCTACAATTTGGATTTGTCAGCCCAAGGAAATATACATGTTTCGACGGCAAGAAAGATATCTAGTCCTGCAACGTAGGATAGAATCCTGGTCGCAACATCGTTTACATGCATGGTTCTGACTTTCTCTGCTGCCAAGATCCTTAGCTTAGTTACCCTGCCGGCACGGAGAAAGAACCACACCCTTGACGGAGGTTTTCTTCTCCCGAGTGTGAACGACTAAAATGTAAGAGCCATGTCCTTCGAACCCAATCAAGGCAATTTGCACGATTGTTCTGATAGACAAGGTGACGTAAATTAATCATCGGTGCAGTGTACGAAGCGTGATTATTATCGCAACTGTAACCAAACGGACGAGGGAATAGTGTGTCCCGTCGATGATACAGAGGCATTTGTATGGATCCTATTTGCACTTTCCTAGTCAAGCTCCATACTTTGCTTCCTTATGCGGGGCCTACGTCTGAGCCTCCGCCATAGTGTATTGATATCTTGTGCGATGTCCGCATCGGACATTTAGCAGAGCCGCCATAGGATTGTCAGGTGCAATGTCTGTAGGTTCTTGGCTGCGAAGGAAAGTGCGAAATCAAACCAGACTTGCCTGGCTTCAAAGCAGACATGTACTAACATGCATTAAAACTGTATCCTGTGTGCGAAATTCCCTAAGATCAATGATTTTCCGTTGTACCCAACAACTTGACGCATCCGCCCACCACGGAATGGCCCAAACGTAATGAACCCTTGCTTGCCCTGATTGTCACCTTTCAAAGTTACTTACAGAATACAAATACATCACCCCCATCCCAATTCAGGCTGGCATTCGCCGTGAGGTAGTCGCTGTATTGTTTCCCTTTCGATGAATTTAACGGAGCGCATGCCCTGTAAAGTGATGATGCAGATTTTGTTGCCCATGAAGTTCCATTGCGGACACGTCAAAATGATCATATAAGACAAAAGAATGACCCGCATGATGACATCATGTTCAGGACAAGTGAAGTGCTTTCATCGGCCTGTGGACAGTGTCGTTTCCCGGTCGCTTAACAGGTTGACATGCTGTTCACGTACCTGCAGGTATGGGCAATTTCTGTAAATCCTCACAAGCACGTTCGACGTCAAGAACACTTATCATCTCCCGATAACAGTCAGTCTCTAGAGTACTCCCAATTTTGCGCTGCCAAGACATGGGATCAGACACCGCTCCCATCTGTTGGTGTTAGACCCGAACTTCAATCAAAGATAAACAACGGCTGTCTCGCGTTCGGGCAGTCACCGATGAGTTCTTTAAATGATTGAGAGTAAAGGCTAAGTCTTTAGTCTTAGCGATAGATAAGGCGATAGTTTCGGTATAGATTAAACGTTAGCTCAAAGCTAGGGTATATCTAGCGAGAGCTTAGCTACTTAAATACTAAAAGTAAGGTTCTAAATATAGACTGTTCGTGAGAGCGGCAAGCTTGAGCACGCAATATCGAAGCGATAGACACTTCAACCTGGCACATTATCTCGCAATAAGGTGCAAGGTGAAAGTGGCTACTACGCCATGTAGTGCGTAGTGTCGAAGCCACTATGCGGTGTCTGTATAAGCGGTCTGATGAGCCGGGTTATGTAAGTAAAAAGAGTAAAAGTGGTTAAATCATAACATTACCCCCTTCTTAAGGCAGGCGTCCCGACTGCCGTTACGGTCCGCTCCAGTTATTGGGGAAGTCTTCTTGATACATTCCTCTGGCCTCTCCTCCGTATGCGTCATCGATCTGGTCTTCATCTCCAATTGGTGGTTCTCCGTTGTCTGATTCATTATTCCAGTAGTCCTGTAGGAGTTTCCGCCACTCAAAGTTGTACTGTTTGAGGGCTTTGACCCACTTTTGGAATCCATCCGTTCGCTGAATGAGGTACCGGACATTGCCGTCACTATCGTATTCATGATCTAAGATCATAGTGATGGCTTTGTTCGGGGTTACGATTTTGGTGTCCACTCCGTCAACGTGTTCTGCTAGGAATTCTTCGATTAACTCGTCGGCATCCATGTCGCCTTCCCGTACCCAGCTATTTGATTCTGGTCCATAACCCTTCCATTTGACGAAATAATCCGTTACGATTCTCGATGGTTCTCCCTGTCTCCCTCGAACGTTTCGTTGCCTGCTGTTCAAGACCTTTTCGACTTCGTAAAGTTCCTCGCCGTCGATCAGGTCTGGTGGTGGTGGAGGAGGTTGTTCTTGGTTCGGGAATGCGGGTGGGATGTAAGGGGTGAGTAGCGATTCGTTGAAGGTAGGGTGAATTTTCCAGTTGGCTGGTAACTTTAGGGTGTATGCTGAGGTGCCCTTTTTGCTTTTTATTTCGAAGGGACCTGTGCGTTTATCGTCAAGTTTCCTTTTTGGCCGGGGAAGATGGAGGTTGGTTGTGTCAAGCCAGACCTTGTCGCCTGTTTTGTACTCGACGGCTGGTCGTTTGTTTTTATCGTACTGTGCTTTCATTTGTGACGCAGCCTTTTCGAGTGATTTCTGGGCGGTAGCATGGATCTCTTGCATTTTGGAGACAAAGGAGTCAGAGGCGGGGGTGCGGAAAGGGGTGGTGGATTTCATCCCAGGTAATACAGCGGGATTGTAACCGTAATTGACTTCAAATGGGCTTTTGCCGGTGGAAGAGTGTTTTCGGTTATTATGTGCGAACGTGGCGAGTGAGAGCCATTCTGCCCAGTCAGTTTGGAGATGGTTGATGAACATGCGAAGGTATTTTTCAACCTCCTGATTTACACGTTCAGTCTGGCCATCCGTCTGGGGATGATAGGCAGTAGAGGCGTTTCCTTTGATTTGGAGGAGAGTGTAGAGGTCTTTCATGAATCTAGATACGAATACGGTTCCCCGATCTGAGATGACGACTTGGGGCATTCCGTGTTTGGCATATACTTCATCGCGTAGGATCTTTGCCCAGCCTTCGGAGGATAATTCCGTGGAACATGCAACCGGAATGATTTCCTTCGAGAAGCGGTCAACGATTACAATGATGGCGTCGTGTCCGTTGCTCTCGGGTAATCCAGTAACCATGTCTATGGAAATGTGAGTCCATGGGCGGGACGGTATTTCATTGGGGTGTAGTGGTGCTGCCTTGGCCTGATTGCTGCTCTTTGCTCGCTGGCAAGTTTCACAGGCTCGTACATAGGCTTCGATGTCTTTCTTCATCTTCGGCCACCAGAACTCTCGTAGGACGAGTTCTTTGGTCTTTTCGATACCTGGATGCCCAGCGGTGATGTGGTCATGGGATCGAGTGATGATTTCCCCGTGGAGTGTATGATCTCAGGGAACGTAGATCCTACCATCGTACCAGATGAGTCCGTCTGCCATTTTCATACCTCGGTTGTGGTCGAGGGAACTGGCGACAGCTCGATCCCAAAGGCGATTTTTCTTTGTGGCGACTCATATGTCTCGATGGGTTTCTTCAACAGTGGGCATGATCATTGCTCTGAAGTGTTCTGGAGACAGGACTATTACTTGGTCGTTGTCGTCCTGCCCCTGATCATGATCTGCGCGCCGAGAGAGGAGGTCAGCCTTTTTGTTGGCAGTGCCGGCTTTGTGATGAAGGGTGAAATGGTATTCTGCCAACTCGGTGATCCATCGAGCTTGGCGTCGGTTTACTTTTTGAGGTTTTCGGAAGTACTGGAGATTTTGGTGATCGGTCCAAATTTCGAAGTCTTGGTAGGCGCCCATGAGATAGTGTCTCCATTCTTCAAGGGCGAGCATGATGGCGAGGAGTTCCTTGTCGTAGATCTCATAGTTACGTTCGGTAACTGAAAGTGACTTTGACAGGAACGATATGGGTCTCCATTTTCCATCCTGTTCCTGGGAAAGGACTGCGCCAATGGCTCCCTCACTAGCGTCGGCTTCTACTCGGAATTTCCCTTCATTGGTTGGTATCGCGAGTATGACGTCCTCCGCTAGTTGCTTCTTTAGCTGCTCAAAGGCCTCCTGCTGCGCCTCTCCCCACTTCCATGGGTCGTTCCCTGTTAACTGAGTCATGGGCTTTACGATTTTGCTGTAGTTTTTTATGAATCGTCGGTAGAAATTGGTGAAGCCTAAAAAGGATTGGAGCTCCTTTTCTTGGTAGGTATCGGCCAGTCGGCAATGCCTTTGATTTTGACCGGGTCCATGCGGATGCTTCCTTCGCTGATGATAACGCCTAGATACTCCGTTTCCAAGACCTCGAACTCGCACTTTTCGGCTTTAAGGAACAACTTGTGCTTCCTTAGAGTCGCCAACACTTCCCTTGTGATACGGCGATGCTCCTCTTTGGTTTTGGACATGATAAGGATGTCGTCCAGGTAAATGGTCACCTTCCCTGATGCAATGAGATCCTTGAAGATATCGTTCATCATCCATTGGAAGGTGGCAGGCGAATTGGTAAGCCCGAAGAACATAACCGTTGGCTCATACAGGCCACGATTTGTTCTGAAGGCTGCCTTCCATCCATCTCCCGTTTTGATTCGGACATTATTATATCCCCATCGCACATCGAGTTTAGAGAAGTATTTGGCGCCGCATAGTTTATCCATGAGTTCGGAGATTAAGGGAAGAGGATAACGGTTTTTAATCGTCATCTCGTTGAGCTTCCGGTAGTCTTGGACGGGCCTTAGCTTGCCATCTTTCTTCTTGACGAAGAAGAAAGGTGATGCCATGGGCGACTTGGATGGGCGTATCCTGCCACTAGACAAGTTCTCGTCAAGGAATTTGTCGAGCTCTTCCTGCTCTGCTCGGTTGAGTGGGTATACTTTGCAGTCGAGGTTGGCGTTCGCGTTGGGAATAAGTTCGATGGCGTGGTCCCATGGTTTAGGTTCTGGTAGGTCATCAAAGTTTTCTTTATCAAATAAATCTTTGAAGTCTCTACACCATTCGGGAACCATTTCTTCAAACGTTTTGGCTGCCTTTTTTGCGTTTGCCTCGGCCGCTAGGTCATTGGCCACATGTCGCATTGCCCTAATGCGAATAGCTTCTTCAAAGCTTATCGCTAGGATAGTGTCACCTTCCTCCAGCTCTTCATCCCATTTGTCATACAGATCTGCGTCAGGTAAGGGGAATGGAATATGACGGCATTGGCAGCGGGCGAACATCATTTTTCCGGTCCGCCAATTGATCAATGGGTTGTGCCTGATTAGCCAATCATGTCCTAAGAATATGTCACAATCTTTTAAGTCAGTGACGGCTAGATCTATGCACTCGGCGTGGTCTCCGATGGTGATGCGCAATTCAGCGAAGGCGGTGATCCGTCCCACGCTGTTTTTTGATCCGTCCGCATTATAAACGGTAATGGGTGCTGCCGTGGCGCGGGTAGGGATGTTGTGTTTCTCAACGAATGTTCGGCTGATGGCGCTACTAGTGCAGCCACTATCGATTAGGGCAGAGGAGGGGATTCGGGGAGTGCGGCCGGTCATTTCAATCTGGACGTCGGTCGTTAGGGCTTTCTCACTTCCGCTTACTCGGCAGATATAGCGTTTGGGCTCCCGCAGCTCCTCCATCCATTCCAGCGCGTTGATGCGCGTGGCTCCCTTCAGTCCTTCCAGTAACTCATCCACCACTTCCTCTGCTCGTGCCTTGTGAATCCAGTTCTTTAGGATCGTTTTGCCTCCGATTCCGTTCTGGCGTCTTTAATTCCACGTAACGTCCATTCGGCTCCAAACGGCTTCAGCCACTCATGTGGGACCTTCTCAGCCTTCGCACCGGAACCTGCCGGTTCGGCTACCGTCGGCTGGGTCACCTCAGGGGCTACAGAAGGGGTTCGATTAGCTTCTTGACTTCGTCGGAAACTCGTATCATCCTCCTCATCGGGAATCTCCTCTAACTGTACCTGAGGCCCCCTTTTTACTGCCTGGGCGCTAGCAGTTTCCTTCCGTTCGGCTGTCTTGGTCGGGGCCGTTGCGCATCCAACGGTTCTTGCCACATGTGCGCCTTCGTTGGGATCGCCCGGTGGTGTGTTGGTTTCTAGCAGCAAGTTCGTCTGACCGAGGAGTCGCCGCGAGTAGCGACGACGGGCTGCACTTGGACCGTAGCAGAATGCGGAACAGCCTCACCCTCCTCCTCGGGACTATGCGAATCGTTCTGCTCACCTGTCCCGGGGCCTCTGCCAACCTGGTCCCAGTCTTTGTCTTGTCGCTGGGTCGCGCTCCTGGGGCCCTCTTGTCGGGTTCGCCCGCTGCGCACGGTGTTCAGGTCGTCCTTGGCCGTGGATGGCCACGCGGTGTTCTCTGTTACCAGGGGAGGTTTCGCTGAAGCTATTTCCTCGATACTCCCAGCGAGGCTGGGACCCCGTAGAGCCGCCTCAGGGGAAACCGGTTCCTCTGCTCAGGGGGGGCGTGTCCCTTCAATGAAGGCGCTTGTTCCCCTGTCCCATCCAGTCACTATCAGGCGCTGTTACGATGGGTAGCACTATGGTGGGTGCCTTTCTGTTCGCCGCTTTCGCTCGTAGTGAGCTACTTGCCGAACGCTTAGTCAGTGATATCCCGACGTCATGTTTCGATTCTTCCTTAGTCTCTGTCTCGGTAGTAAAGTCGCAAATGGGTATATTCGAATGCATGTTTAGAACTACAGAGGTACAATGAGCCTGACTAGCGGGCGACAAATGCGTACCGGATGAAACTAAGTCCTTGGCCGAGGCAGTCAAATCGTTTACTGCTCGGCGCTGTCTTTTACCTCCTCAACCTTCGATTCCGTCTTCTCCTTTGTTGCGACGTGGTCCCAGTAATACTCGACCCGTCGTAGATGTTCTTCCTTTGTCCTGGCGCGTTTGGGGCAGTCCCTCTTGAAATGTCTGAACTCTCCGCATCCAAAGCATTTTGCTTTGGTGCGTAGAGCGTCGACGTCCATGGGCTTCCCCCCACCTCCATATGTAGTGCCAGTTCCGGTTTTCTTTTCCGGGGTGCCGGCCTGCTGCTGCTGTTGCTGGTTTCCTTTCCATGGCGTGTTTGTCTTCGCCTGCTGCTTCCAGTCCGCTACTTTAACCCCTCCGCTAGACTCTGCCTTCTTCGTCCTCCAGTTGTGATCGATGCGGAGTATGCGACGCTTCCACTCAGGATAGTTTCGTGGGGGGTCTGCGTCCGACGCATAGATGATGTCCTTGGTGGAAGAGCGGCACACTTTCTTTACTTGTGCCACCATCATCTGATCGATTCCGATAACCCCTGCTTCGAACGCAAGCGAGTCAAACTGCTGGAAGAACAAGTCGCCGTCAGGGAAGGTGCTCTGTCGTAGTCGTTCCCACTGTGCGAACTTGATTTCCGCATTGGCATCCTTCCAGAACTGTCGTCTGACTTCGCCTACGAAGTTCTTGTATGCAGGGTACAGCTGATCTCCGTTGAGGTTCCTTCCGAGCTCCCTGGCACACAACTCCCACCAGACTTGAGCGTCTTTTCCGAATCGTGATGCGCAGAAGATAACCTTGTGCGGGTGGTATCGGAAGTATTGGTTGAATACGGAAAAGTACATGTTGCACTGGGAGAAGAATCGGGCGATGTCGTTGGAGTCGCCGTTAAAGTTCTCGGGAACCTTGACCATCTCGGGCTTTAACGATGCCCAGGTCCTTGAGCGTTTTCGTCGAGAACCCAGGGGGCGGGTGGATCTGGTGGTCCTGGCGGCAGGGGGTATTGCGGTGGTGCCCACCTCTGTGCTACGGGTGGGGCTGCTGGTTGTACAGGGCCGGGAATCGGCTGTTGCGGTGGGCCGGTGGTCTGGCGTTGTCATCTGCGGCAGCGAAGAGCCTAGGCGGCGCTTGCGTGCCTGGCGGTCCGTATCCCCGGGGATAAGCATAGCTCGGTACCGGGTAGCGGGGAATGGGTATTTCGGCCCGTCGTGGCGGTACCGGTGGTTCGTCTGGCATTGGTTCGGGGTACGTATAATCGGGTTGTTGGTAACGAGCGGGGACCTGGAGAGGTTGATCCAGATGGATCATATTGTAAGCCTGATGGGCGAAGTGCCTGGCTTCTCCTTTAGGATATAGTCATATCCGAAATGAACGTAGTCTATTCCGGCTGGGGTTCTGGCCCAGTCCTGATCCGCTAATAGTTCTTCTTTGAAATGATTAAATAGGTCGAGTAACGTGGCATAGAGAAGTATTTCGGGGATTCGGGTTAATTTACCCGTGACGAGGAGATAGAGAGCCTGGGGCATG